>CM032394.1:2480141-3080141 GCA_019049475.1 Eueides isabella | reverse complement strand
TTATACTCAAATTGCAAACGTCGTCGTCACGAGAACCACGTGCTAAATAACCATTTCATTTAACTTAGGGCGTATGTTATATTTTCATTTACTACAATTTTCGCCTTTATCTCACTATATATAAGCCCTATAATACCATTCTCAGATAAATCAGTAATATTGTCTAACAATTTCTCATTTCTGAAAACGAATTGAGGACTTACGTCGAGTTTCGCTCTTATTGGTTGGCTTTTGAGATGAATTTTCACTGCGGGTGAAGTTTGCAAATTAATACATCAGATTTTAAAAGAAAGCCGTGCATACTAACTAGGGCTGTGTCAAGGTCAAATTGTCGGTATTTATTAGCGACTCGGTTACTGGGTTAAATGATTCTTAGGGGTGGGTTTCTGCGATGCGCATCTTTGATTAAAGACGGCCGGAGTGTTGAGCAGTTAATTGTTTAGTTGCTTCGCTCAATTTGATTTATTACCACGTTTTCCGGTTTTTAAAACAGGATGATCTGTAATTAGGAATGTATGGATGTAGGGTTACATAGTCATTCATTCATTGCTTCATTCATTTATCTGTCAGATTATCTTTTAGAATTTCAGAAAATCTATATTTTGTTTTTTTAACTTATATTAGTTATATTCGAATTTTAGTGAAATAGTTTACTTTTGTAAGAAATTAAGAAAATATTTAAGATTTATATAAATACTAAAGATATAATGATTTTACTTAAAACAAGTCGATATATAAGTTAGGAATATTTTGCTATGAATCAATAAGTCAAGACAAAGGTCTAATTAGTAATTTAATGTTGATTTTATTGTGTTGGAATTTCCAACCAAATGTTTAGTTTACTTTGTAAAATTTATAATTCATTCAAACAATGTTTGTCTATATTTTGGCTTTCTACAAAAAGAAGGTTCAAATGTAAGAAAAATATTTAAGTTATTTTTAAGTGTTTGGTAAAAGTAGGTATATGCACATGAAATCTGTTCAAGCCGTAATACAGCAAATCAGCATTAAGGAAAAATCGCTACGAAAATTGTAACAAATACAAAATTTTACACAATTTGGATGGACTTCTTTAAAAATTTTCCTCATAATCCACTAAGAGTTCGTGTAGTATTTGGAAGGGTAAATAATTCTACATATGCGATCGGTGGCTGCATATTGTCGTCTAACAAGCAACCCTTGAGATGTCGATGGGGGAGCACTACTGTGGGTGAAGGTGAAGAAATACGTATCTGAAAATTCATATGTAATTCTTACATTTATATACTTAAAAAAAAATTATATTTTAATACGTAAATATCTGTATCAAATTATATTACAATTTAACTTATAACAATAATGAAAATCTTAGTTTTAAATTACTTTTTTCATATTTGATTGATATTTATATAAATAATCTATCATTATCTGAATAATAAATGTTTAATTTCGAAACGCCATAATAAAAGAAACATACCATACCAATGTTTCTTTCATGCTTTTTGTTAACAACTTACACTATTGTCAAATTAGACTTAAAAAACCGCTATTATCATCTTTATAATTTAATAATTTATAAAAACAGTATAATTTTACAATATATATGTAACTAAATTCACGTTAACCCCTTACACAAGTAAAGTCTAACGCCTGTCAAAACGAATGGGAAATATGCGAGAAAGAGGGACTGGATAACAAGCACGCACACACAGCACATGAGGTCGGCCATCTTGAGCCATTCACTATCGGAAAATTTAGTTTGGCTCCTCACAATGAAATAGAAATAAAATATCGTCTGGATACGAATATATTGAGAGACGTTGCGGGCTTATTGTAAGGCTAGTACTAGGTATATGCGAGTAGAAGTGAATGATTGTGGTGTCTTATATATAAGAAATTTTGTTTTGGTTTTTCGTTATTTTTCACATAATATTAATATATTGGAATATAATAATTCTCTCGAGTGGGTATCGAATCCAAAACTTTACAAATTCGAAAAGGTTTTATCGGAAATATTCGACTGATGCTTATGTAATTTTATAAAAGAAATTTATCCCTTCTTCAAAAAGCGGACTTTGTGGTCGTTCAAATTTGAAGTTTCCCAAAAATATTTGTCTAGATTTTCAATGTATTTGATTTGAATAGCCAAAAATCAAAAGGGTCTTTTTCGTTTTCCGCATTTTCGTTGGAATTCAATTGACATTTGTTTATATACCCAAATACCTAATTAGTAGATATAATAAGGAGTTGCTTACATTCATATTTCTTTATATCAATAATAATTTTTCTACATGAAAGTCTATGAAAAGCCGTCCACATTGAATGTTTAATTAGCTATGTCCAAAACGTTTCTATATAATTTTTAGATTATCTCTTAAGGAGGTATTAAAAAACATTAATATACTTTTAAGTTACAACCCCTCAACTCATTGCCTGAACTTAATTATGATTTGCTGAGAAAAATAATTTATTGTATATCTTATTCGAATTTGGCTATGTATTTTTTTTAAATATTCCATATTTTTAAGGGCGGATCGAACCCAAACAACCTGTCGTTTACTTGTGCCTCTGCGCCACGACAGACTTTAAGCACTGACTGATAATTGCATTACTTTTAAATTACTGAAACATATGATTGTACGCTTCAAGAGTTGTTAGTACCTTGGTTCTAAAGTTCTCGTTGATCTTAAAAAATGCTACCGCCATTACTACACAAAGTGACATAAGATTAAAGTATAGTTAAGTATTATATTTAATTCGTTAAATGATATAACAAATATCTAATGTACTCCTTATTACGAACTACATGTGAACGAGTTATATTACGCTTTTGCGAAATAATACTTACATAAAGCTGTCGTGACGCAGTAGAACAGAGTTTTGTTATAAATGATAGTTTTGAATTTGATCTTTATTCGAGGGATTGAAAATTTTTATGAGCGTAGAAAACGTACGGCGAAGAGTTGAGAATAGAGTGTCTTAGCTTATTTCCTATTTATCTTGATATAATATAAAGCTAAAATTTAAAAGTTCGATCCTTTTTACGAAACTAAATCTATAGAGACAAAGAAATGAAACATCGAGTAAAGTAAAAAGAGCGTAATTTGTTAGAAAATTTAACACGAAATATTTTTTGGCTCTAAGAACTCGATTCGACTTTCTTCTGAAAAATACAATGTGATTGTACGATAGTGAAGTCTAGCAGTCGATATCTGTTGTTTTATATTATTTAATGTTAATTTTTATTTGTCTTTTAAAATGATTTAAAAAATATATACTTTTTAAAGACGTTAAATATAAAAAAAAATAAAAAAATATCATATGATGTTGATATGTAGGTACCACCAATTATTATTATTAACAAATATTTTCTTTTAATTTGACAAAATTTTTCTAATGAACAAAACTGACAGCTTTTTTAAGTGAGCCTCGCCTATTTAGGTCAAAGGGATTCTGTACTTGATTTACATATATTTATATATTCATTTATTATCAATGAATGATAAAGAATACCTTATCACTATATGATTAAAATAATTTTAGCCAATTATAAAAATAGAATTGTAAATAACTAACAATATAAAGTAATACCAACTAGCATTTATTATAATAACACACAGCTTTTATATGAAAAATTTGGTTAAATGAAGTACTATATTATCAATAGTATGTTCGTGAAATGAAACATCACGGCCGATAAAGCTCAGTAGTAACGGAAAGTAATTTGCAAGGCGATCTACCGAGACGCATATTTTCGGCCCGAAAGAGTGAAATCGACTACCGACTGAAACAAATGTGATGCATTCGTAGCTTTAGTGACGTTATCGTATCGATGTTTTTTTCTAGCGTCTTCTTCATTACGGAACGGGTACTCAAATCTTGTTGTGTGTAAACTGCTTAGAAGTTTCATTTATATACAGTTTTAAAAGTAGTAATATTTATATTGACGTAGTATATAGGAACTATTAAAAAAATATTGGTTGTCTGTATTTTCTGATATAAGAAAAGGAATAAATAAATAAATAAATAAATCCTCTTGAAGGTAAAATAATATTTATAAAGCCTAAATCATTATAAAACATGAAAAAAATGGAAACGCTAACTAAGCTATATTTTGTTGAATATCAAGCAAGTCTTTAGTTGTGTAAACTTATTCTACCGTGCCTATTATAAGTTATTAAGTCAATTATCACAAAAAGGTTTGCAAAGGTACTTGAGGGGTCTATAATTATATACGCCTAACGTTGCGTGTACTAATGTTGTGTTTTATAAAATATTAATTAACAAATAAGTAAAAAACGTGTACGTTTATAATTCAATTTGCCATTACGATCTTATAGATAAAAATCTATAAATTCATATTCAACAAATGTTTTATCCAACTTTAACTGAAGTTTTATATCTAATTGGATAAGAAATAAAAGTAAACACGAAAAAAAACTTTCCAAAATTAACATTACAACTGCAGTTAGTTAAAATTGACAGTACGAGTACAGTATTACTATAAAATACAAATTAATATTAAACATTATATAATGACTATAATAAGAACTTTTTCTTCTTCGACTCATGTCAAATTTGAGAATCAAATGTCGCACCGGAAAGTAAATCATAATATCTTCAAGTGGAAATCATCGAATCCACACTCATTATATATAAAATAAAGTCAATCATTCAAAATACATTGAATAATCATTAAAATTATATTTGTACCAGGTATCTAGTAGTTTATCAAAATTTATAAATACATATAATTAACATTATCGATATACACATCGCACATAACTAATCAAGGAAGTGGATCGCGTTCGAGCGAGGAATTTCTGTATAAATGTAAACAGTTTTGCTAGTGACGTCCCACCATCAATTACGTTTTCGTAAGTAACAACACTTTAGTGGGGGTAGACCGTTTGTTTTTATTTATAACGCTGTTTTAGGTATAATGTACACACTTAAATAAAAAAAATAGTTCGATCTACGTTCATTCGACATAATAATATTTTTTTCTTAATATTATGACAATAAGTTGTTACATATGTCTGTTGTTTTTTTTTCTAATTATGAATACATATTTTTATATTTTATTTTGAATGAAGGTATAGAAAAATATAAGATAACTAAAGAATTATCTATTGTCTATTTTATTTTCTTAATTTTTATATATATTTAATTTATTTTATTTTTGCTAAATAAATCAAATGATATTTGCTTTTTTTCTACATATAAAAATAAATATTTTAATATCACTTTAATATATAAAAAAAATCTATTGTTTTATATATTTCGGAGTGATCGTTCACTATATTTTCTTTTTCTATGATCAGACCAGAGATATTTGTAAAAGAAATAAATATTAACAATGTAATCTAAGCTTAACGTTCAACGGGTTTTGATTGCGTGTAGTGAACTAACATTCATGTTGATGATATCATAAAATACTTGTATTTTATAACTGCCAAATTTTCTTCGCTTGCCGTCTGTAATACTGCCTAGTTATTTGATTGTGTTGCAATATCTTTCTTAATGATTTCTCTAAATTAAATAATAAGCCCTTCTAAGCGGCTTATGCCCAACACCCATTTAACCATTAGGTTAACTAAAAATCTCTTGTCAAAATGATAAACCTAATAACTTACTTACTTAGTTTCACACTATATCCCTAGCGGGGTAGGCAGAGAGAACGGAGAAGGATTATTTTTTGGAAAGGCAAAATTTATGACGTTTAATGATTATTCACTTTATTTTTACGTCGATTGTAGGCGGAATCGTTTCTCGCCTGCACATAGCAAGGCAGAAGGAACTTAGAGATCTAGTATTAAAATTTTACGTTACCATTAGAACACCGACGTTACCCAATTTGCCCCGAATTCTTGGGTTGGCGAAACTCAACGCCACGTTTTGCATCGTTATCGGAGCGTGAAAATTAAAAAAAATAATATTTTAATTGTTTCCAAAATGTATTATTTGTAAATCTTGTAAAGAAAATTTGTTTATTATTTTATATAAAAAAATATTCAAATATAAACATTGCTGTGGTGATAATCGTACCCACAACCCTCGATGTATTAAGAGACTTTATCAACTCTACGCAATGAAGTACAATACCTGGAAGAGTAAAATTGAAATTGTAATAAAATTTTGAAATATCTGTCATATTGTGTCTCAAGTAAATGAAACCCACATAAAACCTATTGTAAGAGGCACAAAGCGAAAACATCGTGTGAATAGGCTATTTATTAGGAAGACATAGTGATGTTTCCTCACATGGCTCTGAGGTGATCCTGAAAAAATAATACATATATATTAAAATATATATACATTTTTCATTTAAAAATATATACATTTATCATTTAAAAGTTTTGTGGAAATAGAATGTTGCTTTTTAATGAAAAAAATCTAAATATACACTCGATAATTGGGGTTTTGATTTCCTGTGGAGACTGTTTTATGCCTGTCGTGGCGCAGATGTAGAGGCGTCGGTGGTCACGACGGGCTATCGGTTCGATCCTCGCTTGAGAGAATGATATATTAATTATTTTCATTTATCCGCTCTGGAAAAATTAAAAGCTCGGGGTAGAGTTCCACTCAACACAGAATGTCCAAATTTGACAGAAACTGGGAAACGGAACGAAGTGTTTTAATACTAGATTTCTAAGTTCTCTCTGGCTACTCTGCCATGTGCGTGATACAGCGTAAAGCTAAAATATGTTAACTTCTCTTATTTAAATAGGTATCGTGTGGCGTTGAGTTCCGCCATTCAATATAGCTGAAACATTTTAAAAATTTAGTGTCTGAACAATAGAGCAACATTGCCTGAATATCAATAGGTAAAAAAAATATCTAATAATCAAATATCTAGTCTCTCAGCTATACCTAAGTTAACCTTTTATCAAACGCACACATGCGTCTAACAAGATTTTCCATTGCACGCACACATATAGCCCAAACGGTACTCTATTTTCTTTGCATGTAATAAATGATTAGTATCCTTATTAATAATTTTCAAAAATGACTCTTATTGTAACATATTAAAGTTCAATTTCTTATAGCCGCTGAATCTCATATGACGGTTTTAATTTAAAACGAAAGCTTGCCATTATAATACAATTTAAATTCAATCTTATTTTTAAAGCCTTACGGTTCTGTTTTCAATGATGTTTTTGAATTGTGAAAATCGCGTGGGTGCTTTAACAAGGGTTAGTTTTCGGTACACTGCGCAACTCTACCGCGCATTGCCAATATGGCGGAACACGCCATTTTGTTACGAAAGCTAAAAATACATATTGTTTTTGCTTATTCTTGTTTTAATATACCATAATAGAGTTCAAGTGTGCATAGAAGTTATAAAAATATCTAAAATGTGTTTACTTAGATAAGGTATTGTTAATTAATTATTACTTAAATATGTTTAATATAAATTATTATTTAAATATGGTAATAAGACAATCGCGGCGTTGAGTTCCACCACTCAACACGCAATGCCTCAAATTCGGCGGAAAGTGGGGAACGGAAGTGGAACGGAGTGTCTTAACACTAAGTTCCCGGGTTCCCTCTGCCTACCCTGCCTCGTGCGGGACACAGCGTGAAGCTAAAAAAAAGAAAGAAATTTAAATATGTGACCGATAGTTTAATGTTTTAAATGAATGTCTAACTTAAAGTATCCATCAATTTCTTTTCTATTAAATATTATATGATAGTAATGTAATATATGATAGTAATGTAATATAAGATTTTATAGTACTTTATTACTCTTAAGCCTTAATTAAGTATTCAATGCGGAATATTTACATAGTTGTAAATCTATACAGTATATCTACTGTATAATTTTTATATAACAATATTAAAAGAATTTCGCTATTTACGGTATTATAAAAAATGATAGTGTCGTTAAGTTCTAACTCAGCTTCACGCTGTATCCTGCACCCGGCTGGGTAGGCTGAGGTAACTTGGGACTAGTGTTAAGACACTCCGTTCCACTTCTGTTTCCCACTTTCCGTCGTTAAATTGTGGCTAAAAATATATTTTTTCTACACTATACTCAATATGTAAATAAGGTTTCATTAAAATTAATTCACATATTGAGTTGTCTTTTATATACTTAGTATTCTACTAATCAGCTTCACGCTGTATCCCGCACATGGCAGGGTAGGCAGAGGGAACTTGGGAACCTAGTGTTAAGACACTCCGTTCCACTCCCGTTCCCCACATTCCCCGTATTCGAGGCATGGCGTGTTGAGTGGTGGAACTCAACGTCGCGTTTTGCCTCGTACCAGAGCGAAGAAATGAAAACATTAAATATTTAAAATTAAAAATATTAAATGCTTCATTTCCTCGAGTGGAGATCGAATCCAGAATCTGTTGGTTATAGTCACACGCTTGTGCAGCTGCGCCTCGACAGGCCTCGTAGGTACCTATATAACATGTTATTTTATGAATTATTTTTAATATGAATGTTTTCTTTGTTACAGACTTTGCGGTATCTTCACAAAATAGAATTGCGATGGAAACTTAATATATATTTATAGTTATTTAATTATTCTCTATTATATATAGTTTTTTTTTTATTAAAGTAATATCTGTTGAATAGAAGTAAAACTTTTAAATTCTAGTCTATATTAAAGTAATTAAGTATATCATCATTTGATTTTTTCGATTTTCAAATTAGAGGTAGTCAAATTATTTTTTTCTTTAGCGGAGCAGTCATCTAGAGCCAATAACTACAATCTCTGTATACCTCTATCGCCTCTTCCACTATCATCAACCTCTTCATACATCCTATTAGAATACCCATAGATTACGTTGACCTTCCTGCAGGATCACCGATACTGTAGTACTCAAAGGTCCAAAAGTCTTACCCGGCCCCAAATACAATACTTAAAAAAATAAGCTATTGCACGCTGTGTTCCGCTGATGGCAGGGTAGGCAAAGGGTTCCCTTTGCCTACCCTGCCATCAGCCTTGGGAACCTAGTGTTATGACACTCCGATCCACTTCCGTTCCTCGTTTTCCATGTCCATTGCGTATCGATTGGCGGAACTTAACGCCGCATTTTGCCTTGTTACCAGAGAGAAAAAATTAAATCATTAATTTTATTTCGCCGAGTATGGACCGAATCAACAACATGTCGTTTGCAGTCAAACGTTTGTGCCGCTGCGCCAAAGCAGATCTCAAGCTTTTGCAAACTTATTATTATTAGTTACACTTTCTTCACACCCTTAACTCAATCAGAACAACAATAACCTCGGCACTGTAAACGTAAATTATTAAATTACAAAGTTCATTGTTGTAGGATTTGAATAAATTATAATTTCAATGCATATTCAAATTTGTTCCCAAGGTGTAGTATTATTTGAGACATCTTTAATAATAATTCCTTCGGATAACCCTTCCTTTGCTTATTGTGTTACAATTTAAATAACTGTGGCTTGAGATGTTTTTGTAAAGTATTTTGTTTGAGCTGTTATGGCGCAGCGGCACTGTGTGTGACTTTAAAGTGAGTTGTGGATTCGATTCTTATTTAGGGAGAAAAGTAATTTCTTGTTCTAGCAACGTGGTGCTTAAGCCAGTAGCTTCGCTGATAGTTATATTAATTGAATATTAATAATATATAATGTATTTTATTTCTCATGTTCAAAAGAATGTTCTTTCTCTCAGCTTTACGCTGCATCCCGCTCATGGCAGGGTAGGTGGTTCCGTTCCCAACATTCTGCCGAATTTTGAGGCGTTACGAGTTGAGTGGCGGAAGTCAACGCCGCGCTTTGCCTTGTATCCAGAGCGCGAAAATATTAAATTTTTAACTCGAAAATATTAAATAATTCATTTCCTCGAGTGGGGGTCGAACCTCCAACCTGTCACGCTAACAGTCGCACGCTTGCGCTCCTGCACCAAGGTAGACCTCAAAAGAATGTTATAGCGCTTTAATCATGTTTCACTTTCGTGTATACAACTTAATGTTTGAATTATAAGTAACTTAATTTTAAATATATATAATTTCTTATTTAGTGGCTTAGTGGAAATGTATAAACTTAATTACTTAATTTAATCAAAATCAAAAAGGGACATGTAGATAGGCTAAGTAATGTAGGAGAGCTCTAAGAACAGGTTTTTCAAAATTTCCTCTACTCTACTCTACTCAGCTTCACGCTGTATCTCGCACGAGGCAGGGTAGGCAAAGGGAACCCGGGAACCAAGTGTAAAGACACTCCGTTCTACTTCTGTTCCCCACTTTCCGCCGAATTTGAGACTTTGCATGTTGAGTGGCGGAACTCAACGCCGCGCTTAGCCTTTATACCAGAGCGAAGAAATGAATGAAACATTAAATATTTAAATTGAAAATATTAAATATTTCATTTCCTCGACTGGGGATCGAACCAGAACCTGTCCAGTCACACTCTCGTGCCGCTGCGCCACGATAGCCCTCCAAAATTTCCTCGAGAAAAAGAAAAAAAAACGAAATCCTCCATTTTTGGTCATTACTTCTACGCAAATAACACTACAGACGACGATAACTATAAAACCTCAAACCTCAAACAACACAACTACTGTCACTTCCGCTGTTTTTGTTTCAAAAGCTTTCGATCTTATTCATTTTTTACCAACTTCCTGATCCGATGCATCTGTGCGACCAAAAAAATGACACACAAAAAATACCATATTATATTATTCTAATTATTCCTAGGACGTTGACATGAAAAAAAAAATGTAAAAGAATATATATATAAGGGGTTAACATTTTGTACCACGTTCGGAGTTATAGTGTTATGTAAATGAATTGTGTATTTGCATATCGCCTTTTTATAGAATCACGCACATCTGTCGTTAGTTCCGTTTTCTATTTTATGCCAATGAATGATTGTACCTCGGGTTTTTTACTACAGCTAGTTAGCTTTTTTGTTAGAATAGTAGCGCTCTCGAGGAAAGTGAATACTGTTTTTAGTTGCCTGGACTAACATACAGAGGCGTTAAGTCTCACTCGCGTCTCAGGTTCACGGTTCTTCTCTTGTTTTGCATAATATTTAAAATAAAAAAGTTGCAATTAAAAGACCTCATGTCTTTAAATTAAGATATTTTGATTCTAATGTTATGGATATTGAGGGCTAAAATAATTTGGCCCAAAAAAATGTACGTTAAAATTGTGTGTTAACTGTAATCATATAAAATTCATATAATGTATACTTATTGACATGAGCAGGTAGGTATTATGTAAATACAAATTGACAATATTAATGTTAGTATAATTCTTTTATGTTTTGTCTATTTTATATCATTTTTTATTATTAATAACTTATCATTAAATAATAATGAAGCCTGTCGTGGCGCAACGACACAAGCGTGTGACTGTAGCCGACAGGTTCTGGGCTCGATCACCGGTCGAGGAAATGAAATATTTAACATTTTCAATTTAAATATTTAATGTTTCATTTCTTCGCTCTGGTAATAAGGCAGAGCGCGGCGTTGAGTTCCGCCACTCAACACGCAATGCCTCAAATTCGGCGGAAAGTGGTGAACGGGAGTGGAACGGAGTGTCTTAGCACTAGGTTCCCGGGTTCCCTCTACCTACCCTATCTCTTGCGGGAATACAGCGTGAAGTTGAAAAAAAAATCATTAAGCAAATTATAATATATAAAACAGTAACAATTTGTTTAAAATATGCTACACATTTATTTTCATTCAGTAATATAGCAAAAACATATAATTTCAATATAGTTTCGTATTCATAACTTGTTATACATGCAGATCAATTAAGGAGATATTGTAATATAATTTTTCTTCTGCCTTTTTTTTTTTTAATATCTTCATACAGTCAATGATATGTCAATCAATGTGCATATCTTATTATTCTGAACGTATGTATGGCAAGGACAAGGTGTGGCTTTACACGCAATGCCTCAAATTTAGGAAAGTGGATAACGGACGGAGTGTCTTAACACTAGGTTCCCAAGTTCCCTCTGCCTACCTTGGTATGTGCTATGTGAAATATATATGTATAATTGTAGTTTATTAGTGCGTTTAAGTGCTACTCAACTCGCAATGTCGCCAATTCGGTGGAAAGTGGGCAACGAAATTGAAACGGAGTGTCTTAACACTACATTCCCAAGTTCCCTCTGCCCACCATGCCATGTGTGGGATACAGCGTGAAGCTGAGTAATTTATATATTACACAAGAAGCTTAAGGACGCTTTTTACGCAAGGCCAGTTTGGCAAAAAGAATTTAGCGTTAAAATACTATTTTTTGAGATTTTCGCTCGAAAATATTGAGTAACGCAACATAACTCTGAGCTTTATTTTGGCAATGAAGTTAGTTTTTTTAAAAACTGATATAAATATTGCGGGTGACTCTATTATTATAATTTATTATTGACTCACTAGAGTTTTATGATAAAATATTGAAAAATAAATATATTTTTACGCATTCAACAAAGTAAGTAATGAGATCCTTGTGTCGAAATCTCAGTCTTCCCATTTTCGTCCGAGTCCGAGATAGTGTGAGGCGGAACTCAACACCGAACCATGTCTTGACAGCTCAGCGATATTAAAGTAATTATTAATTATATATATATATATATATATATATATATATATATATATATATATATATATATATATATACATATATATATATATATATATATATATATATATATATATATATATATATATATATATATATATATATATATATACTATATATATATATATATATATATATATATATATATATATATATATATATATATATATATATATATATATATATATATATATATATATATATATATATATATATAATATATATATATATATATATATATATATATATATATATATATATATATATATATATATATATATATATATATATATATATATATATATATATATATATATGGCACTCTCTACCTTACTCTACTCATGATATAAAGCTGCTTACTAATAAACCATTACGAATCACAGATGGTTTTGTTATTGATTATGTTGATATTTTTTTTTTTAATAAAAATAAACAGAATGAATAATCGTTACGTTTTTGCTGCCTCTGTTTTACTTATTATTGCCCGCAATTGCAAGGCATAAAAAATATAGAAAATCTATTTTTATTTCTTTTCCATAGAAATTTCTGGAAATAATTCCTTGTGATTTCTGGAAATAATTGCTTGAATAATTTCTTGTGATTTGTTCCCAAACGTATATATATACATTTATGCCATATCTCAACTTTCTAAGTCCCTCTCTGGCTTATCCGTCAATCAGTAACGGAACATCTTTTTATATACACAGAAATAAA
Organism: Eueides isabella; assembly: GCA_019049475.1. Classification (NCBI taxonomy): domain Eukaryota; kingdom Metazoa; phylum Arthropoda; class Insecta; order Lepidoptera; family Nymphalidae; genus Eueides; species Eueides isabella. The sequence continues at coordinate 3,066,878 of CM032394.1, read as the reverse complement.
TAGATATAAAAGCTATAAACCCTACAACAATAATATGTAATTACTAATATATATGTATGTGAAAAATTCTCTAAAAACAAGTACTTCCATACCCATTATATTAATTTAATGAATTTTATAACAATAGGCGGTCAGAATTAACCACGCGTGCATTCAACAATTAGACTATATCGTTAGTTAGATGAGTATCTGGTACAGTGTACTATGATATATGATTATTCTTTTTTTTATTTTACTAGTATTATTTTGAAATGATTTTTAAATACCTAGAAATCTAGAGGAAAGACACTATGTTGTATTCCTCACTGTCAGCCAAATTTGAGGCATTGCGTGTTGAGTGGTGGAACTTAACGCCGCGCTTTGCCTTGTTACCAGAACGAAGAGACGAAAATGTTAAATATTTCATTTCCTCGATTGAGGATCGCATCCTGGGCCTGGCCTGTCTTGATAGGCCTTTTTGTCTCTTCCTCTATTCTCTCTTTAAAATGTTTAATTTAAAAAGTCTTGGTTAGTATAGTGTTGTTTTTCTAACTGTGATAGTCTTTTTCAGGTTTTCGCCGTACCTCTTATGTAGGAGCCAGAAAAAAAATTGTGTGAAGACAATTTTCTTCTCTGTCTGCCTGGAAACTTAAAACTAATGGATTCCTCCCAATGGTAATCGAACCTTCAACCATGATATGTACAGCGACATGCTGTCTCAAAGCGCCACCATACACCATAAAACAAATTTATTACCGTAAAAATGGTGAAAATATATATTTTAAAAATAATCTGCAACACAAATAACATGTACAGAATATGAAAAGCCTATATGAAGAAATAAAATATTTAGTAAGAGTCTACTAGTAGACTAACCATAAATTATATATATTTTTTGTATCCAATATGATATGGTTTTCTTTTTGTGATTTATGAGAAAAAGAACCTTTTTTTAGCAATGAACACAATTTTTAACATATTTGAGGCCTGTCGTGGCGCAGCGGCGCAAGCGTGTGACTGTAACCGATAGGTTGTGAGTTCGATCCCCACTCGTGAAAATGAATTATTTAATATTTTCTATTTAAATATTTTATGTTTTCATTTCTTCGCCCTTGTACAAGGCAAAACGCGGCGTTGGGTTCCGCCACTCAACACGCAATGCCTCAAATTCGGCGGAAAGTGGGGAACGGAAGTTGAACAGAGTGTCTTAACGCTAGGTTTCCTCTGCCTACCCTGACATGTGCGGGAAACAGCGTGAAGCTGAGTGAGTTACATGAAATAAAAGTCGAATTCACTACCCTTTTATTATATAATAATCACATACACAAGCTACATGTTGACGACTGTACATCAAAAACTATAGATAGATAAAAACAATATATCATTATGGACAATTATTCAACGAACAGAAGTTCAGTTACGGCGAGCGCTTTCATAGGTTAAATATAAATTATAAATTTCTTTGTCACTTCAGTCATTAAAAAATATACTTAAACACCAAGTGGTAAGATATATTTTAGAAAATGGACAAAATAGAACCTTTTTCTAATACCTATAGGCTGTTTGAATGACAGCTTTTTAGTTTTTTTTTATCTGTTTTGTTTTATATCAAGAAAGGGTTGAAGACGGAAGTTGCTCGGGCTTATAGGTACTAAACGATGAAACGCATGAGATTGATATCAAGATAATGAATTTATTACTAACGTTATGAATGATAATAATTGTGGTACATGTAGATATGTAATTATAGCATATAAAAAATATTAATGTTAGAAAATTAAAGTTTTAAAATTAAATTTGTATTATTTGGAAAGGGTAATGTTTTATTTGAAAAGACTGTAATGTCATAAAGCATAATGGTTAATATAAATGTATGTTTTTTATTGCATAAATTTGAAACATGTATTTACGTTTAAATGTTTAATGTTTTCATTTATTCGCTCTGGTAACAAGGCATAGAGCGGCGTTGAGTTCTGCCACTCATCACGCAATGCCTCAAATTTGGCAGAAAGTTGTGTCTTATCACTAGGCTAGTTCCCTCTGGCTAGCGTGAAACTGGTAAAAAAAAATCATTATATTTTTTAATATTTTTTTTTTCCCATTGTTCTTAAGCGTTTAAACACTACTTCAAATGCTTATACATGCGTTTTAAAAAAAAAGGTTTTTACGACAATTGGCCTTTTGCTTTACATTCATATTCGAGACATTGTATATTAAGACGTGGAACTCAACGCCGAGCCTCGTATAGCCAGAGAGAACAAATTAATGTAATTTGTTACCCCGGGCGGGAATTTATTCCAAAACCACTGTACTGACGAGTACAAGATTATCTCAATGTTCTATGATGCCTACAATGTGAATTAAATGGCATTTCTATTTTTTTTTTAGCTTCACGCTGTATCCCGCACGAGGCAGGGTAGGCAGAGGGAACCCTTGAACCTAGTGGTAAGACACTCCGTTCCACTTCCGTTCCCCACTTTCCGCCGAATTTGAGGCATTACGTGTTGAGTGGCGGAACTCAACGCCGCGCATTTGCCTTATTACCATTATTTAAGGCATTTCTATTACTGTAAAGTTAACCATGCTTTATTAATATGTCAGTTAGTTGTTATATAATATTTGTTAGGGCTAACCTTATTACACGTCTTGAACGTGGCGAAAATATTTTCAATGATGCGGTTGATAATCTACGATTTAATCAATAAATATTTATTTAGTAAGAAATTAAAGAACAATTTTAATAATACTTTCGGTAAATTTTCTTTAGTGTGTATAAAATATCAATAATACACAAAATTACATGTTGTTAAAAAAATACATGTTGATGTTTGCCAATTTTTTTTAGCTTGAGCTCTTTTGTTAGCTTTTCGAGACACTGAGTGGCTGAACTACGTCAGATCTGCAATATCTTATTTTTTTTCTAAGATTCACACTGTACATGGGTAACAAGTATTAAGACACTCCGTTTTCTATTGAAACACTTCCTTCTTCTCTTTCCACCTAGTTATGAAATGCGTGTTGATTGGCGAAACTCAACGCCGCATTTTGTCTCATTATAAATTACGAAAAAACGGAAATATTAAATATTATATTTCTTCAAGTGGGAACCGAACTCACGACTTGCCGCCTGTACAGTCTCACGTCTGCGGCTTGACTACCTTCTGTAATAAATATATTTTTCTAATAAAATCCGGATAAACTTATTTGAAATGTAGTGATTGTTGAATTACCTCAATAACTTGTGAATTTACATAAATGACAATATAGATGGCGTATCGAGCGATCCATTATGAGGCTGGCTCACCTCTTTACATAGTACCGTGACTTGTAACAGTGTTTTAAAGTTGGAAATAAAATATTTTCTATATTTATATTTATGTTGTTTTATTTTACCTAACCCTTATTTACAAATTTTATGTTAAAAACTGAGATTTTTAAAGAAAAGTCTACGAATTCAGATTAAACGATTCATGTAAGATATTTAAAATCTAGGCTAGGCAGATGGAACCGGAATATATATATATATATATATATATATATATATATATATATATATATATATATATATATATATATATATATATATATATATATATATATATATATATATATATATATATATATATATATATATATATATATATATATATATATATATATATATATATATATATATATATATATATATATATATATATATATATATATATATATATATATATTATTTCTATATTACACAAGTGAAGTTACTGGTAAAAGTTAGTTTAAAATAAAATATAACATTTCAGACTTTCCTTCACGAGTATACAATGATACGTTATGAAAATGTAGAGAGCAATACAGGCACACCGAGATTGAACATGCATGACGGTAAACAACATTGTTATAAGAAACGCAATGATTTATAATGGATTTGTAATTTATTTTAAAGAAATTTAAATATATTAGAGATGTTAAAAAAACTTTTTCTAAACGTTTTATTGTTTATAATTTGTAATATTATTATTGTGTTTTTTTTGTATATTTACTATTTATATAAAAATAATTGAACTTAGTATATTCTCTATTATATGTTTAAAATAGTCTCTGGATTTTAATAATAGTTTCATAAGTGAGTCTTATATAGCCATTTTAGCTCCACACTGTATCACAAGCGGAGTAGCCAGAGAGAAGAGAAGAGATCTTCTTTGTTTTCACGTGACCTTCCTCCAGTATCGTAGACACTGTGGTTTCGAAGGACAACCGTGGTCTACCCCAAAAACATCAACATAATTTACATTTATTTCTTTTATATTTCTTTCGTTTCGTTCAAAAATTATAATATAATAATAACAGGTCGTAAGTGATAAATAAACGCTTTCGAGTTCCTTGTGGACTTATTCATTTATACTCTTTCAAATACCTTTATGTAAAAATTTTAATTTGTAACCTATTATATATTATAATAAAATATTTTAAATTTCTACAACAAAAGAAATTGATTTTTCGTTTATGAACTAAGGTTAAGTATTATATAGAATTAACGTTAATATCTATATTATAATGTTTTTTGGACGTAGCTTATTTGAATCCATGTTCTTTTTGATAATATCAACAACATCTAACAAAAAAAGCTACGCTCGCTTCAAACAAATTTGTAAAAATAAGTTATATTAAAAAATTACATAGGTACTTTTTTTTTTTTTATTTTATTTTTGATGATTTTATAGGATATTATTAGTAAAAGCCTATAGGAAACTAATAAGAACGTTGTTCGAAAATGGTATCACGTAAATAACATACATTTTGAGACTACTAACGCCATCTAAGGAGGGGATGTAGGAAACAAATCAGATAAATTCTTGTTGAAAATATATTAATAAAAAAATGTGTAAATAATATAAATTAATTAGATCCACATGACATTCTGTTATCATATATGTTAAATTAAAAATAAACGGAATCAATGACATCACTCTTTTTTTTTCTTACATTTATCGTCAAAAAATGGATAGTGTTTGATGTGGTATTACACTAGTGTTATTACACTTCATTCTGTTCTCCACTTTATTATAAGTTTCCTATACATTGTTATTCTAATGGAGAAAAAAGATTCTCAATGGAGGAAATGTCCTGATAAAGTCATGAATTTGTGAAAGTTGTAACTTTTTATTTCCTTTTTTACTAACATGATATGACATAATATCTGTTTATTAATATAACAACCAATAATACTGAAAGCAATGGTATTTTAACTTATCCCTCGCCGTCTGGTAAAATATTTGTAAACATTAGGAAATTTTATATACTTACAATAAAATATTGTAATTTAACTACAGAATATTATTTTATTAAAAAAATACCCTGAAATTATATGTACTAATTATTGTTTGAATGAAAAACAATGATAATATATCCAGTAACACGTTTATTATATAAATTACATATTTTCAGTAACAAAACTGAATAATAATAAATACATTTACAATTTTCATATATTAAATAAAGTAAGTTAATGTGATTAGTGTTATGTTAAAATTCCAATTGGAAATATTCTTAGATTAGTCTACTAGCGACATCAAGCGAAAAGAAATTAGAACTTCAACATTAAAAGCAAAACTAATTGAAAAATCCCTGATGGCTATAATAATTTTAGTTTTAAATAACAAAAATTGTTTTAAAATAAAATATAATTCATAAATAATAAATAAATCACCTAAAAAGCTTTATTTACAAAAGACGCGACATCTAGTGGCGAATAGCTCGTATTAAAAACTCAAATTTTAGGTGTCGGTAAAGCAGTACACCGAAGGCTTCGGGACGCTTCTAAATATTAGAGTTGGACTGAATTTTGAAATTTTAAAAACTTTATCACATATATAATCATAAATTAGTTGTTTCGACAGTCATTTTGTACTAATATATCATATTTTTTTTAATAATGATATTGTGACTTCTTTTGTATTGCATGTAAGTAAGTACATAATATGGGAAAATGAAAATAAATCAATTAATAAACTTTAAAAAAAATAACAAATTATACATTTCTTAAAATATTTTTATATAGATACATAATAAAATTTTCAGTCGTCTGAGTGATATATTCTTTAATCAACTCGGCTAGACGGAATAAGTACAAAATATGGTTTTATAAAATATGGTTTCTTAATTAATTTTATTTAAAAGCCTATTTAATCCTATCATTAATTAATATTAATGGCTTATTTAAATGTACATTTATAAAAATATATCATGGTATTCTTTGTTAAAAATTGTAAATAACCGATTAAACTTAATTTAATCGCAATCAATATTATCAATTTAAATTAAAAAAAAAACTTCAATTAACCTTGTAATTAAACATGTGCAGCGATGATATAACATCTGCAACATAAATAACTTAAAAACGAAATAAAGTCATGGCCATTATAAATTAAAACGAAAAAAGAGACAAAGATGCTATATAACTATTAAATTTCAACTAGCATTTCAATCACCATAAAAGCACCACACCTATTCTTTGTTAAAAAATACACAAAAAAAAAAAGAAAAAATGGGAACACAACACAAATGTTCGTGATTACACAAAATTACAGCTTTTCCCATCTCTACTCTATGACAGTCGCTCGTGATTACTGTCAACTTTGACATTTCACTGTCGAAAGTTAATTACTGAAACTGTAAGTCTGGAATTTGAAACAAAAACTGTATCGAATATATATTTTTATTATACTCGTGTAATATTTTTGTATATGGAGTTGTCTGAATTAAGAATGGCAACATTTTAAAGATTTTAAATTATTTTTTTTCCAGCTTCACGCTGTATCCCGCACTAGGCAGGGTAGGCAGAGGGAACGAAAGTGAAACCTAGTGTTATGACACTCCGTTCCACTTCCGTTCCCCACTTTCCGCCGAATTTGTGGCATTGCATGTTGAGTGGCGGAACTCAACGCCGCGCTTTGCCTTATTACCAGAGCGAAGAAATGAAACATTAAATATTTAAATTGAAAATATTAAATATTTCATTTCCTCGACTGGGGATCGAACCTAGAACCTGTCGGTTACACTCACACTCTTGTGCCGCTGCGCCACGACAGGCCTCAGGTTTAAATTGTTATAGGAATTTAATACTATAATTATTTTATAAAGCATGTCTTACCGCAGGGGTACAAACGTGTGACTGTCAACGCAATAGCTTTTGAGTTTGATTGATCCTATTCAAGGAGATACAGTATTTAGTATTTTTATTTCATTTATTAATGATTTATTAATGAGGCAAATCGCAGAGTTAAATTTCGCTAACACGCAATATCTGAAGAATTCAACGGAAAGTGGATCACGTAGGTATTATATGTAGGATATATGTAGGTATTATATTATGAGAACGAAGTGTCTTAATACTAGGTGTCCTCTATTTACTGCCTCCAAAATATGTATTTTGTACATTTCTATACAGACTCGATGTATTTGCCATACAATTTAAATTTTATCTAATATTAAAATTATAAATAACTTTTATAAGTTAGTTTACAGCTTTCCACCATCACCTTAAATCAGTCCACAACCAAAGAATACACTCATGTCAAACATATAATCTTAATTCTTAGAGTTAAAAACACGACACTTAACAAGAAAGTATATAACGATAAAGACATACAATTATAAATTAAAAAAAAATATATTTTTTATTGTAAAGTTTTCTAAACTCAACCATATTTGAGCTACATAAGTATTTTTTTTAATTCAATTAATTAGACACAAAATTTATTTCAATTAATCAAACACAAACTTTATTTCAATTAATTAGACAAAAAATATTTTTTAATTAGTTATTGTTATAAGCTACACCCTGTATCTCGTATATAGTGGGGTAGGCAGAAGGAACCTGGGCACACAGTGTTGCGTACCTCTGTACTGCGTAACACACTTCCCTTTCGAAGTTTCTGCCAAGTTCTTGAGTCATTGCGTTTTGAGTGGTGGAAATCGATGCAGAAAAATACAAATTATAAATAATATATTGCCTCGAGTGGGAGTCAAACTCACAACCAGTGCCGTTTATAGCTGCATTTTTGCTACCTTGTGTTACGACTGGCCTCAAATATTTATAATGAATTACAAAAAAAAATCGAAGAATTTATACATTATTACATTGTATTTATTAGGTATATTATATAAGGTAAATATATTATTTTAAAGTATAGAAATTATTTTTAAGCTAAAAACATATATTATCAACTAAAATACTTTCAAACTGAAAGTATTTTAGTTAATAATTTAGGATTTTTTTTATTTGTCCTTTACCGATTAAGTAATTGACATCAGTCAGTAATTTTAGTAACAATAGAAAAAAGTTGTAAACTTTATATTCAGCCTAAATCTAAATAATTATTTAAACAACATTTTTGTATTTACATAAAATTTCTTTACTTTAAAACTGGGTTTTGATTGTTTATTTTTAATGTTAATTCAAATTACAATTAAAATAAGTTAACTGTAAATCAATTTAATTATTTTAATAATTATATAAAAGAAACATATTTATACAAGGCTTATAGTGGCGCAGCGGCACAAGCGTGTGACTGTAAACGACAGATTATGGGTTCGATCCAATCTCGAAGGAATGGAATATTTAATACTTTTCAATTAAAAAGTTAATATTTTAATATTTTCAGTTTAATAATAAGGCAAAGTGCTGCGTTGAATTTCGAAACGTCTCAAATCAGAAAGTGAGTGATTTAAATACAGGTTTCCAAGTTCCCTTTGCCTATAGCGTGAAAATGAAAACAAAAAATATATAAAAAAAAACGATTATGGGCTTTATATCAATACGGCTTTCATCATTCTTCAACGATATTAACGTTAAAAAAATTCTATTAACTACATACATATAACCACATATAATATATATACATTACATTTTTCAGTGCTCAGTAAGAGGAGGGTCCCCCAAGGTGCATTATTGTGAAATCATGCGTTCTGCAAGTAGCAGGGGAGTCTTGTGATCTCGTTGTTTGATGAATTATACGGATTCTCTTGTTTATTCTGGACTAACGATGTGTGTTTTTCTTTTATATGTACATAGCTACTTTCATATTATGAGTAAATAGTATGGGCTTGTATGTTAAAGATTTATTGTCATATACTTTAGCTTTATATTGATAGTTACATTCCCTCTCACATTTCTTTCTTCTTTCTTTCTTAGCTTCACGCTGTATCCCGCACGAGGCAGGGTAGGCAGAGGGAACCCGGGAACCTAGTGTTAAGACACTCCGTTCCACTTCCGTTCCCCACTTTCCGCCGAATTTGAGGCATTGCGTGTTGAGTGGCGGAAGTCAACGCCGCGCTTTGCCTTATTACCAGAGCGAAGAAATGAAACATTAAATATTTAAATTGAAAATATTAAATATTTCATTTCCTCTACTGGGGATCGAACCCAGAACCTGTCGGTTACAGTCACACGCTTGTGCCGCTGCGCCACGACAGGCCTTTACATTTCTTAAGAGATATATTTGCTTAATTACAGCGTTCTACGCTGGAGTATTACAATTATGGTCTTGTATTGTCTGTGAGACACTCAGATATAGATTATACTTGAGTTCTAAGAAAAAAAATGAAATATAAGAGGTGAGTGGTGAGTGTTTAACTCACCCCTCATAGGGGTGAGTTAAACTTAGTGTATATAGCTGGATAATGCACATTAATTTAACACAATCAAAGTATTTAAATAAAAATTATATATGTTTTTTAAAGTAAAAAGTAATAATTTTTCTATTAAATTACCTTATAAATAATAAAGGATACATAAATATATAAAACATTTATCATTATATATGTATATATTACTTTAAACAATACAATATGGCGTATAATATTTAATAATATAAATAGCAAAACTAATATAGAATACGAGATAACCGCGATATTAGCTACGGTTAAATAAAAACGCGAAGGAAGTCTTTGTGATGAAAAAAAGCTCCCACCCTCGTGGCCACCCCCATATTAAATATAGGGGTAGCGTTGTCATGGCTTGAAGGAATAATGCTGCTATACGACAAAATAAATTACTTATGTATAGTACGGGTGACAAGTTTTGACTATTTACTGAGGTTATATTTTCAGATCTTTTGCGTATTGTTCGCTTGGGAGAAAAATACCAAAAAGTGAAATAATTTCCGCGACTAAGCACGCAATGCCTTAAAATTGGGTACGAAATCTTAACACTAGGTTTCCTCTGCCAACTTTGTGAACAGGATACACAGGATAAAGTGAAGTGAAGGTGCAAGAAATAAAATCATAAAATGCAATTTTCGCAGATATTTTTTAGCTAACTTTAGAGCAGCCACAACTCGTACTTACTGTATTTATGTATATAGTTAATAAAATCTTTCTTCTTTTTTATAAATACACTAAATGGTATTTATTTAATTAATGTTACTTTGTTATTGTAAAATTGATTTGATGATGATTGACTACATATGTAATTATTATTATACTTTCCATTAAAATGGGTTGTTACGTATATGCGGGATACAGCATGTAGGTTTGTTTATATAATAGCTTCACGCTGTATTCCGCACATGGCAGGGTAGGTAGAGGAAACTTGGAAACCTAGTGTTAAGACACTCCGTTCCATTCTCCTCTCCGCCAAATTAGAGACATTGCGTGATAACTAGCAAAACTCAACTCCGTGCTTTGCCGCGTTACCAGAGCTAAGAAATCAATACATAATTGCTCGTATTATTAAGCATCCGATTTTCATCACAAAAAATAAATAAATAAACGTATCGGTAATAAAATTCATTTTTATTATTAATAATAAAATTCATTTTTATTATTAATAATAAAATTCATTTTTACTATTAATTTTAGCAAAAATTCGAAAACTTGACATTTTAATATTAAACTTAAATGCTGCCTGAAGCCCAATGATCATAATGTAAGACACTCTGTTGTCCACTTTCCACCTATCTGTAAAGTGGATAAGTTAATCATTTTACCAGACCAAAATTCCATTATTTCCCTTTACCGGGAAAGTTTACTCTTTACCTTAAATGGTAATTAAGATAACTGCAGTAGGTACCTAATAGGCTACGATTTACGAGTCGGTCAATTCTGCCGTCTCCGCCAAATCGAGGGAGCGCTAATGCTCGCTAATTATCAATTAGCTTGAATCTCTTTTGTCTTCTATTGGATAGTATAAAGTTGTTAAAACGCTTATTTCTTTTATTAAGTTTTTTTGTGATTTTTGGAATTATGTTCAGTTAATTTTAAAAAAAAACGTATATTTCCAAGTCCAAGTTGGCCGATTCCAAAGAGGCGCGGGATCAAATACCGCTATGTATATATTTTTTCTACGCTTTCATTTTTTATATATTTTCTAAAAAAAAGCACTTTTAATTTCTGAGTGTGGAATATCACTTTAAATCTTATATTATTTTGAGAATTTTTTTATGTATTATTTTGAGAATTTAAATAAATATATCTATCTTTAAACAAATATATAACACTGGCTTAATAACATTAAACCACTCTATGAAATAATAAATAATATTCAAAACATTTTCTACATACGGATGAGGCCTATAACTGAGTTTTCAATAGACTGAGTTTAATATTTCGTGTAAACAAACCTTTGGCCGCCATTCAGAGTTACGCAGCGCCAATTGAACTAAAAAACCCGACAAAAAATTTTCATTCGCTCTATAGATTTCAATTGGATCAATTCATTCGTTCACTTCGTTACAGGTCCCGTGTTGTTTAAGCTTCATCCAGAATCATTCAATTCAGTTCATTTTTTTGTGTTTACACTTCTCTCTTGTCACTCCGTTCCTATATTAAGAAATATTTCATATTACGATTTCTATTCATTTTTGTTAAGTTAAAAAAAAAACATTTTTAAAAATCGTTCAAAAACATTTTCAATCTTTATAAAAAAAGTATTAAGAAAATATTTAAATAGATACAAAAGGTATAATAACATCTCCATATAAATACATAGCCGACGTCGGATTGGTTTGATTAATGCCAATAATTTGTGGTAAACGTGATTGAGATGGCTGAGGAAATTTGATTAAACCGTCCTTTTTTATTTTAAATTCCTTTAAATTGATAGAGGGAATATTATTTTATGTTAAATTGAAATAAATTTTACGATAATATTACTTCATAAAAGGCAGAAAGAAATTCATAATTTTCTTTTTTTTTAGCTTATTGCCGCTTTACGCTTCATCCAGCATAAAGGATGGTAGACCTAATATCAAAATAATTAGTATTATGTTCACGCTGTATCCCGCACTAGGCAGGGTAGGCAGAGGGAACGGAAGTGAAACTTAGTGTTATGACACTCTGTTCCACTTCCGTTCCCCACTTTCCGCCGAATTTGAGGCATTGCGTGTTGAGTGGCGGAACTCAACGCCGCGCTTTGCCTTATAACCAGAGCGAAGAAATGAAACATTAAATATTTTAATTGAAAATATTAAATATTTCATTTCCTCGACTGGCGATCGAACCCAGAACCTGTCGGTTACAGTCACACTTTTGTGCCGCTGTGCCACGACAGGCCTAGTATTATGTACTCAAGATATCGTATACAGAATGGCGGTACTTAAGGCCGCATCTATCAAACGGAGAAATAAAAACCAATTAATTCATCCATAAAAGTTAAATAACATCCAAAAATTAAATGACAAAATTTATTTACAAAACTCATTAAAAAAAAAGACTAAAAGTCATAAAGATTTACGCCCGTCCATATGGCAAACAAAATTATGATAATAACAATAAAAAAATATATATAAGATAATTCAATAAAATTATTACATCAACTGACTACCTGTCGCTTTAACGTTCCCTAACACGAGCGGATATCATTAACACTGAATACGAAAAAAAGTTCTTAATCATAGTGCCATTAAAATTAATACACCCATTATGAGACCAGCTTTTCAAATGAAAAAAAAAACGTGTAGCTGTTATTTTCGTTTTGATATAATTATAGTTAGTGTTAGTGGCCTGTCGTGTTGCAGGCAAGCTTGTGATTATCAAACTGATAAGTTGTGGCTTCGATTCTCATTTGAGGAAATTAAATATTTAGCATTTTCATATTATATATAAATTAAATATTTAATGTTTTCATTTCTTCGCTCTGGTACAAGGCGAACGCGGCGTTGAGTTCCGCCACTCAACACACCATGCCTCGAATTCGGCGGAAAGTGGGGAACGGAGGTGGAACGGAGTGTCTTAACACTTGGTTCCCAGGTTGTGAAGCTGAGTAATATTATACATATATGCTTTTTGTCTTGTCGCTTCGGCGAAAAGACATTGGAGTTGAGTTATGCCACTCAACACGTAGTGCCTTAATTTTAGCAAAAAGTAAGAAATAGGAGCTCTCTGCTTTTTGCGGGATACAGCGTGAACAAAATAAAAAAAATACTGTGATTTTCAGCTTCCAAACTTTCATTTAAGTGTAGGTCGTTAAATATGATAAAAGCTGTTCTTTATTTTTTCATATGATCTGTCATTGGGAAAAATAAAGATAAGCTTTTACATTTATCCGTAACTGTATTAATCTTAGTAAATAATATTTTAATTTCTCGAACTTACTTGATAATTTTGTTAACAGTTTATATTAAATCATTAAATTCAAGAAGCTCGGAGCAAATAAATAAAAAGCAACAAATAGGTTAATAAAATAAATTTATTCATAAAAAATATTATATTATTTAATATTATATTTAATATTTTCAATTTAAATATTTAATGTTTCATTTCTTCGCTCTGGTAATAAGGCAAAGTGCGGCGTTGAGTTTCGCCATTCAACACGCAATGGCTTAAATTCGGCGGAAAGTGGGGAACAGAAGTGGAACGGAGTGTCTTAGCACTAGGTTCCCGGGTTCCCTCTGCCTACCCTACCTCGTGCGGGATAAAGCTAAAAAAAATAATTCGCTAATTATCAGGCGTTGAGTTCCACCACATCACAAAACATCTCAAGATTGATAAGCACAAACGATATTACTAACTTCTATTACATTTTTTTCATCTACACCATTAGATGACAAAAACTGCTAAATTCATAGCATTGTTCATGTATTAGCTGGATTGTCATAAAAATAGCTAAAAAATCATTCTATTAACAGACTTGAGGCCAGTTCTGACGCAGTAACACAAGCTTTCGACTGTAAACGATGTAACAATTTGTGGGCTCCAATCCCACTCGAGGAAATAAAATATTTTATATTTTCATTTTCTCTCTCTAGTAATAAAGCGCGGCATTGTGTTCCGCCACTCAACAATGCCGCAAAAATTGTCAGAAAGTGGGGAAATCTTTATGGGACCAGAGTGTCTTAACATAGGTTCCTTGGTGTCTTCCGCCTACCCAGCTTTATGCAGCAGGATTCAACGTGAAGCTAAAAATACTGTAAATTTTATTATATTTATTATACACCCTATACACGTCCAAAATATAATTAACGTAAAATACTTCTAAGGTTTCCGTATCACTGCGCCGGGGATTCCCCCGGTCGATTAGACCCAATTAGACGTACGGTACAATTTTGTTATTGTCTAACGATAAAGTTTTTATAACATCCCCTTAGGCCAGACGTGGCAGCGACATCTTATTAAAATTTATCCTCGGGCATGAAACGTATTGGATATACCGGTCAAAATTGTAGGTAAATTATACAATAGAATTTGTTTTGTTGCTTTAGCTTTACGTAGACACAGGGAACATGGGAACCTTGTGTCAAGACACTTCATTATGTTTCCTACTTGCCTTTAAATTTGAAGCATTGGATGTTGAGTGGCGGAGCTCAACGCCGTGCTTTTCCTAGTTACCAGAGCGAAAAAATAACATATTAAGTATTTTATTTGAAAATATTCAATATTTCACATCTTCGAGTGGGGATTGAACCCGCAACCTGTCTTTTACAGTCACATGTGCCTACGACCTGTGTATGATGTATGGTTCATCTAGAATGCTATAACTACTACTTATAAACAAGATAATATAATTAAATACCCAAATACCCTTAGATGTTTTAAAACTACTTCTACTTCTGTACAACTATTTATTATTTCTTTTTCTCAGCTTTACGCTGTATCCCACACGTGGTAGGGGGATAGGCAGAAGGAAATTGAGAACCTAATGTTAGAACACTCTGTTCCTTTTCCTTCTTTCCGCTAAACTTGATGCATTGCGTTTTGACTGGAGGTCAACACCGCGCGTGCTACGTAAAATATCCTTGATTTAATAGAGACTATGATTATATATACTAGGACTCTCAGCGCCTTTATTGTAAGTATAATTGAAATGAGATCAGATCCCGGCATCAAGCGGTTTTTTGTTATCCGTAGCAGCTTTAATCAGTAGATTTACAGGTAATTTATAATTATATGTACATATCATGCATATACATATACTTGTTAGATGTTGAAGTTTTTACTTTGAAAAAAATATATATAATTATTAACTAAGCATCATCAAACACACCAATTAAAGAATTCCAACCGTTCATTTCAATTCAATAAAACTCTATAATTTTGTTAGTAAAAAATCGCAACATTTTACGTACAAAGGAAAATAGTACCTTTAATAAAGAATTAAAGCAGATAGTCGTATAAAAATATGTGTTGTATTTAATATTATCCTAATAACGTAGGGAGGTTGGGGCGAATTGATTGTTATTTGAAATAAATTTTATATGAATCATCCCCTCGCTTTGAAGCACTTATTTATGTTTTTCATTTTCTCGTCCTTTCGTATATGTCATGGCTTTGGATACATTGGGCTTGTAGCAATATGTACCAACAGTTATGATATATTGAAACATAAAATATTATCTTTAATAAAAATTTGTATTAAATACAATAATTTATATTTTTGTATTGATAGGTTATCCTAAATTTAAGAGCAAAATCGTAATCTGTTATATAAATATTTTGTACTTATTTTACATTGTACTTTAATGTTTAAAATTACTTTCACGTTTTGATAAAAAAGAAATCAGGCATCAATTTCTTGGTTGACTTTAAACATTGAGTAAGTAAGAAAATTATTTCATACAATATTCAATTAGTTAAGTACTCTGAGGTATGATTAGACTAAGCTGGATACACACTACGAGTATCTATGAACAAAAAGCTAAGTTATTTTTTTTCAGCTTCATGTATCCCGCACAAACCAAAGTAGGGCGAGAGAAAGCTAGCGTGAAAGCTCTCTGTTGCTACTAAGCCCCCCGTTTATTATAACATACGATTCCAAGCTTTTTCGGTTTTAACCGTGTGATTCCGGTTTAGAGTAGAATCACCCTGGTACTGATGGTGTCGTAAGATTCGACTAAAGTACGTGTGGTAGAGTCACGTTGTCAGCAATGGCAACACGCATGGGCAGGCTCGACCGGATTGTTACCACCCCCGGCATTTAAAACCGGCGTTAAGTAGTGGCTTCTGCCACTGCGTTTCGCATTTATTTTTCTGTTTGATAAATTATTTCAAGACGGTAATATAAGTAGTCCTCAAAATTTTTATTCCTACTCAATAAATACTTCAAAATGACATCTTTTTACTATTTTTAATGTTAAACCACACTTAAGAGAAAGACATACTTATTTAGAAAATGTACCTATAACATTTTAATGTGTGGTTCAACGTATGGCTTAGTGGTCAGAGCGCTTGGACGGATTCCAAGAGGCGCGGGTTCATATACCGTTACGTTCCCATTTTTAAAATTACATAATTTAAAGTTTAATAAATGGCTAAATAAAATGGTATGACAATGTTGAAAATTTTTGGAAATTCAAATTTTGTATGTCAAAGTAAAAATATGTATTAGATCGTGTATTAGATCAGAGTAGGCACTAGAGATTTTCAAATGAAATATTTCATATTTTCTTTTCTAAAGTCTGATGACACGGTAAATCGCGCGGGCATCCATAGAATACAGGTAAGGACAACCTAGATATACCCTGAAGTGGAGACCAGCAATTTTGTGTATTCTCATCATGCAATGTGTTACCTCATTGACCTGTTAGTCTTCCGACTGTTCCACCGCCATACTGGCATACAAATGTATTTACTTTATGTCTACATACTATTTCTTCTACCCAGATCGTAAGGGATACAGAGAGATATTTTTGCTCCAATGGTAAAATAATATAGGCTAATAAAATAGGCTCCGTCAGTATTGGCCTTTGAGAATGGCACCAATTATTTCTTATTAAAAAATTAAAATATGTTTATTCAAAAATTATAAACGAAAAAACACAAAATTAAATTTATATAAACAATCTGACATATCATGTAGAATACATATATGTATGTAAAAATAAATGTGTTAAAAATATAAAGTGAGTTACTTCTGGCACAACATATGTGTATATTTGCATATATTAGTTATTTCCAAGTGAGCAAGTAAGCCATGCCACTGATAAAAGCTTGTTAAATGGCATAAATATGTTTTCTTAGTATTTTTTCTACATCGCTATATCGCTTTTCTTCTTAATGTACAGTAAATTTCCAATCGAAATGACATGAAAAGCTTTTTATCTCATCCCTCCGAGTGCTTCCAGACACACATGGGGCCATCAATAACAAGATTAGGGGTACCGGGGGTCTAAAAGAAATTGCCAAACCGCCTGAGATTTATTGTATACTTAGCATAAGTTGTCGCAATCTTTACATAATGATTTTATGGTTTTACCACTGCAGGGTAGGCCACAAGATCAGAAATATCGTTCTCTATTTTACACTGACTTTTCGAGACATAGTGTGTTGTAGGCGTAACTCAACGCCAACGTTTGCTCACAAAAAACGAGATATGGAAATAATTGAAATATATATATTTGTATCAGCGGAAATCGAACCTTTAGCTGTTGTGTTTACACTATAATTTATCCGGTTAGATAAAATCAAAAAATATACTAAAAGATATATATTATATACAGATAATATATTACTTTGATTTAGCCAATTTAAGATTTATATTGGATGTATATATAATATTTAAAAGGCACTCAAGTAGACGAATAAAATGTAACTTCACAATTGTACTGAGTAGTTACAAACTTTATAATTTTCTTCTACAGTACCTCGGTCGTTTGGTATGTATATGTTCAAATAAACGTACAAAAATATCATATCTAAAATTGAATATCTAATATACAGTAAATACGAAATATTGATGAAAAATTAACATAATTTATTTCTTTAGATCAAACTTGTATCATAATAAGATCTTTGATTTTCGCGATTGTTACACATTTTTAATGAAACAATCTTAACCGGATCACCCTCACCGTCTACCACTAACCACGGACTACAGTAAAGTGTTCGAAACGTCGAGTTTGCAAAAATGTATAGAAAACAATATAAATGTATAGAAAACAATAAAAATGTATAGAAAACAATATAAATGTATAGAAAACAATAAAAGCGATCAAAATTATATGAATTAAAAAGTAATTTTCTCAGTAAAGGAACTATGATCAAGCAATTACTATTAATGAATTTATTATAACCTTTTTTTAGCTACGTTATGTCCCGAGCTGAAGGGAACCTGAAACCTAGTTCCCATTAAGGCTTTTCCATTTTTCTCATTTTCCACTGAAATCTTAGTGCATAGTTGTTAAGTGGCGGAACTAAACGCCGCAATTCGCCTCAGTGTTACCAGAGCGAGAAAATTAAAATATTAACTAAATATTTATTTCCACGCACCACGATCACCTCGAACTTATTATGATATATATATATAGTAGCTGACATAACTTGGTTTGCATGATAATTTGATAAATAACGGTATGTACTCCAATATTGAATTATCAAAATAAAATACTATAGATACTACTTGGATGGATTCGAAGAGGAGCGGGTTCATACCCCGCTTCGTCCAAATATTCATACATTTTCTAAATCTTACACTTTAAAAATAGTAAAAACACTATTGACTCTCTACAAACACTTTTGTTCTAAACAAATGGTCAAGTTCGAGTCGGACTAACCTAATGACTCACTCACTCACTCAGCTTCACGCTGTATCCCGCACGAGGCAGGGTAGGCAGAGGGAACCCGGGAATCCAGTGTTAACACACTCCGTTCCACTTCCGTTCTCCATTATTATTTGATAATTTATTTACTTTTGATAATGTATTAATATTTGATAATAATTTCAGCTTTATACTTCCACAGGATCTTGAAATAAATGGTCTTGACAAATCGCTAGACGGCAACAAAGTGAGTAAAGGACTTCACCTTTTCATTTATAGGTACTAAATCTTAGTTATATTGAATTTTATTACAGGCTTTTAGCAAGTACTTACTTTAAAGTATTATCAAATGTTTATTTAAATTATGAAAGTTAATTTGGTTGCCAAAAAACACACGGTTAGTGATTATTAAAAAGTATTATATATATATATATATATATATATATATATATATATATATATATATATATATATATATATATATATATATATATATATATATATATATATATATATATATATATATATATATATTATCTATATATATATATATATATATATATTATACTTTTACATCACCTACAAAAGAAATCTCTACGCTTTTTAGGAAACATAGTTAATACCACCGCGATGAACAAGGCTTTCGTTAAAAAGCCCTTAACGTTGCATTAATTCATGAGCTATAATGCTATAGACAAACACATCAAACAGATTATAACAGCACTCTTTTTATCCATTAAAGTAACATAATTTACTCAATATTATACTCAAAACTAAATATTTTTTAATTTAAGTCACTTACTTAAAATGACCTCAGCCGTATCAAAAATAAAAAAACGTCATAAAAATAAAAGCAAAATTCAATAAACTCAATACACGAACTCCATACAAACTTTGGTAGGTACAATAATATTTCTAACATTCGCTAATGCCGAGTAATTCGAGGGAACGGGGAATCGCGACATTCGGCGGCCATTACCTCTCCCTCCTCTACGTATTCGCCCTCTCCCCACGTGTTTACTAAAAATGCCTCCGATTATATGCGAGTTATATACCTACAGGTTACTGTTCATACAGGAATAAAAATGGTTGATGTCATTTCTATAACATATGAATATTCGTTAAATAATATAATTATTTTTTTAAGTATGTTCGTTTGATTAAGTGTTTGTTACGTTTTGCAGGAGACTAGAACCTGGTTGTATTAATAAAAATTGATTTGACAATATCCAGACTAGTATAGCTTAACAGTTGTGGCGTTTGAGGTAAAATTGATGCCATTTCTTAAAAATATTATTACTAGAAATATGTAATATTACAAAATAAATTTAAATTGTGTTAAGCGTAAAATTTAAAATATTGTGTACATTCGTGGTATGTAAATTCGCTACAATTACGTACAATGACATCTCAGACAAATAAAAAGCTAACTAGATCTTATCTAAGCAATAAGTATTTCTTTACAAAAAATATTTTCTCGATAAGAATAATTAAAAATATATCAATATTAAGATCTGGATATGGATATGTTATGGGTTAAATACATTATGAAATTTTATTTCAATAATTTATTAATTGTATTAACTATTTCTGACGGCCCCTTAGTCTTGAAGTTTAACTGTAAGACAAATGCCAGGCGTGACTACGTTTCTGAGACTCTGAACTAATAACGCCCATATTTGACATATAAATCTTCTTGAATAATTCTGTCTATTAGTGAAAAACGCGTTAAAAACGACACACGTCGATGTTAGGCGACTTCGTTTTCATATTATATAAATATATCAAAAATTAAAGAAAGTAAAAATAAATAAATAAAAGAAAACCAACCAACTTCCATTATTCCATTTAGTAAGTCAAACGATTATTTTTGATAAGCTATCAGTACTAGCTAAAAGTATTCCTACTAGCGTCACATCCGCATTTTAACTAAACAATTTATTGATATTACATTAAAATTATCCTAAGCACCGTTTAATTTTAAAATTATAACATCTTAAGATTGCTTACAATAATAATCACTCACGTAAAAAGTAACCCTGAAATTAATCATGTCAAATGGTCCTAGGTCTTTTTAACCACCGGAAACCCAATCAATCTTCTTTTACTATATAGAAATTCCAGATCAATCAAAACTAAATTAGCTCACAAGCACGACTTATTCAAATAAAATCTCACCACTTAATGCGACAACTCTTTACGAACCACTATTATAATATTTTTTTAATGAATTCCTGTTTTTGTAAAGGACAATTTGGAGACGACCTTAATATAAATATTCATCCGCTCAAACGAGGGAGCGATCTTTTCAAAGGAAACCTGTACTGACGCTTGCAAATCGCTGAGTATGTCTTATTATTTTGTTTTACTTTTTAAGGAGCCCGCGGTTAAGAAGCTGCATATAAAATTTATTATTAGGTTCAGCGTAAATTGAGTATAACCTTTTTTTTATCATTCATTTCTGCCTATGGTGTGTTCAGTGGTGAAACTTGACATAGCGCGTTGCCTCGTTACCTAATTTTAATCAATATGATAATTAAATATTTAATTTGTCTGTGGTGGCGCAGGGGCACAAGTATATGACTGTAACCTCAACAGGTTGTGGATTTGATCTCTATTTGAGGATTTGCAATACTTAATATTTTCATTTCTTCACCCTGGAGGTAAGGCAAAACGTTCAAATTCATCAAAAACGAAACGGAGTGTCTTAACGCTAGTTTTCAAAGTTTTACCTACTCTGTCACGTGCAGAATACAGCTTGAAATTGAAAAAAAAAACATAATTTCCTCAAGTAGAGATTAAATGCTCAACTTGTTTCTTTTCCAGTCTCGTGCTTGGACAATGGGCAGCCCAAAAATTTTCTTCCTAAATAGCTGCTTACAAATCGCAATAAGCCGTCCAGACATCTTATGCCATCTAACTATGATATTTGAAGTAACATACATTTCACTCCCGTTACTAAAATCGAAATTAGTGAATATTTTGTTAATCTTAATATTAAAACTTAACAATATAAGCCAAACTATTTATCCCTAAAATTTTTTTTGAGAGATTAAATGATATTTATAAATAGTGTCTTAAGCAATGAATTGACTCTTCTTCTTCATTTACCTCCTTCAATCCCTATGATATAACTTAATGATACTCAGCTTCACGCTGGATCCTGCACATGGCAGGATAGGCAGAGGGAACTTGGGAACCTAGTCTTAGACACTACGATCCACTTCCGTTCCGCACTATCGACTTCGTAAAGGTATTATGTTATTAACGGCAGGATTTATAATTATTTTTTTCCCCATTAAAATTTAAACCCACAAGCATCAAATTCAACAACTCTACTAAATAAATGTATTCCAATACATCACGACGAGATTTAATCCTGTAAATTGTGATAAAAAAATATATCCAGTGATTTATTTCATACATCTTTGCATCGTGTTATAAAAATATAGCGTACATCTGTTTAAAACATTTAAAAGTTCAAGTAAAAAACTTATTAACATTTCAACTGTTATAATCTGTATTGTGTTCACAAAACAACTCTTGAACAAAGTGAAGAAAAAAATATATTATTGTTTCGAACGAAGAAAAACTACACGTATGCAAATAGGTACGTACACACGTTGCCCGTGCGAGGGTTAATTTTAATGAAAGGCGAGATTGAAATAACATCGTTTTGATTTAGTTATTTCTTTACGTTGTTTATAATTTACTAATCTAAGCCGTATTTCTTGGGCCTGGGAACCTAATGTTATGACATAACGTTTTATACGAGGACACATCCGTTCTCCACTTTCCATCAAATTATCGAAGCATTGTGAGATAATCGGTGGTAATTCAAATGGAATGGACATATCACAGTAAATATATTTTTGGAAAAATCTATCTAAAAATGGGCATTTAAATTGTATTTAATAAAACTTGAGAGTGAAAATATTGAAATAGTTACATTTTACTTTAAAGGTTAATTTTTATTTGAAAAGGATACCGGATGTTTTAAGCTTCACTCTGTATTCTGTGCTTGCAAAGTGAACCTGTGTTAAGACACTCTGTTCCCACTATCATACTTCCGTTCCCACTTTCCACGAAAACAAAAAATGAAAATATCACAACCTGTCGCGGCTTCGCTTGTGCCTTCCCTAAACTACTGAACTTTTTCACATTACAATAATATATTTCTCCTCGTTAAGTAATAAAATACATGAACTTTGAATAAAAAACACTCGAACCCATAAAACTAGCGATACGAAGAAAATATATTAATTTTCTGACTACAACAATATGTATTTTACTTACATTATAAAAAGCTATGTAAATTGCATGGGACGGCGGAGATGGTATCGAGTGTAGCACGCTACATATTTGCTCTTTAGCAATAAATTTTACTAGATGTAAAAACATATATATAACCTATTATGATATTTCAAAGTGTTATTCACACACTTAAAATTATAATTTTTAATTACAATTTAGTGTTATTTTCATTTTATAGATATTTTATTTTTAATGGATATTGCGGCTGGTTTTGGCGAGCAAAGAGCCAAAAATGTATTTTTTGGGCTTAACATCATAAATCTTTTTATTTTATTACATCATAAATCTTTTTTTTTCTTTTTTAACAACTTCCCGCTTACTATGCACATAGCGTAGGCAGGCAGAGGGAGCTTAGGAACCTAGTGTTTATTCATTTCCCAATAAAACTCTTTCGTTCTCTATTTTTCGTTTAATTTGTGTGACAGAAGGCGGACTGTACAGTTCTTGAAATATAGTATTACTCGTAGTTACTGTCTTGGATGTATCGAATATTAATATGTCCAAAGTTTTTAATTTTAAGTTTTTAGTTTTTAATTTTAAGTAATACTTTTATATTATTTACTATAGAAAATCAATTGTATGACATATATTAATTGAGAATTGTCAGTTAGTTTTCCATAATATTTAACATAATATTCATAAATGGTTAAATTAATAATATTAATAAGATAAAATAATTTGAAACTTAGTCCTTCTTGATTACAATTTCAAATGCGTAAAGCTAAAAATATATACTACCAAGTACAAAATAATAATTTTGTATTTTAAATATCCATAAATTATAAAAAAATGTAACACTAAGCTTATAAAACTAAAAGCTCTTCCTTTTACTATTAGATATTATCATTTATAAAATAACGAACTCTTTTCTATGGCAGTAAACAATAACACCCTTGCATTTAAATATGTAACCACTGTAACTGATATCCTTGAGAGCGTCTGTAAAGAGAACTAAAAAAAAACCCGCCATTCACGAATACGATTTTTTGTCTCAAATACGCTCATAATGTAGGACATGCATAATTATCTGTGCCCTTTATTTTTTTTTCATCCAAACGGCCTATGAATAATACGTTATCATTAATATTAGAATTGGAACGCAGCTGTTCCAGTTTTTGCGACATTTTTTTATATGAATTTTTGTTATATTTATAAAATGTTTGTTCAAGTGATTTGAATATATTTAGTGCGTTTTTGACTGTAGAGTCAAAAGCAACCAGGTGAGTGTAAATTACCTACACATACCTATAAGTAAACATATGTACGAAAAAAACAGTTTATTTTTTTATTAATCTTTATATAACTACATCACCTGTCGAAATATTTTTTATTAGTTAATTAGGTAATACATTTTGACAGGCGTTTTTTTATGTTTTTTTTTATAATTAATCCAACTAGTTTTAATTAATTTAGTACACAATTATACATATATGTATGTAATAAAAAATAAACAGATTAAATATACTGGTATAATCATATTTCATATTTCATACTTTTTATTGAGAGCCGGAAAGTGTTTTTATATATATTTATATTATCAATATGTATTTTATTCACAAATAAATTAACTAAATGACAAAAATAAAAATAAATACGGTCTTTTTTATTGTAAAATGGCATTATATAGGTACATACAAAAAAAGAAACATCACAAATATGTTGTATGACATATAAGGCATTTAACAACTTTCCTGATATATTTAACCTACAATTAAAGTCAACTGAACCTAGCAATTAGAGTCATTATAAAATGTCATATCGTAAAATTATTATTGTATTTATATTTCAAGTAATTCAATTAGGAAATAATAGGATAATTATAAACAGATTAAAATTTAATTTTGAGTAATTAAAGTAAGCTAAGTTTCATTTACAGTCATTAAATTAAAGACCCGCCTTATATTTATTTTAGAAAATGTATAAAAATTTAAAGTATCAGGATACAAATCCTCGCGTTTGATAAGTTTTTCTAGGTGTTTTTAATAATAATTTAACTGAAACTAACCGTTTAATTTTTTAAAGATTGGTCCCTATGTGTACCCAAGTATGGCTAATTGGTCCACGTCAGCTTAATTTTTAAATGTTTTCTAATTTTCTAATATAACTAATTACAAAATTAAAAAGCTTCTGTATTTTCAAAAAATCACATATAAAATAAAAAAAAACACTTATTTTATATTCAATAAATTTCTAAGAGTTCACAATCCGTTACGAATGTAACACAAGCCGACCTAATTATGCACACGCACTATAAAGACGTTTATATATTGCATTAGAAATTAAAACGTTGCAGTATGCAAATGAACACCGCTTCCCACAAAACTAGACGCGAAATAATTTCCATCGGGCATCTGCTCGCTAATTATGTAACGAGGAACGCAACATGCATAAATTGTATTAAATTATTACAGTACGCACAAAAAGCGTCATACGGCGACAGTTCTTTATTTTTTAAAGCAATCGTCTTGAAAAACCTGTCGCAGCCCCTTGCTCAAGGTGTGAAATTTGCAAATTAGAATAAAGAATTGTAGTTAAACAAAATCACGATTTTCAATTCACAACCCTTGCGATTGGGCTCATTATGGCCCGCTCGCCCCTCTGACGTCCGTATGCAAAATAGTTAACCCATTTCTTGGTTTGCCCCATAATTATGGCGTTTTGCATGTTATTTAAAGAATAAATATTTATAAGGAAATGAAATTTAAGAAGGTTTTTTTTTGTAAACCATTGCTTAATAAAACGTGTTCGTTACATTAATAACAACGACAGTTTTGAGTTTCTTACTGGCTGTATGCAAATGCAGTTTGATGTACATTCATTGAAAGTATCATCTTCCCACGATTAATTGATTCTTGATTGCCAGTTTTTGAGAGTGCATAAAATTTTATTGCCTAATAAATATATTAATTAGCACATTTCATGAATTATTAGCGCTTAAGTGCTAATTTAGGATTTTTTATCTGTTGCAAATTAACGTTACAATTTGTATAGATATTTTTGATTAGAGGTTAATGTAAAAATAATAACATAATAATAATTTATTTCAATTCTTTGAATTGAAGGTTTCTAATGTTTTAGTATAATCTTGCCTATCGATTTTAATACAAAAATTAAATACAAATTAAATATGTAAGCAGAAAAAAATATGGGGACGCGTCTACTGTTCATTCGTTTATATGTAAAATTTACTATTTTATTTTTATACGTGAATCTTCAACATTAAAAGTTTTAACAAAAATTGTTAGTTTCAGTGGAAACTATTTAGATAGTTATGAACATGATAAGTATGGCAAGTGTCAAAAAGTCCATGTACCTACATAAATTTGCAAGTAACGACTTTCAATAATATATACATTTAACGATTTCATGCTGTCATTTAACTTTTTGAATTAGATAGGGACCAAAAAATATTACAGGTAAAAACAAGGAATAAGGAAATAAAGAATAACTATACTAGAAGTAAAATGTATATGTTAAAAAAACGTTACATTCATATAAGTATTGTGACATGTATTTGAATGGCATTTAACATCAAAGCAGTTTTAATTACATCAATTTTAACATGATTATTTACCTTAATTATTGTTCGTTATCTTATGTTATTGAGTTATTGATATTATCCTCACATAGCAGGGTAGGCAAAAGGAACCTGAGACCTAGTGTTAAGATACTCCGTTATCGTTAACATTCTTTTGTTTCTCACTTTCCGCCCATCGGAAGGTATTGCGTGGCGGAACTCAACGCCGTATTTCTTGCCTCGTCACTAGATGAAAGAAGTGTACATTTTTTTTCCTCTGTGGTAAAAATGAATAACTTTATAAATGTCACAAATAAAAAGAAACCTTTGCCTACCAATTATATACTCAATAAATCGATATTAGATGTGTCGACATTCATAACAACAAAACAGCAAGTGTAAGTCAATACAGGAATGCATTCTATTGTGCCTTTCAATATCGATACAAAGGATCGTTAGGGGCGTATTCGGATCGATCAAGTGGATTATTATGTACCGATTATCTATTGTTACTCGATTGGGGTTATTCGATTTTAAATTAGTGGTAAATAGAAACGCTTGTTATAGCCAGCCAGCCAGCCCTTGAAAGGTTTGTACAATTCAATACATCTGTTTTGATTCGGCTTTGATTGTTAGCGTTGTTACATACTTCAGTTTCAATTTTAGTTTAGTTTTGACTTATAATTTAATTAAATCGTGTTAAATATAAAAATATTTTTTTATTACTATCATAGAAAAAGGATAACAATAAAATTAGTTTCACATAAAATTATAAATACAGTCCATAAGTTTGTACGCCACATAGGAAAATTTTTGTTTGATAAGTTAAAAATAAAATCTCAGCCTAACTTAAGATAGTTCTCTAACTTAAGATAGTTCTTAACGGATGGAGGGGCTCGAGCCCTGGGCTTCAGGCTTAACGGGGGTTAGGAATGACTAATAAAAAAAAGTAAATGTAATGGCCGTGGGCGACGGTGATCACTTACCATCAGATGACCCGTACGCTCAGTTTGCGTTGTATTTTCCATAAAAAAAAACCAAACTATACTAACTGTACGTTAAAATAATTTTAGATCGGTAATTAATAAGTTGGAATGCTGGAATCCTGTGGTGAATATATAAATAATAATATTTTCACTCAAGGTGAGCTTTGTAGACTGGCTGCTTTCTCTTTTTCCCAAAAAAATATTTATTTTTAGACTGATTCTGACGCTTGAAGAACCGAATTTCGTTTGGACCTGATGGTATTCCGACTGAAGCACATTGACATCAGCTCTCTTAGTGACAATAATTGTATTGGATACCTCCATTTCTATTGGGATAGAAAGTGGGGAACGGAAGTAGAATGGAGTGTCTTAACACTGGGTTCCCAAGTTGCCTCTCTCTACTCTGCCATGTGCGGGATACAGCGTGAAGCTGAGTATAGAGAGTATCTCCATTTCTACGTTCGGTACGGTCTCTACGTGTCTATAGAGATTTTAGCTAAGCGATTAATTTTGATAAAAGGACCTCGCCTACTATTGACCGTTCCAATACAGAGTGATTCCTGAAGCTTACATTTATATTATTAGATAAATTGGTAATAAGGCAAAGCGCGGCGTTGACTTCCGCCACTCCACACGCAATGCCTCAAATTTGGCGGAAAGTGGGGAACGGAAGTGGAACGGAGTGTCTTGACCCTAGGTTCCCGGGTTCCCTCTGCCTACCCTGCCTCGCGCGGGATACAAAAGAAAGAAAGAAAGAAGAAAGATACATGTACCACGGCTCCCTAAGATTATGTTATATGATGTTCATCAGGATTCGGTTTTTGGCCCATTATTATTCAAAATAGTGTTAAATAATATCTCAGTTCATATCCTTGATCATCTTCAAATCGTTAGCATGATAAGCTCAAATGTAAATATTGATAATCTGATCCCATATCTACATGAATAACATATTTATTCGAGTAAGTTTTAGGTTCAAAGATGTAGCGAGCCTGGAACGAGAGAAGGAAGCACAAAACATCCATGGCTATACATAACATTGAAGACCATGCTAGCTGGAGCCCGCCTTCCGACTCATACTATAAGTCGGAAGGCGGGCTCTATCAATAAAAGCCAGAAATAACTCCTGGTAGAACAGAAGACGTTCATTCCAGAAGTTTGTGTGGAGAGCGGAAATCAAATCGTTATTGGTTTTAAGATAAAAATAAACAATTTGATGCAAATTTGATATATTTAGTTTTATAGCGAAAATATCGAAAGAACTGGGACACCAGACTTAATCTGGATCTAATATCGGTAAGCTCAGTAGTCTGGGCCATGGGCCATGGGCCATTTTTATTTGTGACATATTTTAATCTTATGTACATACGTATGTACATAAGATTATTAATATAAGAAAAGCTGATAAAAAATCCACAATATTTTGCATTTAGGTATTATAAAGTGATGTTTTTAGTTTCTCTTTTTAGGACATCGTGTCGAGGAAAACATGTTAAAATCGGCCAGTCAGAAAATATATTTTTAAAAAGATTCTCAGACAGTTAAATATTTAGAGAATGTATAAAAATTGATCATTGCGAGATTTGAACCCGCGCCTCTTGCAATCCGTCCAAAATTTCAATTTACTTGGACGCAACGTTAATTTTTTTATAAGTTTTCTAAACAAGTATTGTTCTTTCTCAAGTGTGGATTAACACTTCACCAATTTTGAAATGTTCAAAAAACCGACTTTATTAAGTACTTACTAGGATAAATAGAAACAAATCAATCATTCAAACGTTCATTTTTTTAATATTTTGCTTTACATTTTTATACGTTGAAATAAATAAAAATTACTTTACTTTTTTGTATAATATAAGTATAGTATTCATAGCAGTTTTTATTTCATTTTACTTTTTACTGACAAGTGGCTTCATCACTAAAATAAAAATTCTAAAGTAAATTTTATGCTTATATAATTACGCCCAAACAAGTTCTGCACACATCAGCTCAGATACGATAAATACAGTCACAAGCAAACATGGAAAGTCTTCTCTTAACCTAAACCGAGCAAATAATAAGAACAAATTAAAATTTTCATTAAGGATTTTTATAATGAAGGAACATTCCTTTCTGCATCCAAGCGAGTGAGCATCTCAGCACACAAGGATATTACCGCCGGTCAGATATAGGACCTTTGAAATTATTGAAAACCAAAATAAATTAGGCAAGGAGCTTTCACAATTATTTTGAGAAAAGCGAACAAAAGAAAATGCCACCCGAAAAATAAAATAAGCATTGTTATCGAAATTGGAAACGAAACGAATATATCTGTAGGTACCTAAAAGAAAGTTCGGCTGAGGGTGCATTTTTTTTTTCAATCCGAACGCGTGTACAAAAAACACCCCTCCGCATATGAAACATTGCCCCACAATACGTCCAATGGAGCTACCCCTAACGTTCTCATTTTTATAAGCAGATTTTTTTCTTTGCGCCAGAGCGAGCCAGAATTTCGGCTGTCATAATCCGATGGCTGATAAGGGCGAGAGCGAAAGGGACGGGTGGAAAGAAAAAGTTCAGACCGGATAAAGAAAGCCCAGGTATGGATAAGGGTGTGGAGGGAAGAAAAAAGGGATACAACGTGGGGTGGTCCCCTCACAGGGTGAACTCCAGGTTCCGACCGCCGCCGCTAGATGGGGGTGCAAGAAAGTTTTTTTTTTATTGAATTTCGGCAAGAGAGTTTTGGCATAATGATGATGGATTGTACGGTGGCTTTCCGCAGATAAGTTTTTTGGGGAAATTCCCGTTGCGTGTAATGTATTTCGTGAGTTTTAAATTAGCTGCAAGTCTACTAAAATGATTTTTTGTGGCGTTGGAATATTTTTAACAGGAAGAAATGTAATTATTCTTTATAGTTTTATTGTACTTTTACTGCTGCTGCTTGTTGTAGAGACCTAACCATGTTAGTGTTCAAAATGGAAACAACGCTTATAAATTTTACGATTTTCTATTATAATATGTAGGAATATTGGTCCTAATAAGATATAATAAGATATAATAGTACATGAATATTTTTATAGGTCATATAATATGTCAATTGTTCTTTTTTTCTTATAAGAATGACTTGTAGAAATAATTTTAAAAAACCTATTTTATTTTGACAACGTCACATTTTCGATAGTAGACAGAGCAGTCCTAGTGACTGCATTCTCCATTCTCCATCGGTTCACATCATTGTGTGTACAAATCTAATTATGTTTTATTAAAAACTCAAATTAAAACTTCTCGCTGTCATCCACCAAAAACAACTCTGGAGACATCTTAAAAAATAAATTATATTAAAGTGAAAAACATCTATTATACGAGGCTGTGGCCAAAAATCTTTTAATTAGGGTTACGTCGACAAAATCTCACTTGACGACGCGTTGGGGTTTTTTCCACTTTTTTCCAGTTTTTTTCACCCTTTCATGCACTACCACTAATGAGACAAGCCCTTATAATGTCTGTGGATTCATAAATGAGTCTCGGCTCGAGTACGACACACGTAATTAGTGCTAACATGGGGCGCAGACGATTTTAATAAAAATTTTTAGACAAAATTATAAACAAAGATAACGAGAAAGTCTTGAAATGTACTGTAATTACTGTATACTTTATTACTTTTAATATAATATATATTATACATATGTATACTGTTAATTAAAATTTGCACACAAATTTTTAATAATGTATTTTTGTGGGAACAAATTAAAAATAAGTTCTGGTTGTTATAATAATTATTAAGAATTATTTTGTGAATATATTAAGAATAATTTGTAGTATGGCAACATTCAATATTTTTGACGTTTTCAAACATTTTGTCCAAAAAAACCGTATATAAATCTAACAAGATAAACATCCAAGAAGGCACTTTCCTTTTCAAATTAGACAAGAACTCGGTATAAACGTAATATTTCCCTCTGCAAACAACTCAAGCTTCCACAAATATCCAATTCTGGCTCGTATAAGCAATAAATAAGAGGAAAGAGGCTTTCCAGACAGCGGGGGGAGGGTGGTAACGGGAAAAGGGAAAAAAAAGGCACCCGATCGAAGTCTTGGTCCGTCGGATCCAATAATCCTGCCGTCTGTCCGACTAATGTGATCGTAGCCTAATGAAAAACGTTGGTGCCGTATCTATAGACGGTGGGATGCTCGTTTTTACTTGAGTCGGTATTAGGGAATTTTCGCTAGAATTTTTGGTTTCTCGTCTGTAGTATGACTTAAACGCGGTGCTGAGTTCCAACATGCAATGTCTCGACAGTTAGAACATAGAACGGAAGAAGGGAAAAGAGTCTTTTAATGCGATTTTTCCTATATGTAACATGCCGAATACATCAAAAAACTAATATAATTTGTTTTTGTTTTTATTTTATATGATATGTATTTTAATGTAATATGAATTTTTAATTAATTCATTGACTTATACAAAAGAAAGAAGCAAATGTTTTAACAGGTCACCTTACATTTATTAGAATATTTTGTTTTGTTTTCAATTTACTGTACATATTTTTTTGCTTCTGCTTCACGCATGATATTGGAGGGTAGGCAGAGAGAACTTGGGGACGTAGTATTTAAGAGACTTTTGATCCTACTTTTCGCTGAATTCTTGAAGCGTTGAGCATTCTGTAAAGGTTCACTATGTTACATTTTTTTCCTTGAGTGAGAATCGAACTCCCAACTTGTCACTGACCTCAGTATATGTTTAATGTACTAATATGATTACTGCTCTTTACTGAAATATATTTCAAAATGCTCATACAAAATGTATTGAACACGCAATGTTTAATCTACATTCTCGACTATAAATACGGCATCATTTTCGCGAATGCTAAAAAGAAATCCTGAAATGGGTTTACTTTGGTAACGAAATCAACATAAATTTTATAGAAAATACTTATGTGTTTCCTTATTATTTTCATTGTATTTGTTATTTTTTATAACTTTATATGTATTTACATAAACAACAGATATAAGTTATTAACTGTGATTAGTAAAAGATAAATTAGATTTTTGCTTAGAAGTTACTGTCGTCTGTCGAGGCGCAAGAGCACAGTATTTTAAACGTTATTGTAACGAGAAAATTAAATATTTAATTATTTTCATTCCTCCTCTCAATGTAACAAGGCAAAGCGTGGCGTTACGTGCCACTCAATGTAATGCCTGAAAATGTTATTGTTAAACTTTTTCAATTAATTATTACATGTCCTTTTCAAAACTGTGCGGAATACTTGATAGTTGCTAACAGAAGGAATATGCCTATCAAAAGCACAAAAAGCTCCTCGAAGAAGTAATTTATACTAGATATATAGAAATATATTATTTAACGTTATTGTTAGCTGACAAAAGATATAAAAATACTATATTTTTTGGATTGGATTATTTTTCTATACCGCTCTGGTTGTTAACAATGAGAGTTACGCTACTAAACAAAAAAAAAATGATAAAAAAAAAAAAAAAAAAAAATACCAATTTTGTATTAAATACGAGACGTGTATGAATTACTGAGATTTAAACTCACATTCATATTTATTTCTATAGCATATTTGTTTGTTTTGATCATTCTATAAAACAGAATTATTACAGTTGGGAACGGAAGTGAAACGGAGTGTGTTAACATTAGGTTCCCAAGTTCCCTCTGCCTACCCTGCCATGTGCGGGATACAGCGTGAAGCTGAGTGAGAGAGTAAGAGAATTATTACAGCCATCGAGATTGTAGCATTTTTTCTATGCCTACACCGCTAGGGATATCGTGTGTAGCTAAGTGAAAGTGCAGTAAAGTACAACCAGTAGTACAGCGTCTGACTGTCAATACTATGATTGTGGATCCAACACCCAACCCGAATAATGTATTATTTTATTTACTCGTTCTGGTAATAATACAATGCGTGGCGTTTAATTCCACTATTCGACACGCAATGTCTCAAAGCTTCTCAAAGTAAGGAATGGAGTGTCTTAACACTAAGTTTCCCTCTGGATTCCGCTTTATGCGGGATAAAGCGTGAAATTAAAAATAATAATGGAAAAGCAAAACTAATTTACAAACAAAATTTAAACAGCTTTTGCTTTCACATTATAATATGAAACTTATGATGTCACTTCGAGAGTCTTAAGAAAGTTCATTCATTCAGAATCAGCTGATAGTGCGTCCCTTTCGCAACTATTGAATATTATATTTTACAGTAGCGCCGTCTCGCTCTAAGGAAGTGACGTCATAACGAGGTCGTCTTTCAGATTCACTCATTAAATAAACAAGGAATAAAATGAGCACCACTATGGGACGGTTGGTTGTAAGTAATATTATTTTTTTTTCCTTTATATATATATATATATATATATATATATATATATATATATATATATATATATATATATATATATATGAAATTATTACTTAATGAAAATATAATATGCATAGCAAAAAGAGAGGAGGAAATGAAAGTAATTTAATCTCTTAAGTATGAGTTTTTACCTCAATAGTAGTGTTCACAGTGCTACTGCATTACATTAACCTCAGCAATATAAATGAACAAAACTTGAAAAACACACACACAGTTTATATTTGTATATGTCTCTCTCAGTTATATATAGATAATACCAAATATTTTATGTCGTTTTTATATTTTTTATATGATAGCTGCCCTAGCCACTGTAACGCACATTGCGCCCGTTTTAATTCGTATCCCGACCCCGCTGTTCTTCATTATCTTATTACTTAGCTAACTTTGTGTATTGCGATGGACGCGTTTTGATACTTGGCTGGATGTTTCAGTGAAATTGGTAAGAAATATTATAGAATTTTATTTGATAAATAATTTATATACTTGAGGTATTTCTAAATTAATAGTTTTATAAATATTATTATTATTATTTTTAGTTTTTATACACTTACATAATTACTCTTGAATATTTTTTAGTTCGGCCTTTGATATTTTTTTAAAGTTACAAGATGACTAAGCACGGACATATGTTATTTGACTTGTACAGTCAATGTGATGGTTCGATTTTCTATTAGTAGAAATAGGTATTTATATTTCACAATTACAAACAACAAGTCTACAATGCGTCGTTCTCTTCTAAACTAAAAAGAGAGAGAGAAAGAGTTGCACAGATATTAAAGAAATTTACATATTTTCACCGTTTGTAAAGACCAAATGAGCGCAACTGTAACGTCTGACTGTAAACGTGACGATGAGTCTTGCTTATGGGAATATTCTTTTTCATATTCTGGTTTACAAGACAGAGCTCTAAGCTAAATTTATTCTATCAAGAAAAAAAATCTCCAAATAAGATTGGGTGAAATAGAATACGGAGTGACTTAACACTCTTTAACATCCCCTGTTTCATGTTTAAAATACAGAAAAGCAATAAAAAAAATACTCAGCTTCACGCTGTATCCTGCATATGGCAGTGTACGCGGAGGGAACTTTGTAACCTCGTGTTAAGACACTCCGTTCCACTTCCATTTGACTTTTCCGTTCCTCATTTTTCACCGAATTTGAGGCATTGCGTGTTGAGTGGCGGACACAACGCCGCGCTTTACCTTGATACCAGAGCGGAGAAACAAAAACATTAAATATTCCATTTGAAAATATTAAATATTTTATTCCCTCGAGTGGGGATCGAACCCACAACCTATCGTTTACAGTCACACGCTAGTGCCGCTACGCCACGACAGGCCTCAAGAAAAATATAAATAATATTAAATTAAGTACAAAATTACCAAGACTCATCCTCTACGTACAAATCTTAAGACGGAGTTCTTAGACGTTAATGCCCGTCGCCTTCACCTTGACCAGTCTTAACTTTCACCCCAGTTCTGCTGCCCTGGTACTATAAACTGGGTCATTGGAAGGGTTCAATGTTTTCAGCTTAGCTATATTTAGAACTATAACAGGAAGGAATATTTTTATATACGAGTACGTTATATAAGATACGTACTTTATTTGAAGTGTTTTTTTTTAATTAATTGCTTTTTATTTATATTAATATACTTGCCAGGCTTGAGGCCTGTCGTGGCGCAGCGGCACAAGCGTGTGACTGTAACCGACTGGTTCTGGGTTCGATCCCCGGTCGAGGAAATGAAATATTTAATATTTTCAATTTAAATATTTAATGTTTCATTTCTTCGCTCTGGTAATATGCGTGGCGTTGAGTTCGGCCACTCAACACGCAATGCCACAAATTCGGAGGAAAGTGGGGAACAGAAGTGGAAAGAAGTGTCTCAACACTAGGTTCCCGGGTTCCCTCTACCCTGCTTCGTGCAACAGCGTGAAGGTAAAAAAATACTTGCGTAATTATTGTTTATAAGTTGAATTGTTAAAATATGTTCTTAAAAATATGGTTCTGGGTTCCTTTTAGGGGAAGATAAATGAAACTAAAGAGGATAAACTTATGACAAGAAAATATTTAAAGAATGTCTGCTCTTGTAAGATATTTATAAAAACAATATATTTACTTAATAATTATAAAAATAATATTTTAACTTTTATTAATTCTATTAGTATATTATATCTACTATTCAATTGAATATTTAATGTTTTCGTTTCTTCGCTCTGGTAACAAGGCAAAGCGCACCGTTGAGTTTCGCTCCCAACAGACAATTTCTCAAATTCGGCGGAGAGTGGAGAACGGAACGGAGTGTCTCAACGATGGGTGTACAGCGTGAAGCTGAAAAAAATAATAGATACTATTTTTATTAATTCTGATATATTCTTATCAGAAATATTAATTAGAATTAAATTAAAATATTTAAACTATATGATATATGGATACAATATATTTACGTCATATGCTGCATAGCAGAGTCGGCATGAACTTTAGTGTTAATTTTACCTGTTAACTACTTTTTTTATACCAAAAAGAAAAAAATTAAAATCGTCCTTTGAGTGGGAATCGAACACCACAACCTTCGTGTTTACAAACAGAACAGTATTTTTTTTGTTTTAACTTATTTTTAACGGCTTTTAAGTTCTTGATGAGCTTTTACTTTTGTTATTTATTTTCCAGTCATGTTAGCCATGTAATCTAATCAGACTGACGAAACAAGTATACAACGTGGCATACAAATTCCTTATAAACCTTTTAACTGTACAAATTGTTGTGGTTAAAACGTTAATTTTAAGTTAAAGAATTGTTCAAAATAACAAAACTTATTAAGAAATAAATAACAAAATCCTTACTTAAACACTAATTAGAAATATAAAACATTTTAAACTAATTATAACAATTTAATTTAATCATATATTAATTATCTAATTTACTTGACAAACAGTTCAAGATAACAAAAAATAACAATTCAAAATAACTAGTTTAGCTACAAAAAGGAACTAAAATTCGCAAAAACTATTAAAATAACTGTGATTTACGCTTAAAAATAGAAAACGTTACACACATATAAGCAGTTCTTATCATAATTATGTTACAAAAACGAGATAACACGTTCCAATAGACTTCAAAGTGAAATGCCGACGGCGGCCGACATGAAAGAGCCGTCGGGGCCACGTCTTTGATCTCATCGCGACGGTACGGAGGGCCGAGGATGCTGTATTTTTAGTTCTAATAACTGATTATAGTTCAGTTATTAAAGGTTCTTAGTTAAAAATTTCTTGGGTGGAAAATTTTCTTGAGATTTATTTATAGCGACCTTTTTCAAAGTTGGGGTTAAATAATATTTTATTGTGCGTTTTTAAATTTAATATAGATATTCTAATAAGTTTTATATATTTTTTTTATTTTACAAAGCATATTATGCCTATAATCATATCATTTTTGGTAATTTTATTAGGGTCAAAAAATGTAAAATATGTAATCTATTATTTTAAACATTATAACATTTAAATAAAGCGGAAATAGAAACTGTGTTTCTTGGAAACCATCTAAATGGACGTTTCGATTCTCATAACATCATATTTCATCATATAAATTTTTTCAAAAAAAAAATACTAAAATCCCTTTAAATACTGATTATTTTGATAATGCAAAATAAATAAACATAAATAGTGAAATAAAAAAAGTATATTAATAAATTATAAGTTAGCTTCATGCGTTATTCATTCTGCAGCAGGTTTCTCGCTTTCCACCGAACTCGAGGCATTACGTGTTGACTAACGGAATTAAACGCTGCGACGACAAAACGAACGAGGACGAAACTCTACGAAAATAATATTTATTTTTTAAGCTACTTGTCTCGTTTTTGTCACTGCTTAATGATTAATAAATACGTACACACTTGATCAATAAAGGCAATAAAGATCTATCGATATCAATCAATACGCTATAATTAAGTTTTCTATATTTCTTAGAGATATAACAGTTCTTATAAAGTACTGTTATCATTATTACTAATGTTCCTTGAATTAATAAATAAACGTGCAAATGTGTTTTATTTTTTCTTTTGCTAGAAATGTAAACATTTAAGTCAATAACATCTAGAAGAAAAAAACACTATGCAAGTGCGAGTAGATTTTGCCCACCGAGGGTTCCGTCCGTAAACATTTCAAGATTGTGTTTTCTATGAAATACTTATTACTCACTCAGCTTCACGCTGCATCCCGCACATGGCAGGTTAGGCAGAAGGAACTTGGGAACCTATTGTTATGACACTCCGTTCCACTTTCCGCCGAATTTGAGGCATTGTGTGTTGAGTGGCGGAATTCAACGCCGCTCAAATACTAGATTAGATTTAACTCATTATTTATATTAATAACTATAAGTCAAAAAAAGTTTGCGTTAAATAATGATTGAGCGGTGAATTTCATACAATTTTTTTTTTGATTGCGTTGACTTAGTAGCGTAATTTATTTGGTGCTCTATAAGATACTATAGATTTGAACAATTCATAATAATTTTTGCTTGATACCTCTATGGTATATCAAGACAACAAAGGGATTCTGCAAGGGTTCCCTTTGTTCCTCTTGAAACATAGACCCTCTTAAAAAATATATTCAGGCAACCGATTTTTTTTTTATGAAGCTTTTTCCATTAGCTTAGGTAGTCAAAGCCAAGACTTAGTTAGTCAAAGCCAAAGCCACTCTTATATATTTCTAAGTACTCGTGGAATAATACTTTGAATATTATCAAATAAAAAGAAAACTAATAATATTAAATATTATTTACTTAATCCTTAGTAATCTCTAAGCTACAGCCGCCTGTTCCCTTGCCGCTCTGGTAAAACAATGATAAATTCCTCCAAATAATATGGAATATTTCATTGATTTTGAACTTAAAGTTGTAAGATCGAAATTTGACATAGAGATTTGCCTATTCAAATATAGGCACGCTATAGGCATGAAGCTGAGTTAAAAACACGTTATACAACGTTACCCTTATGATAACTAAAAAAAGGTAGATAATATCACTAAGTATTATTAATTTTAGCTTGATTATGTCTTTCTATTTTTCATTATTTCATATTACATCACATTAAAAAAATCTTATTTAACTCATCTCTCTCAATATCAGACATCTCTTTCAATATCAGACATAATAAAGCAATATGGTTACTCTATGTCATATATAACTAACATTTATTTATAGCACATTAGTAAAATTAATTTTTATCGAGATTTATATGACTAAATGATCACTAAAATAATATTAAATCCATAAATTCTTAAATAAATTAAAAAATAAAACATTTAACTAGTAACTTTATATAAAAAGGACTTAGAAAATAAACCGACATTCCTACATATAACTGTACGTGTTACTTAATATAGATTTTCAAAGGTTCATTTACCAGACCATGGATTCAGTCTAGGCTTTACATTCACTAACATACGTCTCTACATACATGCAAGACTTATATATAGAGACTTACATTTCCCCTTAACCTTCCAAAGTATTCCTTTGCCAAAGAAAAATCCACGCCGGATTAAAACTGAGCGCATTCGTGTGTGAACGCGACTGTATCTTACGGAACAAAGGAAGGGAAACATTTTCTTGATGAGCTTGTGATACAGTGAATTTAGTGTGCTTCATTAAGATATATAATTATTTTTTTAGCTTCACACTGTATCCCGCATATAGGCAGATGGAACCTGGGAACCTAGTGTTAAAACACTCCGTTCACATTAGGGCACTTCCTTTTCCCACTTTCAGTACAATTTTTGAGGCATTGTGAGTTAATTGTCGCAATTATTAGTTAACCAAAAACAATAATAAAGGATTTTGTTTCTCCAAGTGGGAAACAAACCCCCAAACGTCACGTTTGCAAGCACATGCATGAGCCACTTCGCCACGATGACCCCATATATATAATAATATTGAATATTATAAAAGATACAATGTGAAACTTAATTTGACAGGCTGTCAGTCAAGCTTACCTTCATTTATCCGAATATACAGTAAATATTACGTCACTCAATCACAAACCAACTAAGCTACGTAGCAAACTAATTTTATCAACTAACTTTAACAAATATAGTTTAATCTAAATTTAAATTCATTATCAACCATACAGAACAGAGTGTCTTAACACTAGGTTCCCGAGTTCCCTCTGCCTACCCTGCCTCGTGCGGGATACAGCGTGAAGGTAAAAAAAAATCAACCATACACAGTAAAATACATGTTAGCTGTCCTTGATCAATTAAATTTAAAATTCTTATTTTTTAAATTCATACATAATAATATTTTTATATGAAAAAGTAGCCGTCATAGCGTAGCGGCACAACGTTTGACTGTGTTGTAAGTTCGATTTCCACTCTCAAGTATTCGTTATTTTCATTTCCTCACTCCGTAGAGTTGGGTAGTAGGCGTTCCTTGGGTAATCAAACATAGCGCGACGTTAAGATCTGCCACTGAACACACAATTTCTTTGAGGTAAGATTAAAAGTAGGGAAAAGAAATATCTTTACAAGCTATCTCTGCCTACCATAGCATATTCCACATTAATACCGCGTGAAACTATTTTTTTATTAAATTTTCTATATCTATAGCATAGCATTATGTGTGTTGATTCCGATTTGAATCTCATGTAGAGATATCTTTGTTGGACCCTCTTTATGTTACATTGAAACGTCTCGCTATTTCACTACAATATCCAATTCTGAACACATTCTTAATAACATTTGGTGAAACTACATTAACTTCCTATGTGCAAACGTTTTTTTTCTATGATTAAATAAGCTGAGGCCTGTCGTGGCACGTGTCGTTGTGATCGTAAAAGCGACAGGTCGTGAGTTCGATCACCACTCGATGAACTTAAATATTTAATATTATTACATTAAATATTTGAATATTTTGACGTTGGATTCCGCCACTAAAT
This sequence comes from Eueides isabella, assembly GCA_019049475.1. Classification (NCBI taxonomy): domain Eukaryota; kingdom Metazoa; phylum Arthropoda; class Insecta; order Lepidoptera; family Nymphalidae; genus Eueides; species Eueides isabella. The sequence continues at coordinate 3,025,841 of CM032394.1, read as the reverse complement.
GCCGAATGCCTCAAATTCGATAGAAAATGTGAAACGGAACGGGTCGAGTATCTTAATTTTAGGTTCCCAAGTTCCCTTTCCCTACTCTGCCATGGATTCTACATGCACTAAGTAATTAATTAAAAAAGCTTTATTTTTTACCATTTTACCTAGTAAAAAAGAATATTTATATGTAAATGCGCAACTTTTACGTAGCTTATATTATAATTTATTTATATTATATACTAACAAACAGTCCGTGCCTTCGCCCGCTAGAATTATACAGTTTTGTTTATCGTCGCAAGTTTCTTTATAAGTAAATCTTATTACTTATATTCACTATCACGCTTAACACGATGTCTATACATTGAAAACTAAATTCTAGCTGAACTAATAAATAAAAATCATCACTAAACTAGTGATTGAGTGAGTGAGTAACAAACGTCTCCTATAAGATTTCGTTTAATATGTGTATCTTGTTTTTATACTTTTATAGTACGTACGTAGTACTTGATACAAATATTGTCTATACCTAAACTCAATTCCCAGTTACACTTGGTTGTTTTAAAATATAAACAATAATTAAATATGTATTCAATTGGAGAACGGAAGTGGAACGGAGTGCCTTAACACTAGGTTCCCAAGTTCCCTCTGCCAACCCTGCCATGTGCGGGATACAGCGTAAAGCTGAGTGTATTCAAAATTCTTCACAAAACACTAAAAAAAGCATTTTAGTGAAAGACTCTCTATGTATATATGATAAATAAATTTAAAATTATTTAATCAAAATAACAAAAAAATAATGCCAGAAATAAACTAAACTATAGCAAAATTAAAACACCTATAAATATACAAACGTATTTAAAACAAAGAAGATTCACGAAAAATATGTTTCTCTAAAACAGCACAACAACCAAGGAACGTAACGAATGACAATATTAAAGGGGGATGAGACGGGGGTGGGCATCGCCCCTATCGTCATTTTCTCAAAGCTATAAATTTCGCAAATGCGAATCATAAATTTCGTCAAGTCACTAATGTAGCGAACGAAATAAGGTTACAACTGAACCGTATTTTTGTGGTATCTTAAATACTTTGTCGTTATAAATAGATATAAATGAAGTTTTATCACAAACACGTTCAAAGTAAGCATAATACAAAAGTAACTAAAACTATGTATTTTATATCATTAACGGTAGGAATGGCTAGCTGACATTAAAAACAGGTAGGTAGAAATATATATTTTTTTACGCTTTTCATATACAGCATGATAAGCAAAAAGAACCTTGTAAGAAGAAGTAAAAACAACTGAACGTATTTTGATGAAACTTCAAAGTAATACAGATTTAACATCAGAATAACACATCGGCTAAGATTTATATAGACTTAGTAGAATTTGGCAATAGTATAACGGTAAACAAAAAGCCACTTTAGCAACCTCACATTTAGACATAAGGACATAAAAAGTAAATATAAACATATACAACATTAAAAAGGAACCCTTTTCTTTTCAGAGGAAAACATCGGAAGTCCGGCGGGAAGCGGCGGCGTCTCCGGATGTGCCTGCGTTCTACATTAATCTGTTCCTTTCTAACCGCAAAAAGTCTAGAAACCATCTAAAGCGCATTGAATTTTATTTATACCAGATTTTAATATTAAATTGAATATAAAACTATTTTAGTGCTTTTTTAATAGACAATGCACGGCGTTGGGTTCCGAAAATTTTGGCACAATAATAAGAAGTATCTTAATAAGTATTAACGCTTAATACGGGTATAAATGTATATTTATAGTACAATTTTTCCTATAATAAAAAGTAAAGTTTTTACTATAATAAAAAGTAAGTAAAAATATGTAGATTATTAAACATCACAGATAAAAGAAAATAATGTTAGTGTTAAATATTACAGTAGAACAAAACAGCTGCAGTGGCTTTGACTGACTGTGTAAAGGAACGTCTCCGTCTTCCGTTCTCCACCTTCCGCTGAATTTGGGCATTGCGTGTTGAGTGGCGGTGGCCATGACAAGCCATGAAAAAATACTGAGCACCTTTTCACCACATGACAATACAGAAAATTCTCGATGTATATATGTATATAACTTTTTTTCTTTTTTTTTCACGCTGTATCCCGCAGGCAGGGTAGGCAGAGGGAACGGAAGCGAAACCTAGTGTTATGACACTCCGTTCCACTTCCGTTCCCCACTTTCCGCCGAATTTGAGGCATTGCGTGTTGAGTGGCGGAACGCAACGCCGCGCTTTGCCTCATTGCCAGAGCGAAGAAATGAAACATTAAATATTTAAATTGAAAATATTAAATATTTCATTTCCTCGACTGGGGATCGAACCCAGAACCTGTCGGTTACAGTCACACTCTTGTGCCGCTGCGCCACGACAGGCCTAGGCCAGTATATAACTTAAGCCATATAAATCAATATGAAAAAAGTAAAATAAAATATAAACACACAAGCTCCATCACAATGGACATTCTCTGTTCGCTAAATCAAAAAAAAATAAAAAAATAAAATAAAACAATGACAAATTAATAAATAAATCAACCGTCGCAAACATTCTTATTAAATTAGCAATTTTTTAGAGAGACATTCCTAAATGCTCTAATAGCTTCCGTCCGCGACAGAAATCTGCCATTAGCGGTAATCAGCAACAAACGTATCATTAATTACGAAGGAATGCTATATCTAAGTGAAATGAAACAAAAAAAGCTTAGGGCCGTTTAAAATGACTGCGAAGTGATAAGTGCACACAGATAAGGCATGTAAACAACATAATTCATATAATGATAATGCATGTTATAAAGTTGTATACGTAAATCGTTGTAGTACAGTGGGATACTTTAATGTAAACGAAATGGATACGATTCCCGATCGGGGGATTCATTTTTTTTTTATTTTGTTGATGATGCTCAGCGTTATGAAAAGCGTTAGCAAATTAGGGTAAAATTGAAAAACGGAGTGTCTTAATTCGAGATTTTGTCTGTCCTTAGAGAGTAAAGAAAGAAAATAAATATAATTAATAATTATATACTCTTGAGTGGAAACGGAATTGCCGAATATCTCGTTCATAATTTTATAAACTTTTTGCATTGCGCCATTCCGACATTTTTACACTAAATTCTTGCATTCGTTTATTAAACAATAGGACTTACTTATACCGCATCCATATTTTATTAAAGGCAGTAGCATAATCGTTAAAACTCTACGGACGAGAGTAGAAATGGAATTATTAAAGACCGCCTCCGAGTCGTAAGCGAGTTATCTTAACCACCTGTTGATGGCCTAATTAATTCAATTTTTGTACCACCTTTAACTTTTAGGGTTCACGAAATATGTTTTATTACTTTTGAAATTAATATAACTTTGATAACTAATTAATTATTTTGTGAGTTATTTTATATAACTCTCTATATTATGAAATATATATCTATATGAATGGGCTCAACATTTTACTAACCACACATTTTAAATATGACTATGTTTTAGTTACAATTAAAAAGAGAAAATTAATTTCTCGCTTGCCTCGCTAGCTTGTTTATCCCTGCTAGAAGCATAAACTTGAATGTAAACTAATTAGCTTAGTGTTAAGTCACTCTGTTAATTATTTTTCACTACATCTTACGAAATATTGAGTATTAAGTGGCAGAACTCAACGCAGCGCTTTGTCTACCAAAGTGGAGAGATCAAAAACCCATGTTAATGTTTTATTTAGGTGCTGTTTCACTGAACTTAGATGATATCTATATACAATAATTACTATTTATTATGTAATTGTAATAAAAGCACTTTGCATATATGTGCAAATAGAAGTTTTAGTACTTATTTAATGTTAATTAATCACTAATTAACATTTATGAGTGCTACTCTTATACAGTAGAGATTATTATGGACACAATAGATATTTATTCAAATAACAATATAATACATTAAAAATAATCCTCTCTGTCCGTTACATCTCTGAAGATTTTTATATTTTTTTGGTTTTGTCAACTGCGAAGTGTCTTGATAGCCTAAAAATATTTTTATAGATTCACGCTGTATGCCGCTGCTATATGTGAGTAAGACGAAGTAACTTAGGAGTCTAATCTTAAAACATCGCCGTCGCGTGCTGATAAGCGGAGCTTAATGCTGCACTTTATCTATTTATCAGAATAAAAAAATATTGAGTATTAAATAAAAATATACATACAGAACCAGCTAAAAGTTATTAAAAAACAAGCTTACCGTCTTATACCACGACTTCTGTGCAGGCAAAGTGTTAATTCGATTATTACGTTTTCTTTTCACTGGCCAACATCGTCATAATTCAGTTGATGCGCCTTTAATTTCATAAGCTTTTGCACCGCCTTTAGTATTTTTACCTTTTTATCGTAAACGATTGTTTGTATGTGAATTCGAGACGTAATAACTTGTTTAGTTTATGGCTATTGCTTACTTTATGGTTGTTAAAGTATTGATAGCTTATTGATAATGTGGTTTTTTTTTTAATTCAACCAAGAGAAAAAGTCTTATTTATTTTTCTTGGCTTTGAATTAGTATTATAGTATAATCTATACATTTCTACAATTCTGAATTACTGTCTCACTTCTATTATGTAAAAAGTAACTTGTATTCAGTAGTTTTGTGAGATTTGCTAACTAACTTTCCTACCTAAATGAAATATTTAATATTTTCAATTTAAATATTTAATGTTTCATTTCTTCGCTCTGGTAATAAGGCAAATCGCGGCGTTGAGCTCCGCCACTCAACACGCAATGCCTCAAATTCGGCGGAAAGTGTCCAAACACTAGGTTCCCGGGTTCCCTCTGCCTATCCTGCCTCGTGCGGAATACAACGTGGAGCTGAGAACTTTCCTACATTACCATATATAGAATTGACATTTTTATATTATATAAAATATTTCTATACTCTATAATTATTTTTCCATATAAGCCATAAGACTTAAAACGTCAAATGCTTTGAATAATATCAGATATGTGTATATACATATTCACTAAGTACAATTTCTGTGGGAAAAAAAAAATAAAACAACCAAAATGTATACGTAAAGTTTTTATTTATTATCAGTAAATATTTAATTATTTATATGCTTATATACTTTCTCCAATAATATTAATTTCGTTGTAAATGTTATATTCCTATATTAAAATAATGACTTTATTTTATAAACTACAGATACCACTTTAATCAATTAATAAAATATATATATATATATATATATATATATATATATATATATATATATATATATATATATATATATATATATATATATATATATATATATATATATATATATATATATATATATATATATATATATATATATATATATATATTAAAAAACATCAACCAATTTTATCGTTATCGATAAATATAAATAATAACCAACAATTTACAAGTGACAATTACATACAAGTATTTCTTGTTCAGCTCATACATTTAATATGCAAATTAATACTTTCTCCATAGGATACATGTAGGAATAAAAGTTAAGGACTAATTCGTGCAGGTGCTTTGAGTCATTAAAAAGAGTTTATTACACTCCTTCGTGGCCTATCGCGTTTGCCATCTAGCGTTCATATTGTTTTTAAATTTATTACAGTAATTACGTTATGTTATGTTACGACAGGAGCCGGTGGACATTCGAAATTGATGTCAAAGTATGCTTTTTGAGAAATTAAAAAATTATATTAAGCTTTTTGGCTTTTCTTTTTTTTTTTATATTTTAACCCTAAATTAGCATACGTCTCGATTACAATCAGTAATGGATTGGACTTGGTTGCTATAAAGTTATTAAATTTATTAATTTTAAATAATGAAATGAAAAGATATTATTTGAAAATTGGATTATTATACCTTATCGGTCTGTTGTGGTTATGATTTTGTGGCTCATTTGTAAAAATATATTATTATTTATATACATAATATATCCATCATGAGTGGACATACTAATTAGGGAACGTTGATTTCCATCGTACAGCTGCAATTTCTGCAAAAATAAAATTGAGATGAAAACAAAATAATTAATTCAATCAAATATTTATTTTTCCTAACAAATAAATAAATTTAAATAAAGTTTATAATATGATTTAACAAAAAATTATATTTATAGAAACTTAGTATAAAATACAATAAATATTTATATTAAAAATGACTATTATATATTTAAAAAATTTAAATCAATTAATAAAAAACAAAGAAGCCATAAAATGTGAACGTATGTGTGAGAGAACATTTTAATTTACTAATAATATTTTTTTATCTCTTTCCTGTATGTAGCAGAGCAGGCGGAGGGAACACGTGGGAACCTAGTGTTCCCAAGAATAGGACACCGTTCCCCACTTTTCAGTGAACCCTGATAGCATTGCGTGTTTAATGGCGAATTATTGAATATTAAGTTGCGGAACTCAAGTCCATACTTCGCTTCGTTACCAGCAAGGAAATAGAAATGGAAATAGTACATTTTCATTTCCTAGAGTGGGAGAACTCACGCGCTTGAGCGTTTGAGGCAACTTGCCCCAAAAAAGATATGTAATGTAGAAATCGTTTGTTTTTGCTCGAACCTGTAACCCCCATATAGCAATCATACGGCTAAGGCACTTCATACACTGCTCTGTTATTGAGATATCTACGTATTGAATGGCACATCTAAACTTTACTTTGTTATAACAAAGACTAAATGTAAATAGTTCATCTCTTCCTCTTATGTAAACGAGACAGGTTGTGGGTTCGATTCTCAGTCGAAGAAATAATTATTGAATATTTTCAAATTTTATTGGTTCGCTCAGGTTACAAAGCGGTAAGTTCCACCACTCAACAAGTAACGCCTTAAATTCGGCGGAAAGTGTCTAAGATCCCTTTGTCTACCCTGCGATATGCGAGATACAGCGTGAAGCTGTTTTTGAAAAACATGCCCTTAACCGTCACGTTAACAGTCAAATATTGTTTTCCTGTGCTACAACGGCTTTTAAACCTTTTTTAGCTTCACACTGTATCGCTTATACAGCAGGGTAGGCTGAGGGAACCTACCGTTTAGGATAATCTATTTCCTAATTTATATAGATTATTTATTCACAGTAATATATATTACAAATAACTAGCCATAATAACCACCGCCTTATAAAGAACAGCAACGACAACTAATCAAAAACACCGGATATGGTATTTCTGTCACATTACGCACAATTACTGTCATTATATGTCAATATATCTGCTTAGCATAAGGTTTTGGTACACACTACATACCTTGCACATAAATGCCGCATCCATTAGTTCAAAGCTTGATTATACTTAACGAAGCTTTCAATGATAAATGTCCAATTTATAAATAACGTTATGACATATAAGAAACTAACTAAGGCACAGTTATATTAATTACCTTTATTTTTTTAAGATTCTGTTGTTTTTTTTTTTAAAAAAAGAAGCACTAGCTTGTGATATCGAATTCGTAGTGTCAAATCGAAATCGAGTTATCAAACTGTCTTTTTTTTTTACTAAATATTTCAATCTCTTGGAGCACGGAAAAATCAAGTTTCTACGTCAAAATACACGATCGTTAATGCATGGTTGTTGGTGTACTTTTTGCCCCTGTAATAAAAATCTGTAGGGTACTTCTCGTGGACATAACAAAAATAAATCAACTAAATTTATAGAAAAAAAAAAACCAATTACCAATTTTTATTCGTAGTCAATATTAAAGCAAATGAGTATAAACTTAGCTTTTTCACATTTGAAAGTTCTACTTATCTCTAAGCTACAATCCTGAAATTATTTTGGAACCCTCCATGAGTGAATACGATTCGCATTTGACCAATTTTTGTTTTCAAGAGCATTATGGCACATCGGCGCTATGTCTATAAATGCGAAGGCTGGGGTTTCGAATTCCACTAGCATATAAGTCCTATATTAACAATACTAACCACATAATTTTATATGACATAGTTGTTTGATCAGATCTTATTAGACACTTTTTTTTTTGGACACGAGACGGCAAACGAGCGTACGGGTTACTTGATGGTAAGTGATCACCGTCGCCCACGGCCCAACTCCAGAGGAGCCACAGGAACGTTGCCGGCCTTTATGATGGATGTGCACCGGGGTCCAATATTACCCAATGCGAAACACAGTGGCTGAAACCACTACTTGTCGCCGGTTTAAAATACCGGGGGTGGTAAGAATCTGGTCGAGTCTGCATCTGCGTGTTGCCATTGCTGACAACGTGACTCTCCCACACGTACTATAGTCGCCTCTTACGACACTATCAGTACCAAGGTGATCCTATTCTAAGCAGGAATCACACGGCACTGTATAGCATGTACTTTTGTCAACCCACACGCAATGTTTCTAAGAATTAAAACAGTAGAGCGAATTGGCTGACTGTAGATTATCTTTTTTACTCAGCTTCACACTGTATCCTGCACATGGCAGGGTAGGCATAGGGCACTTACGAACCTAGTTAAGACACTCCGTTCCATTTCCGTTCCACACTTTCCGCCGAATTTGAGGAATAGCGTGTTGATTGGCGAAGCTCAACGCCATGCTTTGCCTTGTTACCAAAGCGAAGAAATGAAAAAAATAAATATTTAATTATCTTTTCTAACTCTATGATTAATATTTTAATGTAAATTTATTAGATGTTAGTCCTTACTGATATAAAAAAATGGACTACGCATTCATATCATTTTATCTAACAGATGTTAAATCCACAATATTTGCTTCTACAATTATATATGATCAAAGAATGCGCCATAATTTCATTAAAACTAAACGATAAATCAAAATATATGTAGATATTTTATTAGAATTGAACACATTCCTTATTTTCCACTCGAAATTTAAAAAATAAAAATCCAACCTAAACAAAACTAACCAGTAGCTTTAAAAAGCACAATGATTAATTTAACTATTTTCCATACATACGACCATTACCCAAACAACTGAGGCATTAGACGAGCTATTAGAGCAACGACCGTATATCCAGAGCACATTAAAATAAATTACACAACTATCTCTAGATCTTAAATAGTATAATTCTTTCAACGGTGTAAGCATCGTAATTAGAATTCAACACGAAAATATTATCTCCACCGATTAGCCGTTCCCAGCGATCCCGAACATGGCTAGCCATCATTAATTAGGGTAGAATGGGGAGACTTGGGTTAAACACGATTTGGATATATTTAAGTGGACCTTTGTCAAGTAAATTAATTTCAATCTTGGAATTGTTACGCGTTTTATACTTATCTATTCTTTTTTTAAGTTAATTTTAACCTTTTTAATATCTTTGGATTTAGATTAACAGGTAATAAAATCAATGTTATCATGATTTTTTTTTCTTTATTTCAGATAATGGATTTACCAGCTTTACCAACCTCGTTACAAACACAGACAGACAACAAGACAGCAAAAAATTTCGTAATTGATAACAACAAAGTTGCATTAATTTGATTATATAATCGAATTAATATCTTTTGAATAATTAGGTCACACTCGGCCCGTTGTTCCCCATGCACATTTTTCGTATATAAATATTTATGAAGACCCTATGTTAAAATATGCACAGTGAAAGCGTTAATTCGGCTCGTTTGGTTATTTCGCCTTTTAGATAATAATAAAGATACAACTAACAACTTTTTTATCACTGTTGTTTAAACACAACAACTGTTTTTTTTTTATTTCAAGTCAAAACTGTGTTATCGATCTTTTTGTGGCTTTGTATTATATATTATATATTCCATACAAAACTTGGGATTAATGTTTAAATATCACGCCTACATACACTTTCACACGAAGTAATTAATTTGAAATGAGATATTCAAATAAAATCCTCCCATTACGTAGTTGTTATAAAATGTACTAGCGCCCCGCCCGCGGCTTCACCCGCGCGAATTATACTTTCTTTTTATTTGCAAATTTCAAGTTCTTTGTTGCTCTTATAACATTATCACTTTTAAGACAATATCAATAAAGTAAAAGTTCAATTATAGTTAAGCTAATAAAAAAATTGTAGCTATTATGTCGAATTTAATATTTTAAATTGACATTTTTTCTATTTAACTGATTTGAATACTTATAAATAACTGATAACTTATATATATATATATATATATATATATATATATATATATATATATATATATATATATATATATATATATATATATATATATATATATATATATATATATATATATATATATATATATATATATATATATATATATATATATATATATATATATATATATATATATAATTTTGGGGTCCCGTATTTCAAAGGGTAAGAAACTTTAGAGGTTTCGTCCACTTGTTGTCCGTCCGTACAAGTATCATGTTAAAATTAAAATCAAATAAATAAACATCAAACATGTACGTACTGTCAGAGTTCAGTAGCAAAATCCAGCTTCTAATTAAAAACAATCTGAAGATCTCTCATACTTTTATGCTCTCTCATAAAATAGCGTAAACGTAAGTCACATTTAATTTTGTTCAAACAATATATTATGCAATTTCATTATTTACTTAACTTGAAATAGAAAAAAACCAAAAGCAATAATTCAGGCAGCTAAATGTTAAATAACTCTGAATTAGCAATAAAATATCGTACCTAAGATATAAAATCCCGAGCATCGCGTGTAAACGTTATCTTTAAACCTTTTATAATACAACAAGTTAAGTTATTAAAAATTAACGAAAGCCACGAAGTAAAAGAAAACGATATATGAAATTATTTCCCCACCACAGGTTACCGTGCAGTCGAGTCTTACCCCTAACTTACGTCATACGTGTAATTAAGTACAAATTTAAAACCATCGTTTAAGATTAAGAATGCGTTGGCAATTTGATAATTATAGTATAGTTTCTGTTTTAGGGTGATTTTGAAAGGTGTTAGATTTTAATTACAGGTTCTATCCTTCACATGGCCGAAATATGTTAATTTAAATTCCAAGCTACCCAAGCGTTTTTATATATTAGTAAGATCATATTTAAGGACACGTAATTCTTGTGGTTACAGAAATATATTATGATCTATTTTTACTATTTTTAAACTATTATTCTACAGTAAGGAAAGAAAAATACTTAATTTATCTATTTTAGTCCGAGCCTCTTGGAAACCGTCTAAGCGAACGTACGGCTTAGTTGGTCAGATCGCTTGGACGGTTTTTAAGAGGCGCCGATTCAAATCCTGCTATGGTAAAATTATTATACGTTTTTAAATTTAGTAAATTATGATCCATTTTGTCCTGGTTAGACGTAATGTAAGGTTGGTTTCGGTAGAAAACCAGGCAATGTCTAGATGTAAATTGTGTTTGTATGTCTGTGTTTTTGTAAATAAATAAGAAAGAGGACTGTCGCGTCGAAGGAGCACAACCATGTTACTATAAATGCGACGGGTACCATCCACCTGAAAAAAGTAATATTTATTATTTTCATTTCCTTGCGCGGTAAAGAGGAAAAGCACGGCGTTATGTTTCTCCATTTCTTCACTCTTCTTCACTTTCATTCTCCATTTCTTCACTTCTTTTACTTCACGCTTCATCCTGCATTGCATAGCAAAAAAACCTAATTTACAGACATTATGCTCAAGATTTAAACAATCTTGAAAGTCGTTGATACAAAATTTAATGCAATTTTATTATTCAACCATTGTTTTACCTTCTGATTGTTATGGTGAACATAAAACTTTCTATGTAAACTTAATTTTTATAGCCTTACGGTGGGCCCAAATTAGTTTCGATTATGATCTCGGGACATCAACGGAGCTTTTATGAACGTGGCTGATTTACAAGTAGATGGAATCTACGATACGGACAGACGTTTCATGGAGTTAAAAGTACTGGATATAAAAAGCTCATTAACTATTAATTTACATATATTATACTTGTTTTAGGTCTATCATGGCGCATTGGCATAGGCGTGCGACTGTCACTGCTCGAGGAAAATTTTATATTTATTTTTTTAATAATTTTCTTGTAACAAGGCAAAACCTCAAATTCGTTGGAAAATGGGGAACGGAATAGAGTGTCCTAACACTAAGTTCCCGAGCTCCCTCTGCCTACTCTGACATATGTAGATTACAGTGTGAAGGAAAAAAAGAAAACAGCAATAACCAAACTTTTACTGTATTCGAGATATTGATCATTTATTTTAAATAATATACATAATATATGTGAAAACAACGTTTATTAAGTGTAAAAAACCAGGCAATGTCAAGATGCTGTTTGCTTTCACAACAAAATATTATTGTTTATTTATCAGATGAAGCTGCCCGAACATTTAGTTAAATACTTTATATTTATAGCCTTACAAAATATATTCGTATATTAATATTTTGATATTTTCTGAAATATATAAATCTTTTAAAGACATCCATACTCCCTGTGTCTTTTCAATTGTAATTTTAACGGTTTTGTACTGAATAATTAAATATATTTCCAATAAAAAAATCAGGTTAACAAATGTGACAAAAGGATTTCATGTAACGTACATACTTATGGCTATGTTGTTAAATGTCAAGCTCGTATACATTTTCCTATGTTAAATAATTTCAATTTAAATATTTTATGTTTTCATTTCTTCGCTCTGGTAGAGCCAGAAGCGCGATATTTAGTGCCACCACTTAACACGCAACGCCTCAAGTCCGGCGGAAAGTAGGAAACGGAACGGAGTGTCTTAACACTAGGTTTCTAAGAGCCCTCTGCCTACCCTTCCATATATACAAACATAGGTAATTTCTAAACGATTTAAGTATGAATAAATTATTTTCGGAATTCAAATTCCGTACTTCCGATGTCATATTAGCTGAAAACACGCTCCACTTTATCATATCAACTCGAAGTTTTTAAAAAACACATTATTAACCCTATATTTACATTTGCTGTGACTGTTTCACTTGTATAATTGTATAATATGTATTTGCATAAGCTGATATGACCTGCTTAAGTGTTCGTTTTATCGCCTCACGAAATGAAAAAGCACATAATTATGTAGTTAGCTTGGGTTCGTTTATTTTTTTTTTTTATTTTATAAGAAATATATTGAATTACACATATATATTATGAAGAAATGAAGTAAGAAAATCGTATTTTTTGGGCTAAAATGCATTTTTTATCCTCAGTGTGGAAAGAAACAACATCCTGTTCCAACATTTTATCAGGTCGAGGTCTGTTATAGCGCAGGGACACAAGCGTGTGACTGTAAACACGACGGGTTCGATGTCCCCTTGAGCTAAAGTTAAATAAAATAATTAATATTTAAATTTCTTCGCTCTGGTTATAAGGCAAAGCGCCGACATTCAACATGCAATGCTTAAATTTAGCTTAAAGTAGAGAACGGAACTGAGTGTCTCAACATTAGGTTCCTAAGTTCCCTCTGCTTACCCTCGACAAATAAGAGCTTTTATCAATATTAAATGAAACAAAAAATACATTAATCTTAAATTTTTAATAAAACAATATAATATTATAATATACAAAAAACCTTATCCAATTTCACGTGGAACCCTAAAATTCAACTAACCTAAAACGTACTCAGTTTCGTTGGTCAATTTACATTAACTCTTATCTTTGATCTTGGTTAATTGTAACCAGTGATGGCTAACCGTCGACACTTATCAGATAGTTACACGCGAACTCTAAAACGATTTTTGTCGCTAACTTAACTTTAATAAAAATATTTAAAAGACGTTACATTTTTTTTTAAGGTGACGCTTTATTATATATGTGGTAAAAGCCTAGCAGCGCTTTGTCTTTTTTTTTAATTCTTCACGCTGTATCCTGTATATAGCAAGAAACCTCAGAAGGAACTCAGAAGGAACCCATGGAGGATTCCTTCTGAGGGAACATTTCGATGCCTTGCATGTTGCAAGAATTGCAAGAATTGGAGAAATTCATCCCTTGATATAGAATCGGGATTCAAGCTGACAACCACTGCGTGTACACTGAACCACTTCGCCATCGCGACGTTAACTTTGTTTTATGAGCTTTAAACTGAAAATTGTAATAAAATATTAAGTACTTTCTTTATTCATCAACAACACGTATTTTATGTTCAGATTGACTGATTATATTTTATTACAATATTTACCTCTTTGTTTTTAGTTATTATGTACATATTTTATTTATTATATCTATATAGTTGAGACTTCAAATTTTTCAAAAACAATGGAGGTTGAAAAGATTCATAATAAATGCTCTTCGTGCAGTATATAAATTAATTTAATACTTTCTTCCTCTGATTTCGGTCGTTGTATTGTGTTTTCTGTAAAAAAAATGGTAAATTATTATAAACATATGATACATTTTCTATAGTCATTAGGTAGATAGAATCTATAATAAAATGTAGAAAATTATGACTCGATTATGGTTAGCGTGTAGCTTGCATCATGGAGAGCTTAATGTCAAGACACCCTGTTCATCGCTTTTCGAGTTCACCGTTTTCCGCTGTTAATAAAACAACTAAATAGCTCGTTGCTAAGGCATAATTCCTTGTAACTTCTTATATAAATTGTTAAATTCCATACATACTCGGCCCAGCTGTAAAAAGATAGTATCATTGATGTATATTAAAATTTACAACAATAAAGAAATTACTATAATAAAAAATTCAGTGTCATTTTGAAATATTAAACGTACTATTTAATGGACGCTTTAAATGCAACCACCTGGTTAACTCGACTTCCTAAAAATGGCTATAATTTACAAATTCTCTGAGTAATAAAATTGATGTTCTGCGTTTTACCCCTCATTAAGAAAAATATATAAGTAATATTATAGTAATAATAGCTTTACGCTATTTCCGTCAGAGTAGGCAGAGGGAACTTGGGAACCTAATGTAAAGACAGTTCCCCATTTTACGCCGGATTTGAGGCATTGCAACTAGTGGCGGGAGTTAACGCTGCACTTTGCTTTGTGAAGAAGCAAGAAATGAGAGGGAAGAAATGAAAGTGTTTAATTTCTAGTAAGGTTTTAAATCCCACGAAAGGCCTTCAATGACTTATATTAATAGAAATATTCAACGAACGGATCAGACGGTCAGCTTTTAATATGCGTATAATTAAGTATAATTTTCTATGATCAAAATCCCGCATATGACAGAGTGGGTAGGCAGAGAGAAATTGGGTACCTAGTGTGAAAACACTCCGTTCTGTTCCCATCTTTCCGTTGAATTTGAATTGTTGCCTATTGAGTAACGAAACTCAACGCCGCTCTTTTGACTTGTTGCCAAAGCGAAGTAATGAAAATGTTAAATGTTGCATTGAAAATATTAAATATTTTATTTCCTCTAGTGGGATCGAACCCACAACATGTCATGTTTCCAGTCACACCCTTGTACACTTGCGCCGGGTGACGTTGTTGACAGGTCTCAAGTACGTACTATAAAAATATTATTTTTTAAATAATAATTACATATTTTTATAAGTGTCTTTTAACGCACGTACAGAAGAAAGTACTTATTGTTAATATACTCTTCATTTTCCCTCCTCTATTTTGGAGACATTGTGTGGTGAGTGGCGGAACTAAACGCCGCGCTTCGTATATCAAAACGAGAATAAATAAAATAATATTAATAATCTTATTTCAATATAGTTATTTTTTATTTTATAAAATTTTCAAAGGACTGTTATGTTTTAATTCAGTGGACATCCCTAATTTGATAGATCGTTAACTTTTACCACACAACACTAAATTATTTGGTCGAGTTACTTTTAAAAGTGGCTAGTTCTCTACGCTTTCATTTGAAATATGCTCATTAATATATTTACGTATTGTTTTTTATTGTTTTTATGACTTATGGATGTGTTCATTTTTTATAAAGACCATCGTAGCTCAATTAAGCTATTTTCATATAAGTGTCATACTTATAGGTTCAATTTCTGCTTGTGTCAATGATTATGTATATTATTATTTCGTCCAGTAATAGAAAATGTAATGTTCAGTGGCACATGCGTGTGACTGTAAACGACAGGTTAATATTTTCAAATGAAATATTTAATGTGTTCATATCGTCGCTCTGATAAAGAGGCAAAGCGCGGCGTTTGAGAACTGCCACGGAACGCCTTACGCAATGCCTTAAAGTGGGATATGGTATGGAGTATCTTAACAATAAGATCCCAAGTTCCCTCTGCCTGCCTTGCTACGTGCAGGGTACAGCATGAAGCTCAGTTTTATTCGAGCGGATAGTATGTATATACGGGCGTGTTTTAATATTACTTCTAAGTAATAAAATATATTTTAATTCTTAGGCCATTTCTTAAATCTAATATTAAGTGTTTGCGTTCTCTTTTCTATGTCTTTTGATAAATTGAGTGCTATATTATAAATTTTGTTTTGTGTAAATTTCTCCTAATGGTTTACAGTTTTGAATGTAAGAGATACAATTAGATATTATTATATACAAAAGACTATGTTCTTGTTGCAATTACTCTAGTTAATGATTTTTTAAATTATAAAATAACTTATTTATACATATTATATAAAAAATGTATATAATAATTCACGATTTATAAGAAGTATATACATTTACCTACATGCTCATTGAAATTCTAAGGTGTCGAAAACAGAATTTCTCGTCTGAAATACAAAACTCGCGAAACCACGATAAAATGGCTTCCACACACTTTCGAAAAATCAATTTAAGCCCCAAAAGAACGTATCATATTTACCACCCCTCAGTGCGATAGGGCGAGCGGGACGGCCTATACGTTAATATATTAGATAGACAAGGTCGCACGACAAACAAAAAAAATTGTGCGGGAAAAAACATGGTCGCGAAAAGTTCGTAGGGGATCTGGAGTGGCACATTAGTGTGCCCTACACTGGGTTTGACTGAGAAAAATGAATAATAACCACCCCGCGCGTATAAAATTTACGGCCGTTTTCCAGAATATGGTATATTAAACTTTTTAATCATTCATTTAACGTTGGCATGTGCTAGGTGACGCAACATGTACTTTTAAGTTGTCTTCGAGAAAATTTCTATAGATATGTATATAGAAAGTAGGGAACGCAAGTGGAACGGAGTGTCTTAACACTGGGTTCCCAAGTTCCCTCTGCGTACCCTGCCATGTGCGGGATACAGCGTGAAGCTGAGTGAGTGAGTGAGTGATGTATATAGATATTATTTTGATTTTAATCAACTTCAAAATCATACTGTTGCATATTTCTGGAGTTGCGTAAAGTCAAGAGCTATAATAAAACGTCCAATAAGTCACTCTTTACTCCATTATTCGCTCGTGTACAATAAAACACTACATAGCTTAGACGCTTCTTCATTTGTCTTTATATACATACATACATATGCAGTACAGATAAAATTATGAATGTTAGAATTTACGTAAAAATATAAACATTGCTTTGTAGCTCTACGATGTATCCTTTACGTGGTAGGGTAGGCAAAGGAAACTTGGGTATCCTAACCGAGGAAATATAAATATGAAATATTTCATTTTCTCAAGCTGGAATTGAACTCCCAACTGGTCGCGTTTATAGCTGCACGCTTTTACCCCCGCGCTACGACAGACCTCAAGAAAACATAAATGTTAATAATATATAAACACAATACGACTCTACCATATCGTTTGTTTAAGAAATCTAACATTTTTCCTTAAATTTGACTAACGATTATAAAAAAAACTGTAGTAAACGTGACATATTGTGGGTTCGATTTTCAGTCGAGGAAATGATATATGTATTTAAATTTTTATTTTATTTTATTTCATTTCTTCGCTCTGATGACGGCAGAGTAAGGCAAAGTGCGGCGTTAAATTCCGCCACTCAACACGCATTGCCTCAAATTCAGCGGAAAATTGGGAACGGAACGGAGTTTCTTAACATTAGGTTCCCAGGTTCCCTCTGCCTACCCCGCCTAGCTGAAACAGCGTTAGTAGACACGAAAGTGACATTATTATCGATTTCTTATTAACAATTTGGGGCACGGTGGCAATCACTTGATTAGGGAGCTAGGTCGCGCCCGCCGAGCGATTAAAATCGGAATACCCTTTAATTTGCATCCCGAATTATTTAAACAGTAGGTAAAGAGTAGATCTTTGTTGATATATTTTTTTTAATATTTTCAAGCAAATATATATATATATATATATATATATATATATATATATATATATATATATATATATATATATATATATATATATATATATATATATATATATATATATATATATGTATATATATATATATATATATATATATATATATATATATATACATATACACACATATATATTTTGCAATGTATAATGCACCATCAAATATGATGGTTACATTGAACTAAGTACTTGTTATATTTATTGAAATTTATCATTTCATCAATTTATGACAAATTTAGATATATAATTTTATTTTAGCTTCATGTTGTTTGCTGCACTTGGCAGGGTGGGCAGACGGTACTTGGTACGGTACTACTGAACCTACTGGTAGCCTTTGCGTTAAGTTAACCTTATTAACATTCGCTTAGTTGCGCCACATTACGCCTCAATAAAATATATTATTTATGAATAGATAACATTTGACAATCCAATTATATGTTTATTTAGGCGCAAGCAAATATTTTTTTTATATAAATCAATATTTCTTATGTGCAAGCTGTCTGTTCATGACTTTTTTTTTATGGAAGAGCCGGCAAACGAGCGTACGGGTCACCTGGTAGTAAGTGATCACCGTCGCCTACGGCCCCGTGTAACTCCAGAGAAGCTACAGGAGCGTTACCGTCCTTTAAGGTGGAAGGGCACCGGGGCCCGGCATTACCTAATGCGAAACGCAGTGGCCAAAGCCAGTACTTAACGCCGGTCTTAAATGCCGGGGGTGGTAACAATCCGGCTGAGTCTGCCCATGCGTGTTGCCATTGCTGGCAACGTGACTCTACCACACGCACTTTAGTCGCCTCTTACGACACCATCAGTACCAAGGTGATCCCATCCTAAGCGGGGATCACACGGCAAAAACTTGACTTTGTCAAGAGTGATATAAAAATTTTATATTTATAATTTATAACACTGATTGTTTATTAAGGCAGATACTATTTATTATCTGTACTGTAACTTTTTTTATTTACTTTTGACTTGGGCAATTCTATAGGACAAATTAGTAGGCCACTATTTACTTATTATGTTTTTTATATTGTAATAAGTATGTATGTAGGTTTTATTGAAAAAAAATATCTTGTTTAGAACGATTGGAAAATTTATTCATCAATTGTAGTGAAAAAGTAATATCTATATAATTAATTCTGTATATATTAATATAATTTATTTCTATATTCAAATATTTAATATTTTCAATTTAAATGTTAAATGATTTCATTTCTTCGCTCTGGTACAAAGCAAAACGCGGCGTTGAATTCCACCACTCAACACGCCATACCTCAAATTCGAAAAATGGGGAACGGAGGTAGAACGGAGTGTTTTAAAACTAGGTTCCCAAGTTCCCTCTGCCTACCCTGCCACGTGCGGGATACATCTTGAAGCTGAGAGAGAGAGAGAGAGAGAGTGAGTGTTTCTATGCTATGGTTAAGTGGCGGACCCCAACAAAATAAAAGAAAAACCAAAGTAATTAATTCCATAACTTGAGATTATTTTCACTACACGTTAACGGTATTCAGTTACACCACAATGGCCTCTGGGTGAAAATATGTTCAACTTTAATATAAGTGATCCGATGAGTCCAAGAATAACAGTTAGTTTTCAAGATAAAATATGATAATTAAGCGTTTCGCCTTCGTCAATATGTACATAAATCTATAAATGTTGCAACATTTTCTTTCGTTTATGTTCGATATATATTTTTCAGATTCACACCGTATGGTGAGGTAGGCAGAGAGAATTTAAGAACTTTCCGTTCTTTATCGTATGTTAAATGGTGGAACCCAGCGCCACGCTTCGATTTGTTACTAGAGCAAAGAAATGAAAACATTAAGCATTTAATTTGAAAATATTAAATATTTAATTTCCTCGAATCCACTACCTTTCGCGTTTACACTTACACGCTTGTGCCGCTGCGCCACAGGCTTAATTATAGGTTCCCGGATTCCCCCTGCCTACTCTGCCTCGTGCGGGATACAGCGTAAAGCTAAAAAAAAAAGATATATTGTATATAAATTTCGTACATTTTCGTATAAAGCCTACATACACCACGCTTAACTACACCTGGTTTTTAAATCATACGAGCGAAACTCAAACATCTATTGAAAACCCAAAACAGGGGGTGCAAGCGCCCCAACGATATACTTCCCTTCTCCCCTTTCTTTCTACGAACTTCGCATCGTCATCCGTATTACTTGAGCTTTGGCGGAAGCTCTGTTATACTAAAATGAGCTTTACTGCTAAAAGTATACATTTTAAAATTAAACGCGCAAAAAAACTAATTTATATTCTCTTTTTACATTCAATTTTGAATTCTATCTTAAATGATTAAAGTTCAAATTAGTTTGAAAAAGGCTAGATCAATTTTGAGATAGTAGTTGGTACTGATTCCTTTGCATTACTTTTCCTTCTTTGTGGAGGTATTTTATGCGAGTTAAAGGCCTTATGTGTACAGTCGCGTAGCAAACGTTGATAGCTCTATATGCTTGTGTTGGCTCTTATTGGATTTGTATAGAATGTAGATAATTTAATTTGATTCCGTCTCAGGAGTTCTTCATAGTTAACAAAAGGAAATGTTGTAGTTGAAAAATATTTGTTATTTTGCTATATAAAGAGCTGTAAATAGAATAAGTTTTGTAGAAAATTTAATTAAATTTAATAATTGAATTTTATTTTTAATTCTTACTCAAATTATTTATTAGACATACACTGTTTCATTGAAAACAAGTATTGTCTTACAATACCTATAATTCATATCTACATTTTTTTGATAGTAGAGAAGTTAATTAATTTTGATATATATATATATATATATATATATATATATATATATATATATATATATATATATATATATATATATATATATATATATATATATATATATATATATATATATATATATATAACATAAATCTAATCACATTTCACGTTTTTAATTTATATGATTCACCCCGATTAATAATGCTGTTCTCGTAACAGGTCACTTGAGGGCTGTCAATACGTAATTTACGATTGCAACGGACCATTAACGTCGTGAATATATTAGGCTTAGTCTTCCTAGCACAGGTTTTATTTTATACTAAATATATATATGACAAATTACATTTATTATTGAAACACTGCGTTCTCCGTGCATCGTGAAAATGTTAGTGACATTGCTTTGTAAGTGTTAGAACACTACGTCGCGGCTTGTCTACCAGAGCGAGTAAGCATACATATACATTTTTACTATGTTTCAAAGTGTTATTCCACACTTAGGGCAGAAAATACTAAACTTAAATTTAAAAACCGTATAAAATTTTTGAACGAAGCAGGATTTGAACCCGCGCCTCTGGAAAACCGTTCCAGCTCTCTGACCAACTAAGCCATTCATTCAACGAATGGCTTAGTTGGTCAGAGCGCTGGAACGGTTTTCCAGAGGCGCGGGTTCAAATCCTGCTTCGTTCCAAATGATTAAACGCTTTTTAAATTTAATTTTAGTATACATATACATATCATTTTGAACTAGATCACAAATTTTATCATAATATACACCTTCAAGTTGCAACAACTTTGATTAAACGCGATGTAAACAGTTTCGGGTTCAATTATACAGTGCGCGAAGATTTCTTATCACTTTTCCTGTCTTATCACTAAGTTTCCTTTTTCTATCCTGTTATCCTCGAATATACCATATAAATAAAGCTTTCGAATAAAAAACCGCACTCATATTAGTTCACTCATTCAGGAGGTACGGTGACACAGACAGACAAAGAGGTCAAATTTATATCATTACACTCCCAAACGTATACTTGACGGGGTAGGCAGAGGAAACTTGAGAAACTTGTGTTAATAGACTCCACTACCGTTCCCTACTTGTGTACGTTGAATGGTGGGACTCAACGCCGCGCTTGGCCTTTTTACCACAGCATAAAAATAAAGACATTAAATATTTAATTTGAAAATATTAAATAATTTATTTCCTCGAATGGAGATCGAACCCACAACCTATCTTTTACAGTCACACGCTTGTGCCACTACGCCACGACAGGCCCTAACTGGCCATACATATTACATGCAAAAAGCACTCATCTCAAACAAAAACACATACATTGCACGTAACAATTTTCCTTTATATCTATCTACAGATATCGTACATACATATATAATAAATATATAAATACATACATATATAAATGAAACATTTAATATTTTCAATTTAAATATTTAATGTTTCATTTCTTCGCTCTGGTAATAAGGCTAAGAGCGGCGTTGAGTTCCGCCATTCAACACGCAATGCCTCAAATTCGGCGGAATGTGGGGAACAGAAGTGGAACGGAGTGGCTTTATACTAGGTTCCCGGGTTCCCTCTGCCTACTCTGCCTCGTGCGGGATACAGCGTAAAGCTGAGTAGAGTAGAGTATATATAATAAAATTTTACTTTGCAGAAATATATTGCATTAATACATGTCAATTATAATTAAATATTTGACAGCTTACTCTATTAACAATAGGTAAGAACTCAATTATATCCGACTTGTTGATTCCTAATAAGCCGAAATGCAGTCCCTTTTACTCGATATAGCAGGCAATTAGAGAACTTGACAAATAATTGTAAATACTTAGGGTGGAGTAACAAATTAGAAAATATATTCAAAGGAAATGAAACTTTAACTTCAGCGAAGTTAAGATTTAATTTATTATTTTTATTTTAAGATGATCCGAAAAGACAATGCAACTAAGAAAAGATGCTGTGTTAACTTAATGATGTCATTAAACGTCAACAACGTCCAGCTGAGGATTTTCTTGCTGAATGGTACTTAAAATATGGATGAAATATTTATTAATATTTTCGAATTATTTGAGAGTATTTTATCGTTGAGTGACGTGCTTTTGGAAATTGTAATAAAAAGTTTAGTGACTAGGGTATGTCTTGGCGTAGGGGCACAAGTATGTGACTGTAAACTTAACTAGTAGAAAATTGATTACCAGTCGAGGACAAGCAATTTTTTTTTTTATTTCTTCGCTTTGGTAACATTGAACAAGTCGCAGTCAGAGTTAGCGTTGATTACCGCCACTCAAGACGCAATGAGTGTCTTAGCACTACGTTCCCAAATGATCTATTTATTCATCATTTGGGAACGTAGTGCTAAGACACTCATTGCGTGTTGAGTGGCGGTAATCAACGCTAACTCTGACTGCGACTTGTTCAATGTTACCAAAGCGAAGTAATACAAAAAAAATATTGCTTTTCCTAGTATAGTACTGCTTCTCTACACGTACAGCTTTCAGAATTTGACGGAAAGTAGGTAAGTAAGTGTCTACGTGTATATTTATGCTTTCTAGAGGGTCAAATATTGTATTTGTACTTACGAGTATACTAAGTTAGATCTTCAGTCATGGGCCTACATATACTAAAATTCACATCGATATGAAATAACGCCGTAGCTTATATAAATATAAAAATCCTTTTTGTTTCTTCTTCAGTATTTTTTGCCGTAAAATTTTTTCTATACAACGTGACATTAGCTAAGTGATTACTGCCTAAATGGAACGCTTGGAATAAATTAAGAACAGAATAGAACACAACGTTCCTTCCACTACTTTACTCTATAACACATATACAGATTGCAACGGAAAAGCATCAGAAAACACTCTAAATGTGATTTTTAATATGCTAAATGTGCCTTAGGTTGACAAAGATACTAATCTCTCTCTTCAAGGCGATCATTATAGTAAATACAAAATACCATATAACATAAATTTCATAGACCAACAAAAATATCATGACTAACGAATTTCTCGAAAGTAATAAGCACAAACATGTTCTAATCGTTAATTTGTTCGAAGAAAGAGAACCTACCAAGCAAAGGGTTAGGCATGTACTTGCGTTGAAACAGCACATGCCATTCTAAGGCTTCATAACTGATAAATTAAACGGATAAGTTACTAAATAAGGCTAAATTATTGCGGCTTCGTTTGATACGATTAGTATTTGAATGTATTGAAATTATCTTTATAATCAAAATTTTATAGCGATAGCATTTGCTTACAGAAGTATGAATTTGGAAATTATATCTTTTCATCAACAGTAACTTTGATAATATAAAAGTTACATTAATCTTATTTTATAGAAAGAATACCTAGTGGCTTTGCCCGCTAGAATTAAATTATTATATTTACTAATTTAAACTACTTTCTTGTTCTAATAACATTATCACTTCAAAGACAATATTTACACCTGCATACATTAAAAACTGAAATTTCAGCTAAATTAATAAACAAATTGCAACAATTTTGGTCGAATTTAATTTTTTTTTGATTTGACGTAGCTTTTTTTTTACTTTTTAACCGATTTCAATAAAATAACTACTATGGAAAGGAAGGTTTCTAAAATATCATAGTAAAATGGCATTTAAATTTATTTGACCGTCTATGAGATTAGGGCGTACAAACGCACACAGACAAACAGACAAAAAAACACACACTTTATACATTTCTAAGTTAAACGAAAATCTGTAAGCATTACCAAGTTACGTCCCTATTATTATAAGCATAGGTATTTTATATATACATATATACCCATACATAAAGTAAGAGCTTTCGAGTTCTTCACTAAAAAAAAAGAGTTTCTCACAGCATTCACAAGAAAAGACGTGAATATTCAGTGTTTAATCTAAGCCTAAAGTATCTTCATGTATAAAGTAGGTAAGACAAAGCCGAGATGCGAGGAAAACAAAAAATAGCTGGCTACAAAGAGGTGGGGTGCTCGTTTGGGCACGCTTTCCCATCTTACGATGTCTACCTCATATGTATGGAAATAGGTTGTAAGCCCGCGACGACTTGGGGCGTGTTTGAATGGATGTACAGTTTTTGTTCATTTTTCTTTTTATAGATTTTAAGTAAACTATCTATTTTTATATTTTAAGCTGTTCTATCGCAACTTTTATATAGAATAGAAAAATAGTTCAAGTTATATAAATATAACATATATGTCATAAGTTGTACACAAAAATTTCATTTATAAAACTACATATTTATAATAGAAGGAATGTCACCAGAGAAGGTTTTTCAACTTGCTTATTCCATATTAGCGTCAATTACCTTAACTTACACGGCATAGTGACGATTATTTGCTTATTTATTTCAGGCACGAAAGATTTTTTTAGATGTATTGATATGATTGCTAGTCTCTAAGACCATATAGCCAACTCTACCACTATGGGTGGTGAATCCATCAAAGATAGGCAGAGCACGGAAGTTGGTTACATTGCTTGATAAGGAAGTTGCTTAATTAACAAGAAATGGCGAATGATGGGTGGATCTAGATTCTTTTTTACAGATATCATAAGCATATCTAAAATATTGCCCGTTTTCTAAAATATCTTATGTTAAAATACTCAACTCAGCTTCACGCTGTATCCCGCACATGGCAGGGTAGGCAGAGGGAACTTGAGAACCTAGTGTTAAGACACTCTGTTCCACTTCCGTTCCCCATTTTCCGCCGAATCAAAATTCAGCGGAAATTGGGGAACGGAAGTTGAACGGTATAGTGTGTTGAGTGGCGGAACTCAAAGCTGCATTTTGCCTTGTACCAGAGCGAAGAAATGAAAACATTAAATATTTGAATTGAAAATATAAAATATTTCATTTCCTCGAGTGGGTATTTAACCCACAACCCATCGGTTACAGTCACACGTTTGTACCGCTGATCCTCGACAGGCCTTGTTGTGTTAAAATAATTTTACTTAATTATCCATTATCGATAAAAAAAAATCAGCACTAAAGTAAAAACTATAAGTCAATCTAAACGCCGCCCTACCCTATCACGGTATACATAAATACGTCAGGTGCGCTCAAACTCCGGTTTACGAATATATTTTTCTCCGAGATATTACTTGAGAAGATTTGTGGTTCACATAGTCCCTTATTTACGCGGGCCTTGTATAAAAATTTATGTAACATAAAAACTTGCTAAGAAAGATATATTGGATAAGTTGAATACGATCTAGTTTCATTTGTAGAGTACTTTTATTATGATTGGTCAAACTTTTTGAGGTATAACTATTATAATTATTATGCTTCATGCTTTTCCTTGTGCAGCAAAGTAGACAAAAAGAAGCGTAGTGTCAAGACACTCCGTCCCGTTCCATAATTTTTGAAACATTGCGTGTTAACTGTTGTGTTCCAAAGCTGGGAAATGAAAATAAAATTTCAATATAATCCTGTCCGCGAGTAGGAGTCGAACCCAAAACCGTTACGATGATGTGTAATAAAATAAAAAAGATTTGTAACAATGGTTTTATCTCAAGAGAGGGAAGATTTTATCAAGAAAAAACGAGTAATATTTTACTAATATATGTACATATACGAATTCAACATTGATTTTGTATATTATATACCTTGCTCAATATATAATTTTGAAGTAATAAAAATATTTTGCAATAATACATATTCCGCTCTACAAGAGACAATTGACGAAATAAACTGTTCTCCCCAAGCTTACGAAGACATGTAATTTTGGTTGCACATAATATAGGCTTTGTACTATAGTGTAGATGGAGGAAAAATTAGATCTCAGTGTCAGGGTACTCCGTTCAGTTCCTAAGTTTTCGCTGATTTTTTTTTTCTCCGCTTCACGCTGTATCCCGCACTAGGCAGGGTAGGCAGAGGGAACCCGGGAACCTAGTGTTAAGACACTCCGTTCCATTTCCGTTCCCCACTTTCCGCCGAATTTGAGGCATTGCGTGTTGAGTGGCGGAACTCAACGCCGCTCTTTGCCTTATTACCAGAGCGAAGAAATGAAACATTAAATATTTAAATTGAAATATTAAATATTTCATTTCCTCGACTGGGAATCGAACCCAGTCGAGCTGAATTTGATAAAGAATATAAATATTTTTAGCGAGAATATTATAAAGTACATAACCTTATAAGTATATATATATATATACAAATACATATATTATGAATAAAAAAAAAACCTCCAAGAAACGAGGAAAGTTATAAGTAAATAATACAATCTGAATATAAAAAGCGTAGGCAGCACGTAATACATCACAGTAATCTTCTTACTCAATTCCCAATCCCCTAGCGTTGCCCCCCGCTTTAATACTGCTTTTAAAATAGTTGATTTGTATGGAAAAATGGTTTGTTTTTTTATGTTTTGTGGTAATATTTTTTGTCACTTTCATGTTAAGGTTAAAAAAAACATTGGTAGTGTTTCTTCTTCATCAAGTCTTATGCTATAGAAAAGTGGAAGTTTTAATATATTTTGATTTCTTTGCTTTGGCAAGGCATACCTTAACACTCTCTCTCTCAGCTTCACGCTGTATCCCGCACGAGGCAGGGTAGGCAGAGGAAACCGGGGAACCTAGTGTTAAGACACTCCGTTCCACTTCCGTTCCCCACTTTCCGCCGAATTTGAGGCATTGCGTGTTGAGTAGCGGTACCCAACACCGCGCTGTGTCTCGTAACTAGAGCGAAGAAATGAAACAATAAATATTTAAATTCAAAATATTAAATATTTCATTTCCTCGACCGGGGATCGAACCTGGAACCTGTCGGTTACAGTCACACGCTTGCGTCGCTGTGCCACGAACCCTTAATACAATTTTTACTAACTTTAAAATGTTAATCCACATTAAGAAAAGAATATTACTTATTTAAAAAACGTATAACAATTGAACGTAGCTTAATTTGAACGGGATTTGATTATATGGCTTAGAGGTTAGTTTTTGGACGGTTTCCGAGAGGTTCAACTTTTTATACGTTTACTTAATATATATATATATATATATATATATATATATATATATATATATATATATATATATATATATATATATATATATATATATATATATATATATATATATATATATATATATATATATATATATATTCTGCTTTGCTTAATGTAAATATAATATTTATTTATTTATGTAAATATCATATTTACTTATTAAAAAGAAATATACAAATTCTCTACTATTAACAATATTTATGATGATCTTGCATTTTACATGCATATAATGATTTGAAAAGTATGCATTCGAAAAAATATTTATTCAAATATGATTTAACAATATCTTTTGAAAATATTAACTTTTTGATTTTTATATCACATATTTAAATAAAATATTTATGAGAAACGGGTTACGTAAAAAAAATGCTGAAATCGAGAACTCTACATAAAAAAATAGCTATATGGTAGGCAGAGGGAAGTGCTAAGACTTATCATTTCCCATCACATTTTTTTTAAATATTGCGTGATAAGTGAATTTACTCTATGCCACAATTTGTTATATTATTAAAGCGAAGATATTTCTTTGCACCACGATGTCATATATCTTATTATTTACCTCAAAAATGAAACTTTCCGATAGAAACCACCCCACAAAAACATAATTTACTTATATCCAGCCATCCAAGACATTACCATCTAACAAGACACAATAGCGTCTGCGTCCTCCCAAATCGCGCGACCAGCTTTATTAGGCCTCTATCTCCCTATGCTTGCTTTATATTTTGCAACAATTGAATTATTTTGATAAGATAAAATATATTTAGAATTAAAATTTTATGTTAAAAATATATTTTACATATTAATAGATTGCAATATTTAATTAAGTATGTTATAATCAGCCGATTTAGACCTACTGAACGGTAGAGCGTAAAAATGTGCTCTAAAATTTAATAATTTTATGTAATTCTAAAACATGAAATTATACAAGCATTAATTACGTAAATAAAACTGTGTAACTGTAACCGAGAGGTTGTGGATTCGATCCCCACTCGAGGAAATAAAATATTTAATATTTTTAATTCAAATATTTAATATTTTTATTGCTTCGCTCTGGTACAAGGCAAAACGTGGCGTTGATTTCCGCCACTCAACACGCAATGCCTCGGCGGAAAGTGAGGAACGGAAGTTGAACGGATTGTCTTAACACTAGGTTCCCAAGTTCCCTCTGCTTATCCTGCCATGTGCGGGATACAGCGTGAAGCTGAGTATAATGCAATACTGAAGATTATAGATTCGTAATAACATATTATCTTACTTAAAATTGAAAAATATTGACTTTGCTTATCACAAGCAACAAGTCACAAACAACAAGTGATACAAATATTAAATTGAATAATATATTTCACAAAATATTCAATATTTAATAATATGTTTCATTTTCAGGCGAAGAGAACTTGGGAATTTAGTTTCAAGGCACGCTGTTACCATAAAGACACTTCCGTTCCCGTTACTTATTCTATAGAATAAGGTACAACTTGTAGTTCATTCCATATGGGTAAAAATATATTTATATACTTTTAAATGACACTAACAGTATAGTAAATCCACATCAAGATGGGTCAAGCTACCCTGGCACCACCCACTCGGTGTCACCGTCGCGTCGTTGCCAGTGATTGATGACGGAGGCGTGGCAAATCCAATCATTATCTGTGATGCATGGCTTTGTACATCACTACTTTGCAATTTGACATAAATTAAAAATTTTAACTTTTTTGGAGTAAAAGATTTTATTGTAGATTGATGTATATAGAATTCGTCATGTCAAAATCAGCTGTATATATTTTTTTGGTAAATAAGTCTAATTTTTCTTTATGTTTCAAGGCTTCATACATCTGACGTAGTGTGTTGATATACATAAAGAAATGCTTCATTTTTACTTTATTTTGTTACTATTTTAAGAAAGTTTCGAGTTTAAAGATTAATTAATTAATTAAGATGTCTTCAGGTTTAAAGTTTGTAGGTATTATATAATAATACCTAAAACCTAAAGAGCAACATTTGGAAACATTTTATTTTCTCGATAATATGATCTAACCTAATCTGCTCAAGCAGAGTAAAGCGTGAATCTAGAAAGAAATACCTGTCAGACATCACATCTTCTAATAACTAGTTAGCTATTGCAAAAATATATCTGAAGATACTTCTTCTATTTTACATAAACACTGGAACATTGTCTTATTCTCTGACTGTATAACGTCTCGAAGCAATTAAATATCATTACAGCGTATTCAATCTTAAGTTTATCATTAAAATTAAATATAGATAAATTGAATCATTAAATGATGAATGATATTATTTAAAAAATCGCCGTGAAATGTGTACGTGAAGTGTATAATATAATAAGATGTATTCTAAATAATGAAATTGGTTTAAGGTGATCCTAATTTAAGTAATAAAATTGCTTAAAACAAGTTCAAAATACCTTGTATATTACACAAATACGTAAGTAAACTACTCGGCTTTACGTTTGTTCCAGCACATGGTAGAGTAGGCAGAGGGAACTTGGGAACCTAGTGAGAACTTCGTTCGTCCGTTTCCCACTTTCTCCTCTCTTGGTGAAGAACTGCTTATTGAGTAGCAGAACTCAACGCCGCGCTTTGCTTTGCTTGTTACCAGAGCGTAGAAATAAAAAAGACATTCAATATATTTTAAAAACGTGAAAGACGCGAAGATTGAACCCACAACCTGTCGTTTCAGTCACACGCTTGTACCGCTGAGCCACGACAGGCCTCAACTATTCTCTTTTAAACACACTAACCATTGTTACAATAATTAAAACACAAAATTATAATCAAACATACCATTATATGAGATGTTGCTGTCTTCTAAAGCCTCTGATTTTAAATTCAAGAGCTCTCTCAAGCGTAGCCTCCATATGTAGCCCTCTGAACCACCCCTTTGATCTCAAGTATTTCTTTTTACTCTTTCCTAATTACCGCGTCCTAAGATCACTTTAATTACACCGAGCTTTACTCCGCTCTCCACTGAATACGGAAAGAGACTGAGACATGCAAAAAAAAATCGCCATCTGCATTTGATAATAGAATACATTATTACGAACCCTCGAATAATTAAAAATACGCGTGAACTCAAATAATCGTGAATTAACCCTTTGCATGCAAATTAGTTTTGGGATGCGACGAAAAAATCACAACCGGTCTCGTTTCCAGGTGGTATTATTTTAGCTATTTATTTTGTTCATACGTATAAAAGTATGAACAAAATAAATAGCTAAAATAATATATATTTAAATGTAATCTATATATTAAAATTACTTTGATATTATTAACGACATTCAAAACTAAGACGTTTTTTTTTTTATTTATTTGCATCACCTACATATCGTATAGCTCAATCAGAGACATTATTGAAATCATTTCTCTAACAAATATAAAATTTCGCAAAATATTTTTCACCATAGTAAAATAAAATATTAAAAGATATAAACAAACTATCTTATATTTAATGTATGAGAAATAATATAATTGAAATAATAATAATTTTGATAATTAAAATAACAAGTGATCTATGTAAAATATACAATTGTAAATGCATAGATTTTTTATAAAAGTAATTTTATGTGAATGAACGGAACGAACTTCTAACGATATAACGTGCATCTAGCATTAAAGCATTTGAATATTCTAAAAAAAACTAATACAATCTTTTGTCTTCATTTAAAATATTGAATAAGAAAAGAAAAGTATAGAGTAAAACAGTGGCAGAAACGGAAATTCTTTCAAAGATCACCTACCCACCTGCCGCTGGGGGACAAAATTTGAATTTGAATGCAGACGCGGAAGGGTTAAGACGTTTGCTTTTTGTACTGAACTTTGTTTGAAATTCTTCACTTCATTTGTCAATGTATGCAATTTTCAACGTTATGATTAAGATTTAGAGAATACTTTCTTACAACGCGAATATTTTTTAATTAATTATATTTCGTTACATTTAACAAATTCTTTCAATGCTCAATATCTATATGTTTAACTGAATATCTTCATACTAAGCTTTTGTTCAATATTTTACTCTAAGTTAAAGAAAAAAAACATAAATTACAAAGAAACGTTAATCAAGAGCTCCGTCTATTATTTCGAATTTGAATAAAAAAATAAGAGAAATATAAATCTATGGATCAATATATCCAAAATATAACCTATATCAAAAACAATTAGCATATTATAGCTAATTTTGACATATCTTCTAAAAACGTCCAACCCCAACAATTACCTCACAAAGACAAAATTCTCACATACAAATACACAAACGTTCTCACGATTCGAGACAACCATGAATACATTAACGCGTTATTAAGAAAAAAACTCTTTTATCTATTGAAATCATTCCTTATACTGGTAAGAATTTAATTTGAATAAGAAAAAGTTGTGTAAGGGTTAAGCATTATTCTAAGTGTCAAAATTGCTCTTCCGCATCCTGTTGCAGATGGCTCATTTGAATATTGAGTATACATCTATTTTGCATGTCTATATCCATTTTTAAATTTTCTTAGCGTTTTTACAAAGGACAATTTTAACTTTTCGCACGGTGAAGGGTTGCAAAGGTCGTCTGTAGCGTCCCTCAATACAGTTTGTATGGTAATGAGATTAAATATTTTCGTTTTGCTGTCATATTTTCTTGTTTATAGTGTTCTAATGTATTTCTTTGTCAGGGTGATAGATGTTTATTCGGGGTGTTCTCACGAACCATTATTATTAGTTGAAGTGAATTTTGTATAAGGAGTGTATCAGTTATAATAGAAAATATTCCTTAGTTAATATTAACCTAAATTATTAATTAACATTACATTAATTCCGCCACTCAGCACGCAGTGCCTCAATTTCGGCGAAAAGTGGGTAACGGAAATGGAACGGAGTGTTTTAACACTATGTTCCTAAGTTCCCTCTGCCTACCCATCCATGTGCGGGATACATGGTGAAGCTGAGTAAATGAGTAAATTAGCTTCTTTGTTTTCTATGTCTAACTAAAGATGTAAATTTTGTCCATTAAAATATTGAAATTGGAATAGTTAATTTAATACATACTTGTAAATCTAATTTTTCAAAATATTTAAGTATAAATATCAATAAGTTACAGTAATTGATAAAGAAATAATATATTAACAATTAATATATATAATTCATGAATTTATTAATATATATTTACACTATATTAATAATATAATAATATATATTTACATTATTTTAATATTTACACTATAATTCCGCATATAAGCTTTAAAATTTCCATTTACAAGTAATAAAAAAATATATATAAATTTAAAAAAAAGACAACAATAAACGAGCATAATATGAAAATAATAAACTCCTGCCTTATAATTCAATATTACGAATACATTTTACAATCAATTGTTCTTCAATTAAACGAATGCAAATAAAATTTTTATTCAAATTAAATGAATTAAAAGCAATAAAATATGATCGTCGGACACGCGAATAGTCTATTATAAACATAGACAAGATTAATTACATATTACAATAACAATAAATATCGATATATTTATCGATACTATGATATAAACAGTTGGCACGTAATAAAATGGGTTTTGAATAAATTAATTCGATTGTGAGTGTTTTGTACAGTTTTTTTTATCTATATTTATGAACGTAGGTAATAAATCAATGCGGTTATATCTGATATCGATATTCGGGGGCTTGTATTGTTAATCGATCGAATAAGAAGAAAAAACTAGTGATGTGATTCTCCGTTTTCAACTTTTCTCTACTTTGAGATGGTACTTACCTTTGTATATCAAACAGGTACTGTCTGCGTAGGGAACATATACCTAGAGGCCATATATTATTTTTATTTTTTATTTATTTCAAGATAATCTGATCGACATCTGAGTATTTTGTTCAAGATAAAGGAATAAATTATTTTGTTTATTATTTTTACTTATAATAAATCTGTAGAGAGGTCAATTCTGTACATGAAATATATTTAGAAAATAAGTAGCAGGGGGTGATTAGTGTTCGATACTGATGCCAAAAATGCAGTTAAAAAAATTTTTGTCTGTCTGTCTGTCTGTTTGTATGTTATTTATAGAAAAAAAAACTACTCGACGGATTTTAACGAAACTTAGTACAATTATTCTTTATACTCCTGGGCAGGTAATAGTATACTTTTCATCACACTACAATGAATAGGAGCAGAGCAGTGAAAGGAAATGTTGAGAAAATGGGAGAAGTTGCTTGATTTTTTAAGCTTCCGTCGCGTGTGCAGCCTTAATGGTTAGAGCTACATAGAAACTATGTATAACGGAAATATTCTACATAAAAATACACGAAAAATATTCCAAGACAGCATATATCTATCTTTTATAGTTAACTCACAATAACACGAATAACTCTCGATAGCTTAGCAGTTCGGAGATTTCTTATTATATTTGTTTACTTTTACGTTTATAAAACCAATAATGCTCACCATCATTCCTAATTAAAAAAAAATAAACATTAGCACCAATTCAATAAAAAAAGAATCATTGAAATCGGTATAGAAACACCAAACTTATACTTACTTACATGAAATACGCCAACAAGACATCGCGCGTGAATAGTGAATCAAGCTATAAGGATTATTTTTGCGTAACGGTTGCCGCGCTCGACGGGGCTCGCGGCGGCAGAGTATAAAAGGGGCGGGAGGCGAGCGCAAGCGTCATTCAATATTTGGCTGTTGATGCGTTCAGAGTGTTGAACTTTATTGACAGACAATAATTGATATTTTATAAACCGTGCTTATCAGCGCGACTTTTTGTCTTTAAATAGTTTATTTTAATTTCTTTTGTTGTTATTTTCTAAATTAGTTTTAGTTTTGTTTAAATTCTTAACTATTAATAGTTCCTATTTTATTTCTTTTTAAGTAGATTTAGATTCGATTTTTAGATTAGATAATAGATAGATAGATTAGATTATTGTTAGATTTTTAGTTACTGATAGGTTAGTTTTGGGCATTTTATGTTTAGTTTTTTTTTGTATTGAGTAGATAAAAGCGTAGGTAGGTACTTTTATTAATTATAGTATTCATAGGTATTTTTTATTTATTTTTATGTGACGTAGGTATAGGTAGATATTGCCTACTATCTACCTATACTGCACACGTGTTTTAGCTTTATTTTCATTTCTTTTTTTTTGTACCTAAGTTGTAGGTAGGTAGGTACATATTTCTTAGTTTAATTCTATTAGAATATTAGGTATTTAAGTTTAAATAGGCACTTAGATTTATATTTTTTTATT
Source organism: Eueides isabella (assembly GCA_019049475.1). Classification (NCBI taxonomy): domain Eukaryota; kingdom Metazoa; phylum Arthropoda; class Insecta; order Lepidoptera; family Nymphalidae; genus Eueides; species Eueides isabella. The sequence continues at coordinate 2,990,707 of CM032394.1, read as the reverse complement.
ATATAGCAGCTGTACTTAGAACATCTAAGGTTTTTTTTGTATTAGCATAGGTACTTTGATTAATTACAGTAGTTGTAGGTATTTCTTATTATTCATTTTTAAGTGAAGTAGGTAAGTGTAGATAGTATTGCACACGCATTAAGTATAGCTTTATTTTCATTTTTTATTCTTTTGTAATTTGTAGGTACCTACGTACATATTTATAATTCGATTAGAATATTATTTTAGTTTTAATAGGCACTTAGATTTATATTCTATTTATTATATACTTAGCTATAGTTAGGACCTCTGACGTAAGTTTTTTGTTGGGTAACTAAATAGAATTTAAGTTACCGTCGATTAAAAATAAAATAAACGATGCCACCTAAAAAACGACCATCTTTATCTCGAACTTCGAGTCAAGCTAGGAGAATGAGAATGACGCGTTCTCAAGAATCGGAAGAGGAAAGAGCACATCGGTTAAACTCTATGAGAGTTAGTGCCTCAACATCTCGAGCTAATGAAAGCTCTCCAGAAAGAGAGATGCGATTAGCAGCTGAAAGAGCGAGACGAGCTACAACACGGGCTTCTCAAAGCTCTTCTCAACGAGAGCTAAGGCGTTCCATTGACCGGGAACAACATGCGTTATCCCGAGAAGCTGAAACTGCTTTACAACGAGAATTGCGACTCACAGCTGACCGCGAACGGCATACATTATCTCGCGAGTCCGAAACCTTCACTGAGAGGGAATTACGGCTTACAGCTGATCGCGAACGTCATATTTTGTCTCGAGAATCTGAAACTTTTACTCAATATCAAGACCGTTTGACAAATGATAGGGCGCACCATAACATGATTCGATCTCTTGAAGATGAACATGAGCATGAACACCGACTAGAGTCGGGACGCGATTATTACAATTCTTTGAGACAAGAACAATTGATTACTTTATCTAATGAAAGATTAAGAATTGAAAATATTCGGTCGCTTGAAACAGAAGAACAGCGAGAGGCCCGTCTTACTGCAGATAGATTTCGACATGGTCTTAATGACTTAGATATACACGTGGTAGATCAATCTACAAATTCGGTGGCGTGGTCCGATAAATATAAAAGTGGGTTTGCTTATAACCTCACAATTGATTACAGATCATCTTCTGAAATAGGCGATATGAACGTAGTATGTTCCTTTTGTAATGCTTCGAAGTGGAGGAAGGAGTCTGCTGGTTTCTGTTGTTCTGGAGGTAAAATAAATTTGCCTTCGTTCGAAGACCCACCGGAACCTTTAAAATCACTACTTTTAGGGGAACATTTGCAATCCAAACAGTTTTTAGATAATATTCGCACTTATAATAGTGCATTCCAAATGACATCCTTTGGTGCTAAACAAATCTCAGAAGGCCCTTTCATGCCTACTTTTAAGGTACAAGGTCAGGTTTACCATTTGATAGGGTCCCTTTTGCCTGAAGAACAACCTAAATTTCTTCAAATATATTTTGTATCCGATTACAACGAACAGTCGAATATAAGAAATCAATATTTTCCGAATTTAAATACTGAACTCATTTCACAACTTCAGAACATGTTACATCAGGTTAATTCGTACGTATGCAGTTTTAAATCGGCATTAGAAGCCCTTTCTCAAGATGGTAATAACAATTATAAAATTGTTATAAATGCCGATAAGCGTCCAACTCAGGAACACCCTGGGCGTCATAACGTTCCATCCACGAATGAAGTTGCTGTAGTAGTGGTCGACCAGGAATGTGATAGGCGTGATATCGTTATACGTTCAAGAGACAATCGTTTGCAACGTATTTTCGAAACCCACAGGGCTTACGACAGTTTGCAATATCCTATGATATACTGTCGAGGGGAAGATGGTTATAATTTCGCTGTATACCAAACCGATTCGCGCACAGGCGCACCTAATTATAATAAAAAGGTGTCATGCCTTCAATTTTATTGTTACCACCTGCAAGTGAGACGGAATAGATTGGTATACTTTCAACGTTTTCGTGGCTTATTTAATCAGTTTATTGTTGACATGTACGCAAAAATTGAAACCGAAAGATTAGTTTATATACGATCTAATCAAAGGCAGCTGCGCGCTGAAGAATACGTGCACCTTCGCGATGCCATGCAGCAAGATAACAATACTGTGAATATGGGTCGTTTAGTTATTTTACCCTCTTCTTTTACTGGTGGTCCACGCTACATGCATGAACGTACTCAAGACGCTTTTTGTTACGTAAGAAAATATGGACGTCCCGACTTATTTGTTACTGTAACTACCAATCCCAAGTGGGATGAAATCACTCGGGAGCTTTTTGAGGGTCAGGCACCGCATGACCGCCATGATATTATTGCAAGAGTGTTTCATTTAAAATTAAAATCAATGATAGATCTTCTTACCAAAGATAACATTTTTGGAGAAGTATTGTGTTATATGTATAGTGTTGAGTGGCAAAAACGCGGCTTACCTCACGCACATATCTTGCTTTGGTTAAAAGATAAGGTTCGACCTAATGATGTAGACAGATTAATCAGTGCTGAAATTCCAGATCCGACTGCAGATCCCCTATTATACGACATTGTTAAAACTCATATGATACATGGTCCATGTGGTGCATTTAACGCAAATGCTCCTTGCATGCAAGACGGTCGTTGCACTAAAAGGTATCCAAAAGCATTAGTGGATGAAACTGTAACAGGACATGATGGATACCCATTATACCGTCGCCGTTCAAGAGACAATGGTGGTTTTACTGTTGAAAAGCGAATGTCTGGACAACAGGTTACTTTAGATAATAGGTGGGTCGTTCCGTATTCGCCTGTATTGTCCAGAGCATTTCAAGCTCACATAAATGTAGAAATGTGTAATAGTGTAGAGTCAATTAAATATATTTGTAAGTACATTAACAAGGGCTGTGACCAAGCTACGTTTGCGTTAAGAAATGAACATGATGAAGTTACTAGATTTCAGTCAGGCAGATATATCAGCTCTTCAGAAGCTGTGTGGCGGATCTTAAGTTTTAATATTCACGAAAGATATCCACCTGTGACCCATCTGGATGTTCATCTGGAAGGCGGTCAACGTATATATTTTAATGCCGAAAATGTTACAGAACGATTAGAGAACCCTAGACAAACAACTTTATTGGCATTCTTTCGACTTTGCCAAACTGATAATTTCGCAAAGTCTCTTTTGTATGAAGAAGTTCCATCGTATTATACCTACGATAAACAACGAGGTGTCTTTAACCGTAGACGCCGAGGCAGGCCTGTAGATGGCGAGACAGGTATTTTCAAAGAACATGTTCTTGGTAGAGTGTATACTGTTCATCCTAACAACGCAGAGTGTTTTTATTTGAGATTATTATTACATACAGTGCGAGGACCAACATCATTTATAGATTTGAGAAAAGTAGACGATGTTGTTTATCCAACTTATCATGCAGCTTGCCAAGCGCGTCATTTGCTTGAAAATGATCAACATTGGGATGACGCTTTAGCAGAATCCTGTGTTAGTGATAATCCACGACGGTTACGCCATTTATTTGTAACATTACTCACATTTTGTAATTTATCTGATCCTGTCCAATTATGGGAAAAATATAAAGAAAAATTTGCAGAAGACTTTCTTCGGAATTTATCTCACAATAATGAAGGCGCAACTAATGATAATTTTCGAGATCTGGCTATAAATCAGTGCTTATTAGCTCTTCAGGAAGACTTAACAGCAGTAGGCGGTAAATCATTTTGTGAATATGGTTTGCCAACGCCAACCTCAGTCGGAGAGGTAACCAATAGGGAATATTCCGCAGAGATTGGTTACAACCCAATGGAACTGCTGGTAACATTAGAAAACGGTGTCCCAATGATGACTGCAGAACAACGCTTAGTCTATGATCGCGTGTGCGAGAGTGTGCAGAATAATTTAGGAACAATATGGTTTTTAGATGCACCTGGAGGAACTGGGAAAACTTTTTTGACTAAATTAATATTAGCTTATGTTCGAAATCAGCGTAAAATCGCTCTTGCCGTGGCTTCATCAGGTATAGCTGCAACATTGCTACCAGGAGGTAAGACTGCTCACACTATGTTTAAAATACCAATTGATTTAGATCGCACGGAAAGTCCAACCTGTAGTATTTCAAGAAATAGCGACAAAGCTAAGGTATTGCGTGAGTGTAATTTAATCGTATGGGATGAATGTACGATGGCCCATCGAAAAGGAGTAGAAGCAGTAGACAGAACTCTAAGGGACATAAGACAAAATGATCGACCAATGGGCGGTATTACGGTTTTATTTTGTGGTGATTTCCGACAAACCTTACCGGTAATACCACGGGGAACCCGAGCTGATGAGATTAGGGCTTGCCTGAAAAGCTCTTATTTGTGGCGTGATATACAATCGGTGCATTTGACTATAAATATGCGAGTGAGAACTGGAGACAACGCAGATAATCGTGAATTTTCTGATACATTATTGAAGATTGGTGAAGGTACCTATCCACAACAACACCAAGGAAAACTTATTCTGACACCTGAGTTATGTTGTATAGTGCAATCCCAACAACATCTTATATCTTCGGTTTACGGTGACATAACAATTATATTAAATAGGGACAATTCTTGGCTTTGCGAAAGGTCCATTTTGACTCCTCGCAATGACCAGGCATCTGAAATTAATAATAAAATACTGTCTAATATACAGGGAGAAAGCAAAGTTTATAGTTCAATAAATAGAATGGTTGATGAACAAGAAGCCACTAATTACCCGATAGAATTTTTAAATTCTTTAAGTATGCCTGGACTACCTTCTCATATCATTTGTTTAAAAATTGGCATACCGATAATTCTGCTCCGAAATTTAAGACCACCTCAACTTTGCAATGGAACTCGGCTAAAAGTAACCCAGTTGCAACAAAATGTAATCGAGGCTCAAATTTTAACAGGTTGCGGTGCAGGAGAAACTGTCTTTATTCCCAGAATTCCCATAATACCAAATAATTTTCCATTCCAATTTAAAAGAACGCAATTCCCAGTATCGGTGTGCTATGCCATGACTATCAATAAAGCTCAAGGGCAGACTTTTCGTGTTGCTGGAGTAGATCTCGGTGTTAGCTGTTTCTCGCATGGTCAATTATACGTCGCTCTTTCCCGGATTAGCAATTCTAGGAATCTTTACGTTCACGTGCCGGACGGGTCGACTCTTAACATAGTCTACCCAGAAGCTTTGCGCTGAAACATTTTAATTTGATCTAAAAATATTAGCAATATATTATCTTAATAAAAAACAAGGAGTTACACGCTGACCGAGTCGTGGGTATAGCGTGGGTATATTATAATATTCTGCGGTTACTTATATTTTTCAACAGTTTTGTGGATTGGCATATTATATTACTATTGCCCTTCTAAAATACGAAAGTGAATCTGCCTGTTACGTCAAAACTATGAGGGAGGACATCTGCTAATTTTTTTTCGAAAAACGACGGAAACGCGGACGAAGTCGCGGGCAAAAGCTAGTTTGTAATATTTTACTTCTCTAAAACTAAAAAGACTACTATTACGAGATTCGTCTACGTTTCCATATGAAAAATTAAAAAAAAAAATAAAAATGTTAATACATTTTTATTTTTTTCCCAGATTCAAGCTATATTCCGAACATGGCAGGGCAGGCAGAGGGAACATGGGAACCCAGTGTTAAGACACTCCGTTCCACTTCCATTCCCCACTTTGCCGAATTTGAGTGTTGATTGGAGGAACTCAACGCCGCACTTTGCCTTGTTACCAGAGCGAAAAAATTAAATCATCAAATATGAAAATATATATTATATTCATTTTCAAATAACATATAAAATTGCAAAGCAACGTTTATTTTCTTTATTAAAACGCGACAGAGACGTTCTTGTTTTCGCAATATTAAACATGAGCGTTAATACTAAAAAAGGACTCAAATGGAAGGGAAATAAATTGTTCCCAGCAAGACATTTTAATTCAAGTTAATCGTTCGTGTCTAACCTCTGAAATATATCTACTGCAGCGTCTTTCTTATTTACGAATGATTACCGTTTTGGTAAATATGTGTTCGTTATTTGTCTACTAATTTTGAGATTGAGTTATTTTTACGAGGTCTGTTGTGGCGCAGCGGCACAAGCGTGTGACTGTAAACGACAAGTAATGGGTTCGATCACCCGTTAAGAAATGTAATATTTAATATTTTCAAATTAAATATTTGTTGTTTTCATCTGTTTTCTCTGGTTACAGGACAAAGCGCGGCGTTGAGCTCCGCTATTCAACACGCAATTCCTCAAATCAGTCGGAAAGCGGAAACCCGAAGGGGAACGGAGTGTCTTAACATGAGGTTCCCAAGTTCCCTCTGCCTATCCCGCCTGTGTGTAAAATTTAAACAAAAATGTTAATTTTGTTTTTCAAAAATAAGGGACTCATAATATTAAAATATATACGTAGGTATAGATGTTTAATTGTTTGTTTTTGTATTTAAACATAACTTGATTTGATGGAAACGAAAGATCTTCATAGAAAGTGACATGTTATAAAATTATTTTTAATAATAATTTTAGAGACTGCCTAAATAAAGTTTCTAACTAGTAGCTAACAATATTGCAGACACTCACTATATCTATACTAATATTAATAAAAAAAAAAATGCAAAAATAGGTAAATTCGCCGAAATCTGTTTAAAAATAAAAAAGGACAATAACTACATATATCTCTTAACTAAACCCTGTATATGAAGTACCAAATAAAATCAGTACATAGACAAATTATTAACAAAATAATAGACCCCCAAGAAACAATAAATAAAATTTAACAGAAACATCTAACATAAAAAATAATTCCCAAGTAAAGCTCTGTAATAATAAAACATTATACAAGTCGTGTTAAAAGTAGTATGGGCTATCCACATACATACATACATACATCCGCACCGCATTTGCATATATTAAGAGACAAAAGGCGAACCGTCATAATTTTGATATTTAATTTTTTACAGTTACAAGTACCGGTTTTTGTCTATTGTCACGTGTATAAAATATTTAAATTGAAAACAAAATCGTCGGGTCGAAACAATGCGCGCACCTTTTGTGCAGACATGTTCGCCTTGATGCTGTTTTGTAGTATGTTTTAAGAATGGATCTCTACGTTTACGGAATTATGGTTGATTTTGCGATAATTTGATGAAAATTAGTTGTAATAGTATGAAAATTATAATTTAAAGTATTAAGTTTAGGGTATCTTGCATGGTTATATTTTTTTTTATTTAGTCTAATGCGTCTGACTGTAAACGCAATGTTTACGCAATTCGTACTCGAAAAAATTATTATTTATTTTCACTTTACTTTTTTAAATTTGCCATACTAACATACAAAACGCAGCGTTGAGTTCCGCCATTCAACAACAATGTCCTCAAATTAAACGTATTATGTATTAACTTCATTAATGAATCACATCAATTTACTGTATATATTTTTTTTTCTTACACATTTCACATTTTTATGTTAAAAATAAAAAAAAGAGATTGGGTAAAAAGAGAGAAAAATTCTTGCGTGTTCTTTTTTTCCAATATTACTGTACAAACTTTTATAAATGATGAACAGAAGTGGAACGAAGTGTCAGTGGGAACCTAGTGTAGGTTCCCAAGTTCCCTCTGCCAACCCTGCCTTGTGCTATATACATAATCTATAAAAAATACATATTTAAACCGTTATAACAATATAAATTAAAGCTGATCACCAAATATGCAAATGTAAAGGTGTTAAAGATTAGTATCTTTTTGTCATCCGCACATTCGCCACAGCCACTCTGTTTGTACGAAATTCGTCACGGACCGGTGTTGTACCTTATTAATATTCGTATTTATATTTTGATTAACATTCAAGTATCGACGATGAAGCTTCAACCTTTACTGCATTGCACATGCAGTACATTTTTTTATTTTGACAAAACGTTAAAGACGATTTTTTCAATTTAGCTTTACGGTATATCACAAACAAAATATTCCTTATTAGATATAGATAATAAATATATATAAATAGTATTTGGTCGTCGAATGAATATTTAAAAATTGCAACAACCATCTTGGAAGACAGGTTAACTGAATCAAAACCAATTAGTAACTTAGCAGTGTTACGTCATGTAGCAGTGTGGGCTAAGTACATGTAGAGTCAAGTTCATGGTTTTACCTTTATTCCCAAATATAAGATGTTACGCATCGAGCTGCAGAGCTAAACGCCGCGCTATATCTACCTGAGGGTAGAAGGTGACATAATTTTAATATGGAATATATTACCCTAGTGGATATCGTACTCACAACCCCGTATTGTTACGCTGCGATGTTGTCCTGTTACACGAAGATGGCCCTTAGTTATGTTTGTTTTTCCATTCCTTACTTTGCTTTATTAGCAGAGCAAAGAAATAAAACGAAAATAATCATTTGAAAATTAATTAAATAATTAATCGTATCGTATGTTGATCGAACCCACAACCCGCCGTGCCTACAGGCACAGCTTACGCCGTTGCGCCACGTTTACCCTTTTTATACGTTATATATAATAATTATAAAACTACTTTACCTGTCGTGGCGCAGCGGCACAAGCGTGTGACTGTAACCGACAGGGTCTATCTGGGTTCGAGGAAATGAAATATTTAATATTTTCTATTTCAATATTTAATGTTTTCATTTCTTCGCTCTGGTAACAAGGCAAAGCGCGGCATTGAGGTCCGCCACTTAACACGCAATGCCTCAATTTCGGCGGACAGTGGGGAACGGCAGTAGAACGGAGTGTCTTACCACTAGGTTCCCGGATTCCCTCTGACTACCCAGCCTCGTGCGGGATACAGCGTGAAGCTGAACAAAAAAAACTACTTGTTTATTTATGACCATAGGCGATTTATTTTATTTCCATCCATCTTATGAAGGAAAGATAAACATAAAGCAATAGCTGCAATACAGGTACAAAAAACATTAGACTACCAATACAAACAATACATTATTTATAGACAAAATCCAAATAAAATACAAACAAAATAGACAAATAAGAGAAAATAAAAACACAACCGTATTATCCATAAACATGTCTTTAAAAGCTACCTGAACGCAAGCATGTGCTGAAAAATCAATACCGAGCGTGTCGCGAACGCGTGATCCCAGCGAAAAACTACTAGGACCCCCCCCCACGCCGCCGCGGATTTTTCTTCACCCTTACCCCCTAACTCGGGGGACTGAGGGAATGACGCAAAAAGATGCCGGCTTTTTTCCTATAGCTTGTGTGTTTTTGTTGACTATACGGCTCTACATTGAAAAACGACTCTACATCTCAAAATCTAGAGTTTAAAATTGTATGCGTTGCATTTTGACATATAAACAATTGTTTCTAATACACCACATACGATTTTCTACTATATTTTATAGATAATAGAGGTGATAATTGTGTATTTTCAGTTACTTTAGGGAAGGTTCACTTGAATGCCTAATGACTTCTTATGATTTGATGTCATGTAACGTGTAAGTTTCCGTCTTTATTTGACTTGAGTTCAACGAATTGTGTATTCGTAACAGGAATCGGGAATTGGTACGTTCGTTGAACGTTGCATTGAAATAATTTGTTGCTCTAACTTTTCTATATAATGTAATGTGATGAATTTGTTTTGTAGAGTTCGTAATGATTTTCTAAAGTTTAGACTTTTTCTAAAAACTAGAAAAGTCTTCTTATCATATTTAAATTAAAAAATATATATATTTTAATTTCTCAAAAGACGATCGAACCGACAACCTGTCGAGTTCAGCCACACTTTTGTGTCGCCGCGCCAAGATAGGCCTTAGGTATATAATGTACTTACTTAAAAATAGAAGCTATATTAATATAAGTATATCTATTGAAATTTGTACGTCTAGACATTTATATCGTACGTAACAAGGTTGGCGGTAGAGAATGCTTTTTAGCGTTATCCTCAGATATTGTCTTTGTGTATTTGTATATTGTGTGCAGTAATAGATTGAAGTAAAAAATAAAAGATGTCGTTTTACAATTATTTGTCAATGTACAGATTTAGTATTAGCTTCCACGCTTTATTCACAGATAGAATGTCACTTTTTCAGGCGGAAGAGACATTGGACCACAACATATATATATATATATATATATATATATATATATATATATATATATATATATATATATATATATATATATATATATATATATATATATATATATATAAGTTAAGGATTATTTACTTAGTATACAATAACTATAAGTAGGCCTGTCGTGCCGCAGCCGCACAAGAGTGTGATTGTAACCGACAGGTTCTGGGTTCGAGAAAATGAAATATTTAATATTTTCAATTTAAATATTTAATGTTTCATTTCTTCGCTCTGGTAATAAGGCAAAGCGCGGCGCTGAGTTCCGCCACTCTACACGCAATGCCTCAAATTCGGCGGAAAGTGGGGAACGGAGAGTCTTAACACTAGGTTCCCGGGTTTCCTCTGCCTACCCTGCCTCGTGCGGGATACAGCGTGAAGCTGATAAAAAAAAAAAAAACTATAAGTAACAAAAAAAATAAGTATGGGCTAAAAATATTGAGCCCTAACACTACCATTTAAAAATAACATATTTGCACAAAGACCGCAAAGGGCAAATTATCGCTAATATCTATATTACAAATTATATAAGAAACGTGAATCTTTATACTGTAAAATTTATGATTATTTTAATATATAAGCTTTGGACGCTATGAAAATAAGCTGTGAAAATTTAAAAGTTACTTATACTGATTTGTTATAGTCATTACTTTGTACATCGATAGTTTATCTTGTAAGCAAAATCTTGTAAGCCATCCGCAGTCACCTATATGGTAAGATAGGAGCTAGATGCCCTCAGATGCACTACACGGCAATATAACATTTGCATTTATAATTAGCACCGTCGTAGCATAGCAGCGGTGTCTACCTATAATCACTATGGTAGTGGGTTCGACCGATTAATAATTAATAATATCAACTACATGTTCCATAAGACAAAGCGCGGTGTTAAGTTCCGTGACTTCGTCGGAAGAATATTCACGGAGTGTCTTAACACTTGATTCTCTTTGCATACCCTTTTATATGCGATATACTGCGTGAATACAAAAAAAAATCGGTAAATATTCGTTACATAAGCAAATTGTGAATGAGAAATTGATATATAATGATAATTTGTTCATTTGGCTGGTTACTGGTTGTAATCTTGGTTCCGGTAATTTATATTTCATATATTTCTATCTTTTTTTATATATCTTTTTCTATAATTTATACTGTATAATATGTTTGAGGCCTGTCGTGGCCTGTAATCGACAGGTGGGGGTTCGATCCCCACTCGAGGAAATTAAATATTTAATATTTTCAATTTAAATTTTTAATGTTTTCATTTCTTCGCTCTGGTACAACTGTCTGGCAAAACGTGGCATTGAGTTCCGCCACTCAACACGCAATGCCTCAAACTCAGCGGAAAGTGGGGAACGGAAGTGGAACGAAGTGTCTTAACACTAGGTTCCCAAGTTCCCTTTGCCTGCCCTGCCATGTGCGGGATACAGCGTGAAGCTGAGTATAATATCTGAAAAAAAGATAATAATTTAAATTACAGCACAATTTATCTAATACAGATATGAATTAACCAACTACCGTGCTGTTGGCGTACATATGTAAATATTTCCTATTATTATTTAAAGAAATAAAGTTTACTATAGAAGTATTTTTTTATTTCAATATTTTAACATTTCATTATAAATTTACCTTTTTTTTATTTTAAAATGGTAACACTAGATCAAAGATTGTAGTTAATTAATCACTTTTAGATTTTATATAGGGGCTCTTTATACCATAAAAACTTTTATATACTAACAATTGAGACCTATCGTGGCATAGGGGCACAAGCCTGTGACTGTATATAGGTTGTGGGTTCGATTATCAGTTGAGGACATGAACTTTAATATTTCCGTTTCTTCTTTCTGGTAACAAGGCAAAGCGCGGCGTTGAGTTCCACACAACACGCAATGCTTCAAATTCTGTAAAAAGCACAGAACGGAAGTGTCTCAACACTGGGTTCCCAAGTCCTCTCTGCCTTTTCGTTGTATACCGCATAAGCGAGCTTAAAAAATATATAATGATAAATTCAAATTTATAAGAGTTAAAAAATTTGAACATATACGAAGCAGGATCCTGGAATGGCCTACCCGCAGCAGTGTTTCCAGGTCGATACGACACCTTAAAAAAGCGCCTTAAAGGCCTTAAAGGCCGCTGTACCACCCCTGGTGTTACACGAGGCCGTGGGCGACGGTGATCACTCACCTTTAGGTTACCCGCTGGTTTGCCTTGTCTTTTCCATTAAAAAAAACGTATGTCTTAGTTGGTCAGCTCTTGGACGGTTTTCAAGAGGCGCGGCTTCAAATCCTGCTACATTCAAATTTCAATTTTTATTAAATTTTAATTTATAATTTTCTTTCCTAAGTGTGGACTAACACTTAAAAACTAGTAAAAATATATAATAATAAAAAGTCTATACATCCAACACGTTATACCGAACACGTCCGTCACAGCCGACCCCACATTATAATTATTTCGCTTCGCACTCACAAAATGGTGGTCAACACATAAAAAACAGTCATAAAATTAAAATTATACGTATTTACTATGGCTAGATAGAATAATGAAATAAATTACATTAGATGTGATTAAAATCTCTTTACGCTTGCGACTCGGTGGAAGATAGCTATCTAAATAACTATTGGTCATTGAGTGCATTGTCTATATATATACTACGTATGTATGTACTTATATTTATACTAGCAACCTGCCCGCGGAATCACTTGCTGTTTTATTTACTTATTTCAAGTACTTTTTTGTTCTAATGACATTATCACTTTTAAAACAATATCTATATATTAAAAAATAAAATTATAGCTAACTTTTTCGATTATTAAAAAAATTAAAAAAAACAAACACTAAATGTAAAGTGGAGGTTCCAATAATATAATAGTGAGAACTGCATTTCAATTTGGTTAGTAGCCGTTTCTGAGATTAGCGCGTACAGATTCACGGATAGATTTAATTACTATTATTTTTATGACTTAATTTTAAATTCGCTTTTAAACTTGCTACTTTATAGCTTAATTCACATATATATTAAGTCCTTGTAGACACTGTAAAGCAATGGTAAAACAAATGTATAAAAAACGATACACAGTGGCTTATAATTAGATGCCCTAACATATATGATTTTGAACTACTCATTCTCTCTCACTCACTCAGCTTCACGCTATATCCCGCATATAGAAGAGGAGGCAGAGGGAACTTGGGACTTAGTGTTAAGACACTCCGTTAAACACTGCGTGTTCAGAGGCGGAACCCAACCCCGTGTTTTGTCTTGTTACCAGTGCGAAGAAAACATTATATATCATAAATGAAAATATTAAATATTTCATTTCCTAAAGTGGAGACCGAACCCACAACCTTTCGCGTCAAAGTCACATGCTTGTGTCCACTGCGCCACCAAACCCAAATGACATGACAATGTTAAGAACATTGTCTAATGTATGTCTTGAACTGGTCACAAGTTATTTACATATGAGAAAAATAATCAAAAACAACTATTGGAAAGGACGTCTTGGACGATTTTCAAGAGACGCATAGTCAAATCCCGCCATGTGCGAACGTTTATATGTTTTCTAATAATATTTAGGAATATTTAAAAAAAAATACGGAACAAGAAACATATTAGAAATATAAAAAAAATAAAAAATAATATTACAATTAAAATAGAATATTTAATTTTCCATTAGATAATAATTAAAATGTTTAAATCTACGAGTAAAACCAATATTATGGATGGATCTCTTCATAATAATTTTTTGCGGCGTTGAGTTCTACCATTCGACACGCAATGAAAAATCGGTAGTTAACGGAACGGAGTGTCTTAACACCACGTTCTTAAGTTAACTCTGCCTACCCTGCCATGTGCATACAGCGCGAAGCTGTGAACAAGAATAATTCATATTTAACACCACCACTATATATACTGATATTTATATACCGAATTTTATTTAAATACTTTTTATTTTGCAACCACCAGAGTAGGAACAGGGTTAACCTGTGCCTAATCTTGTACAGAAGGACCAGAAATTTCATAGTAAAAAATTTAATCTAAATATTTTAAAAAGTCACACTCAAACGAAGAAATATATTTAAAACTAAAAATCAGACCCTGGAAAATATCGATCTTCAAAATTCTACATAACATTGATCGTTAAATCACCAATAAACTACGTATTCAATACTATATACCTATAACAAAAAAATCACTGCACTTTCAAAAACACTTTTGTACCAACTCATGCGCAGCTCTCGATTGTCGTAAAAAATGTTCAAAAAAAACTATACTAAGGGGTGGAGCTTATTTTAATGTTCTACAAAGAGAGAGATGTAAAATAGAGAAATATAAAAAAAGGGTACGAAAGGGGTCGATTTAGTTTAAAAAATAAAGTTACTTGTCGACTTGTAATGTTGAGCGATAGGATGCTATTTTTTTAAATTTTAATATTTTTTTAAGAAGACTTTGTCGGCTTTCCGTGATGTAGTGGCATTAACGTTGGATTGTAAACACATCAGGTTCTAGGTTCGATATCTACTTAAGGAAATGAAATATTTAATATTTTCATATCTTCAGCGGAGAGTGTCTTTAATAGAACGGAGTGTCTTAACACTACGTACCCAGGTTATACCGTGCGAGGTAGAGCATAAGACTAAAAAGTGAAAAAAAAAATTAACGTCTATAAGGCAAAACAAAGCAAACAGTGAATACAATAGTTGTATATGATTTAACGTACTGCGGCGTTAAGTTACGTTACTCAATATCAATATGCAATTAAAGTAAAATTCAGCGCCACACCTTATTTCCCCCACATGGTAGGGCCCTACGCCCAGATGGAATTTAAGAACATGGTGTTAAGACACTCCGTTCTCTTCCCCACTCATTTATAATTATTAAATATTGTATTTATTATTTTTTATGAGCATTTTTTAAATTACTTTACCGATTTTTTTAATATCTTGACGCGCATGTATCGCGCATAAGTAAAGCCGAGTAGGCTAAAGAAATAAAAAAAACTAGAATTTTTATTTTTACATTTTTTACCTTTAAATACACGGGGTTTTTTTCATGAAATTTCCACACTTAGGAAATTTTAAACAGTCCAAGTTATATTCTTGGACGGCTGGCATGGAGCGCGGGTTCAATCCCGCTCCGTTCAAATTCTATATGTTTTCTAAATAAGTATACTAGTAACTGCTCATTAAACTAAAAATATTTACAAATAATTTATATAAATCGTAAAAATAAACACCATTTGTGTAATTACATAATTTACGGACCGTCAGTTCGTATTTCCTGTTTACGCCACAATTAAAACGCTAATAATTACAACCGGAAATCCACTTCAATATACGTTTTGCTTTTATTATATACCATCGTTTTACAACGTGTCACTGGGAAATGGTATGACATTTATTATATAAAAAATCTAAGCTGCGGCTTCGCCCGCATGTTTAAATGGACGGAACAGATATGTGACATATATAAAATAGCAGTAGCATCCTTAATCTTTCATTCATAAATGTATAACACGATTTTTTTTTTTAATACTAACCTTAAATAGCGCCTCAAAAATGAGATTAGAATGTTTAACCACACAAACTCTTTTTTATATTAATATGAAAGTAGATATATATATCTATAAATGTAATAAATACACACATGGTGGTTTGACATTCCAATGTGACAAAACCCTTAATTTTTTTTTTAGGTTCAGCCCTGTATCCCGCAAGAAGCAGAGTAGGCAGAGGGAACTTGGGAACCTAGTGTTAAGACACTCCGTTCCACTTCCGTTCCCCACCTTTCCGCCGAATTTGAGGCATTACTGGTTGAGTGGCGGAATTCAACGCCGCGCTTTGCGTATTTTATAAGTTTTTCTCTTTCAATAATATGCAAATCATATAAAATAGAGAATAATTACATAAGCAATACATAAAAATTAAATAAATAAACATCACAGAACGTAACGCAAGTCTTTATAAATATCACAAGTAAAAATAATTAAAAATATATTATTTATAACATATTATACATTAATTTAAATGAAAAGTAACTTTATTTATATTATTTACGTAAAATATAAGTACATATGTACATTAACATTTCATTATACAAACATCGCTATCAATAACTTCCGTAACTAGTTCCGGTTCGATTATTTTCACACCATTAAATTCTAATTTGTATTAGAAACGAATGCGCTCACTTTATATACGATCTTATAGGACTTAACAAAAAGCATACATCTTTATAAGTCGTAGAAATGAATATAAATGCGTGAAAGCGTAGCGAATAAGACGCGAGGAAGCAATTTGGATGGAAAATGAGACAGTTTACTTTAGAAGTCACGTAACGGCCGCGTTGGGCGCGAATTCACCGATTTTACCTATAAATATTCTAATATAGCCTAAATGTATTTGCTGCAGAAACGATCCTACTAACGCCATCTTGTATTGAAAAGTTTATTTATCTAATTCTTATTGGAAGTTCTTCTTTTCGTTTATTATTTAAATAATCAATAATATATTTAAATATTATAAATATGTACTACAATTATTAAAGAAATAGTAACATTAAAAAATAATAATTATAAATAAATTTTAAAAACGTTTAAATTTCAAATAACGCCATCTAGTGTCAAATAGGAATACTAAAGAACTGCTTTACCGACGTCATCAACATACAACCACCCCTCTTACTGTATGCATGTGTGCGTGATGAGAAGTGGCGCTTAAAATTCAAAAGAGTTAAATAATTAAAAACATTTTAAAGATGTTTAAATAGTGGCCTTATAATACCAGTAAATGTATGTACGCTATACAATTAACCGTTGCTATATATTTTATTCATATTTAATTAATTTTGAATTTATTTAAAGTTATTATGTATTTAGAAAATATTTTTTTTAATATAAAAACTGCTTGTATACTGAAAATTGTTTAAGAGTTTAATTGTAGCGATTAATTCGTTTTTAATTGTTGCTTTTAAATAAAAATGCCTCCAGGTTCTTAAATTTTAACAACAGTATTCATTTCATTTCAATTGCTGAAAAAAATATATTAAAAATTGATTATGAACGAACCATTTTTGGTATAGAATCTCAAATAAATCACTATTCATTTGATTCTTACTCCATAAAGAATTAAAGAAACGTAACATATAAATATATAAAAAAACAATAAACAAAAATAAAATACGAAATATAATATAATACGTTAATTATTCCATTATTTATTAAATATGTTATATATAACTACATATATTTATCTAAATAATAAATATTATACAAATTATTTAAAGACAATAATAGAAAATTTGTATACAAGTAAAAAAAAGCAAGAAATCAAACAATTTTAGTTATTTTAAAAGCACTAATTTCCTAAGTGTAAGATAACACTTTAAAAATAATATTGAGGTATGCCGAGATCGTAGCGTTTGGCGCTCCGTTCTCTCTGCCTACCCCGCTAGGGATATAGCGTGAAGATAAGTGAAATGTAGTAAAAATATTAAAAACATGATGATATACACACACCAGTCTTTATAAAAGTTTAAACTAAAATTATAATTAATGTTAATACATATATACCTAATAAATACAAAAAAGCAACAAAAACAATATTTATCAAAATATCTCATTATTTATTATTTTTTGTTACAAACAAAACTATATATAATTTTTTTTCATAAAAAATAACTCTGTAATGTTCATTATAAATAAATCTGTATATATGTACTATTAAAAAAAGTAATGCTTAAAATTATACATTTAGCAATCTTCATTTCTTTTAGTTAGACCGACATTACATGATTTACATATAAACTCCATTCTAGATTAATTTAATTTTGTACTTTATATGTCTTGCTCTTATAAATAATTTGTTTCTTACGTTCATTAATTAATATTAATTGGCAATAAAATATTACACACATTATATATATATATATATATATATATATATATATATATATATATATATATATGTGTGTATACTTGTGTATATACTTCATATATATATATATAATAAATTACTTCATAATAAATATAAGAATTATTGTACAATACTTTTATAACATAATATATTAAGGTAGTATCTTTTACTACCTTAGTAATTTCTATTATAAAAGTATTTGTAATATAAATAAATAAATAAATGATCAATTTAAGTTTATTGTATGTTCATATAAATATAAATATTTTACAAATAAAATTAATAAGCGTTACAAAAATAAAATCCAATATTATTGTTAGTAGTTAAAAATTTCTTGTATGTTTAAGGAATAGATTCATTAGTTTCCCGCTGCTAACTCTCCGCTCGCCACTTGCCGTCAAATTTAAGGCATTGTGTTTTGTGCAGTGAAACTCAACGCCGCGCTTTAGCTCGTTACCAGAGCAAAGAAATGATAATATTAAATCGTTTATTTCTTTGAATGAGGATCGAATCCAAAACCTGCCGCGTTTACAGTTGCTTAATTGTGCTATGCCACGGCAGGCCTGTTTCAAATTATTTAATATCCATAAGATCACTTATAAATTTTATTCAAACTTTGACCTTGTTTTAACTAACAAAATATATATTAAAAAGACTAAAAACCAAAGAAGTATTATCGTAATTTACCTAAGCTATGTATATATTGAAAATTACAAATTTCATAGCGATTAAACTTTATTTTTGCCTATCCAAATAACTTTCCTCGGAAATTATTAAGTTGAAATACTGCCTTTAAATATCTTGAATATTCAAATCAATAAGCATTCATTATCACATATAAAGCGATTGTGACAAAGGGAACCTAATTTTGAGACACTATGTTTCCCTTTTTGTGCCCGTTTTTTGAGACAATGCACGTTCATTGACGAAATTTCAACCCGCCTTTTGTCTTTCAGTAAGAAATATGTTTTTTTATATCTTACTCTGTAACATATTTTTACAATCATCTTTATTTTTGTCTATACAGATTCTATCCTTGGTTATTATTTAGTTAACTTGCTGCCTTATATCAAATTTATTTAAGTATGTATTGTATTTTCAAACTAATAAATACTTCCACTATAACCTAAGTTTCCCATTTTTTGTCCTATTTTTAAGACACTGCGCGATCGTAGACGTAATTTAACTCCGTGTTTTGCCTTGTTTCTAATGTCATCATTAAGTTCAAGCTGCTAGAATTTAATATAGAAATAATTTTCCTGATATCTTACGCTATATCATAATCATTAAATTAGCAAGTACAGTTCTAAGCAGCTATTATAGCATGCGTTAGCCGTCGGATAATTGCATGTGATCAAATGACTTTTATATGGTTATTCTATACTGGTACTTACGAATTAGGCCTGTAATTATGAAGAGCTTTTTCATCTAATATTGAGCTTTTATAGACATTACAGATTATTTGCTCTCTAAATATTACTTAATACTAAACATACAGTATATACCCTTAAAGAAATCCGCATGTTTATTTGTTTGTACTTGAGTATATATAACAATAATTTATTACTTAAATATTATTTTTTTAGTGTATCCGGGAACGTAGGAACCTAAAATTAAGACACCCCGTTCAGTTCCCCACTTTCCGAATTTAGTGCATCGCATCTTGAGTAGCACAACTCAACGCCGCGCTTTGCCTTGTTATCAGCGAGAGAAAATTAAAATATTTGCTAAATATTTCACTTATTTTTCTTTCATTATTTCATTATTTTGGTTGGCGTTCAGTTTCGCCACTCAACATGCAATGTTAGATAAAAATTGGAAGGTGTATGGGCAACACATTATCTTAACACTAGGACCCAAGAGACACAGCGTGAAGCTGAGTAGGAGTAGTTAAGTATGAAATTGTGAACGCACAAACGTGTGACTGTAAGCAAAATATTGCAGGTTCGGTAGTCTACAATCGAAAAATAAAATATTAAATTAATTAATTTTTCAAACCACAAGCGCGCAGTTTAATACCGCCTCTAAAAAATCAGTTGCCTCATATCCAGTGGAAAGTGGGTAATGAAACGCACTTAAGAGGTTCCTAAGTTCCCTTTGCCTACCCTACCATGTACAAGATACGGTGTAAAGCTGAAAAGAGAATATATATATATATATATATATATATATATATATATATATATATATATATATATATATATATATATATATATATATGTATATGTATATATATATATATATATATATATATATATATATATATATATATATATATATATATATATATATATATATATATATATATATATATATATATATATATAATAAAAAAAGAAAATAAATAATATTAAAAGAATAGCTCTAAAGAAAAATACTTATATAAATTAACCTTATTATTGTTAGCACCATTGTTAACAATTAAAAGTAAGTACTTACAAATATTAAATATACCTACTGATACCTGATTTATTAAGACGTTCTTTAATATATAGAAATAATTTTAGAAACAACGTTATTTAGTATGAATACCACTGTTGGAATTATTATTTACATTTACTAGTTCTAGTAACAAGACACAAGGCGGCGTTGAGTTACGCCACTCATACTTCGCCAGCAATGTCTCTCAACTCTACCTAATCGACTGTTTTAATAAAAACCGAACTTGCCCATACAACATTTTAACCTTATATACATAAGTTAAATTCCACCAAACAATGTACCATTAATTAAAAATATATATATGATTAACTCAAGCCGATTTCTGAGAAATAAGCCTTTGTAATTCTTTTAAAATCTACACGTACAGTAAGGTTAACGTGTCTTGGTCATTCAGTAAGCTGATAGTAGTAATTTGTAATTATTTTATTCCCAAGGGAATAATGCGCTAAAGTTCAAAGCCCTTTAGTGGCCACGATTTCTCAATCGTACTGTACTACGATTATGAATAAATATGACAACTTGCTTGCCTCTCTAGTAACATAAAAATTAATGGCATATATTAAAATATTATGATTATAATTATTATTTTTCTTATGACATGTTTACCTCAGTATTTTTCATAATAATAAATGTAACGGCATCTCTGAGTTTCGTTACAGACTTTATTTCACTCATTTACTCAGCTTCGCGCTATGCCCCGTGCATGACAGGGTAGGCAGAGGGAACTTGGGAACCTAGTGGGCAAAGGGAACCTAGTGTAAGGATACCCCATTCTGTTTCCCACTTTCCGTTGAATTTAAGGTATGACATGTTAAAATAAATATTTAAATTGAAAATATTAATTATTTTGGTTGGGATGAAACCTATAAGCTCTCTCCTTAACAGTCACATGCTTGTGCCATTGCGTCACTGCAATGTCAACGGCATGATATTATTACTCAGTTTCACTCTGTATCCCGCATACGGCAGGGTAGACAGAGGGAACTTGGGAACCTAGTGTTAAGACACTCCGTTCCACTTCCGTTCCCCACTTTCCGCCGAATTTGAGGCATTGCGTGTTGAGTGGCGGAACTTAACCCCGCATTTTGCCTTGTCCCCAGAGCGAAGAAATGAAAACATTAAATATTCAATTTGAAAATATAAAATATTTCAATTCCTCGAGTGGATATCGAACCTACACATTTCCATCCACACGCTTGTTTGTACCTTTGCGCCACGACAGACTACGCACATCTATAACTTTTATTTCTATTTCTATTTATTGTTATTCAAAATACACTAAGAATTTATTGTTTTACACTAAATCAGCACCCTCCATACAAAACAAAAGACGGGGTGAATCAGATAGCCGACGATGCATGAAAAATGACTCCATGCTTTTAATTAAAAAAAAAAAAACCTATTGACAATGGTAACAGTATAGTAAAAAATCACCGCCCTTACTGTGAAACAATGATGTGAATTTGACAAAAATCCCTTTATAGTTATTATTCAGAAGTGACACACGGAATAAGAAATAAGTATGGTTTGAATTTTTGAATACAGCCAATTTTTTTCGCATCCTCTGATTGAAATCTTTTTTTTTTTTACATCTGTATTGAGTTTTCGTTACATTTTTTTTGCTGTAATTGACACTGTGAAATTATTCAATGTGGTACACATTTATATGCATTGAGGAACTTTTTAATTATTTCATTGCGCTTTGAATATTGCAGCTTGTTGAGAAAGGTTAACGGTTACTTTTGAACATGATTTTTAATTTCATAAAAAATAAAAAAAATAATGTTATTTTTTGGATAAATTTAAACTCATACTCAGCTTCACGCTGTATCCCGCACATGGCAGGGTAGGCAGAGGGAACTTGGGAACCTAGTGTTAAGACAGTCCGTTCCACTTCCGTTCCCCACTTGGATAAATATTTTTTATTATATATTTTCTATTGTTTAAGCGATGTAACATCGCCTATTGTAACTAAATTACAAATATCTACATAGATATTTCTTGGAAACATAAGCGTGACGACTGTAAAGCAACTGGCTGTGGGTTCAATTCTCACATAAGAAAATGAATAATAATATTTGGCGGAAAATGAGGAACGAAATGTCTTCGTAGGAACGGAGTGTCTTAACACTAGATTCCCGAGTTCCCTCTGCCTACCCTGACATGTGCGGGATACAGCGTGAAGCTGAGTATGAGTATTTATCCAAAAAATAACATTATTTTTTTTATTTTTTATGAAATTAAAAATCATGTTCAAAAGTATCTAAGCATCGTCAAGGTGTTAACACAAGGTAGAAATACAAAAATTTGCAATGCAGATTTCTTTGTGAAGTCACTTACTTAATATGGTAGTTACTTATTCAGTTATTTAATTGATATTTAAAAATGTCAAATTTATTCTGTATCTCTTCCAGTAATACTTTTAATTAATAGGTATTATACACGTTAGACTTCATATGTTTGTTTACGCTGTGTCAAGCACGAAGGGCCCTACCCTTCCCTAAAGGGATGCCCAAAGGAAATCTAGTGTCAAGACACTCCGTTCTCCGTTTATTGTCCTAATTCGAGGAATACGAGAGGGGGAACTCAACAACGCAATCTGTATTTAATTAAAATTTTATTGTTGTCATATATTAATACTAAATTTAATTATGTGCTTATAAAAATGTTCACGTATAAATGTGTCACTATTTTTAAAATATTATTCCATATTTATTTTAGAAAACTACTAAATTAAGAAACGTATGAAAATATGAATTTAGCAGGATTAGAACCCGCGCCTCTTGAAAACCGTTCAAGTGCTCTGATCGACTAAGCCATAAGCATAATTAAGCCAGGATATATGGAATAAATAACAATTTGAAATTGTGTAGATATTAAATAAATAGCATTATCTCTCGCCAAACGATAATTCTAAACAAATTGTCTTTGTGTAGCGAAAATTTGTAAGAATCCCCATACAGAGGTGCTAACAACATAAATAAGGTGTAAACGTATGGCTTATTTGTTCACATCGCTTGGACGGTTTCCAAGAGGCGCGGGTTCAAATCCCGCTACGTTCATTTTTTTTTACTTTTAATATAAATAAAAAAACACTTTTGTGTAAATACTTGTTACTCATTATCGAACATAGATTAAATCTATTTAATACGATAATGATAGTTACTTAACTTAAAATAAAATTATTAAATGAAGCCAACACATATTTTAATAGTAATTTATTATATATTTATAGAAATAATAGTTTTGTAATTGTTCTAATTATAGGCACTACAATCTTAATGAGTCTTTTCAATATTTTTGTTTAAGAAGAAATCACGAAGCATTCGAGGCACAGACAGACACGCAAAGAGCAAGCGAATGCAGATATGACTCTAGTGGAATGAATACATTTTCTTTTTCCGCTTCCATCACAAGACATACCGCGGCGTTTAGTTCGCCCTCTCAACCATACAATATCTAGAAAATATTGTGGAAAATGTAAAATAAATATTTCTATAGTATAGGTTTCCTGTGCTTATAGCTGACCTCTGCTTATACTTGCTTTATGGGAGATATCCTGAAGGTAAACCAAAAAATACTAGAAATTAAATTGCCAAGGCTTCAACTTCATTTCGTGGAGTTAAATAACCGTTTTTTTATAAATGAACTGAAAGTGAAGTAAAGAGTGTATTAATAGTTCTCTGGCTTTTCAGTCAACCTTGCGATATATTTACTTACGGCAAATGTGTAAACCTAAAGAAAGAAATAGCTCATGAAAGAACTGGCTTCACGCTGTATCCCGCACACGGCAGGATAGGCAGAGGGAGTTTGGTAACCTAGTGTTAAGCCACTCTTTTTCAAAAAAAGAAGTTCCGTTAAAAAGGTACTAGAATATATTTATTTCTACGATATTAAAAAATTAAAAACAAAATGTTAGCTAAGTTAGCTGTTACGTGAGACCTGAGGGCGACGACGAAAGTCGGCGTGTCGCAGGTAATTACAATAAAATGTTAATTTCTATTATTTCCCCCTGGAGTTTCCTGAACGCTGCGCCTAGGCTGCTTGCGTCATTTCTATATTTAACTTGAACTGTTACAAGATATTATATAAAATATTACGAGTCCTGTCGTTGCACAGGCACAAACCTGTGACAGGTTCGATTCTCACTCGTGGAAATGTAAGATTTAATATTTTCGTTTTATCGCTCGGATAAAAAGATAAAACGTGGCGCTAGGTTTCACTACTTAACACGCAATGCGTCAAAATCGGAGGAAAGTGTGAAAACTAGCGTTTTAATGGGAACAAAGGTTTATCTGACGACAGACAAAAAAGATATTATGAGCAATAAAAAGTAAATGCAATGAAATGTGAATGTTTATATAATAAATAGATGAAATATTGATAATAATTAAATGTTGTATACATTATAAAGGATAAATACGTATTGTTTATACACGTTTTTTTTTCACACTTTGACGAAAATCATTCTTTTTTTATCTTTCATGCTTAATTGAGTTAGTAGAAAGAACTAATTAAAAAAGTAGAAATTTATTATAGTATGAATATTATATAAAATATATCAGGGTAGACAAAGGCAACGTGGAATCCTAGTGTTGTGACCGTTACCATCAAAACACTACCGTATTCCATTTCCCGCGGAATTTAAGAAATTTAATTTTAAGTGGCGTAACTCACCGTAGTATCTGTTTTAATTTAAATAAAATTTTATATTGATTGTACGCTTTACCCAACACCAGAAGCATTTAAATCCTATACAATTTAATACATATATAATTTTTATCTATTTAATTAACAATTTTAGTCAACTGTTAACCATCTCAATATTCATTAAGCGTGTTTCTACAGTATTTAATTTAACGTATTCTTATAAAATTTATAGTTGCGGCGTCAGGTCACTTGTCAGGTCGCTGGCGACAACACGCGATGTCAACCATTTTGAAATTATGTATACACTTACCTTATTACAGTATACTAGTTTATATATATATATATATATATATATATATATATATATATATATATATATATATATATATATATATATATATATATATATATATATATATATATATATATATATATTGTATTTGATACCTTGATTTAAAAAGAGGCCCTTTGCATCCTTCTTTTATTTTTAATCATCAGCTTCAAGATACTGGATACAGCTTGGCAGGGTAGGCAGAGGAAACTTGGGAATCTAGTGTTTAGTTTAGTCTCTTACGTTCTAAGTTATAACAAGCAACATGATAACGTATGGCTTAGTTGTTCAGAGTGCTTGAACGGTTTCCAAGAAGAGCGGGTTCTAATCCCGCTAAGTTATAAAAACGGTAAAATATAACACTTTAGAAATAGTAAAAATCGCTATTTTTGTACTTCTGTGTTAAACACTTGTTACTCATTATCGAACATAGATAAAATCCATTTAATATGACATATTGATATTTAATTAACTTAAAATAAAACTATTAAACAAACCAACACATAACTTAATAGTCATTTAATGTATAATTATAGAAATAATAGTTGTATAATTGCTCTAATTATATGCACTTCAATCTTAATGAATCTTTAAAATATTTTTGTTTAAGAAGAACTTGAGAACGTAAGACACTCAGTTTATTCCCCATTTTGAGGCATTGAGCATTGAGTGGTGAAACTCAACGATGCGATTTGCCTCAATACTAAATCAAAGAAATGAAAACATGAAACATTTCGTTTACTCTATTAAGGATCGGACTTACACTCTGTCGCGTTTAAATCAGCACTCTTGTGCCCCAGCTCCACGTCCGGTCTCGCCATTTTAGTACTTGATATCGTGAACATCGATTTAATTAAAATAATCAACATCTCTCTAGAGAACTATTAAAAGTTATTATATTCGTTAGTGGAATGATAAAAAATAGATGTTGTATTCACAAAAGATTGTATCAAATATGGTCATTGCTCTATTACAGATAGAAAAAAAATTAAAAACGTAACGTGTACATTTATGGAATAGAATACTCTGTTTGGTTATAGAGCTAGTTATAGAGATTCTAAAATCAGATTACAATATATCCATATTCATTTTAAACAAAATTGATCTGGTAAAGTTATATTTTAAATCAACTTTGGTTAACAACGTTAATGAAGCACTTTTTGTAAAAAAAAAAACTAACTTTTTATGATAATTAATTTTCAATTATCAGATATACTTGTGTAGATACCATCGTAATGCGGACAGCGTATTCCTGACATATATTATAACTTATTATAACGATAAATTGTACTCGTGGAAAGGAATATAATGTCGAAATCATTTAAATAGTGGGACACGGAACAAACTGTCTTAATACAAAGTTCCCAAAGGTTCCCAAGTTTCCTCTGCCTACCCTGCCGTGGGAAGCTAAAATGAAGCTAAAATCATTTTAACTTGCTATCTTCTAAGGAATAATGCCTTTTCCACTGAGTTCTTTTAAACAAACCGGCGTTAAGTAGTGGCTTTGGTCACTGCGTTTCGCATTAGGTAATGCCGGGCCCCGGTGCCCATCCACTTTAAAAGACGGCAACGCTCCTGTAGCTCCTCTGAAGTCACGGGGCCGTGGGCGACGGTGATCACTTACCATCAGCTGACCCGTACGTTCGTTTGCCGTCTTTCCTATAATAAAAAAAAGCATATGGAAAATAAACGAAGCCATAAAAACAGTGAACATACTGACTGTTTAAACAGTATAGTAGCGATATTTTATAGATATACCTATAGTATATAGTTTCTTTTTACAAAATAACATATGCTTTACTACATAATAGCGGTCTTTGGGGAGCGTGTGCAATTAACTAGAACTGATCGCAATAAAAAACTTCTAACGTCCACATAAAAACGGGGAATAGGTTCTAACGGCGTTTCTAAACTTAGACTGCCTGTCAGAGATTAAAATCTAGATATGAAATAAACATAATTAAAATTTTAAATACTTATGTAGACAGAATAGTTTTCTATTTAAATTTACTGAGTGAATGAAGTAATTTGTATTATTGGGTGAAAAAGTTGTATAGCCTCAAAATAATCTTAAGTAAGATTTTTAGGTTAAGTAAGATTTTTTTTAGTTTAGAAAAATCAATATAATCAATATAATCATAATGATGATATGTGATTTCTAAAAAGCAAGTAAAATTTAGGAAGTATATATATATATATATATATATATATATATATATATATATATATATATATATATATATATATATATATATATATATATATATATATATATATATATATATATATATATATATATATATATATATATATATATATATATATATATATATATATATATATATATATATATATATATATATATATATATATATATATATATATATATATATATATATATATATATATATGGAGAGAGAAAGAGAGTGAGAGACATTATATAGCAGAAATCAGTCAAAAGAAAAATTAATTAAATTTTAATTTTACCACAAATTTGCCACTTCTGCTTCCGTTTTCTTAATATATGACCTGAACTAACTTAGTATAACACTATCTATACCTAGTAAATATCTGATATTACCATATGCGTAATAGGAAGCAGATGTTTGATTTTCCTATAGAATAATGGTCATTCTCACCCTAAAGGTTTTAAGTTTATTTTCTAAGTCTTTTTTCATTATATTTTATTCAACAGGTGGTAGGCAATAGGCTTAGATATTTTTATGTATTGATATAACGCATGTATAGCGATAAAAAGCAGTATTGGATATTAATTATTTAGAAATTAATATTTAAACATATTCACCGTTGTGGCGCAGTAGGATGTGCACACTATAGTTGTGCCTTTGGTTCTCAGTCAGAGCTAAGACAATAATGTATTTCTAAATATATGTACAACACACATATAATGGAAATAAGCCAAATGAAATCGAACCTACCACCGTGGCGTCTTCAATCGCAAGGTCTGTGAATTTTTACAGCGTCACGTGTAACGTGACGCTGTAAAAATTCCCGCAATTAACAGGGTACTTGGAAAGCTAGGTTTGAAACATTCCGTTCCGTTCCCCACTTTATGCCGGAACTCAACGCCGCGCTTCGCCTTGTTACCGAATCGAAATATGGAAGAAAAGTAAAACATTATACATTTAATTTGAATGGACATCGAACCCACAACCTGTCGTTAATTCACACTCTTATACGCCTACACATTGACAGGCCTCAAGGTAAAAGACATGGCAGCTGCCGTTAGTTAGTTAGTCAAGTTAGTTCAAGGTTCTATACTTAAATGCAATATGCAGATAAATTAATGATGTCACAATTAACACTCAATATTTTTTTCTTTTTGTTCTTTTTTCTCTCAGCTAAAGCTGTATCCCGCACAAAGCAGGGTAAACAGAGGGAACTTGGGAACCTAGTGTTAAGACTCTCCGTTCCACTTCCGTTCCTCGCTTTCCACCGAATTTGAGGCATTGCGTGTTGAGTGTCTGAACTCAACACCGACTTTTGTAACTTGTATGAAATTAATTCTAAAAAATGTATGAGTAGTAGTTAAAGTTAATTTTGTAATTTTTTCAATAACTTATAAGGACAGACGAGCATTAAATGAAAATACTCCATTTTTTACAAAAAAACATCATTTTATTTAAGTGTTTGTATTTGAAATATGTTTGTTACAAATTAACCGTTAAATTTTGAATTTTTAAACAATATAATAGCAGTGTAGGCAAAAGAAATTTTAGTAACATAGTGTCTTCATGTCGTCATTGATAGATACACTTACATCTCACTTTTTCCGGCGAATTTGTGGCATTGACAGTTAGTTAAGTCGTGGAACTCAACGCCGAGCTTTGCCTCGTTATCAGAGCAAAGGAAATGAACGTATTCAATATTTCACTTCCTGTACAAAAAGTATATGATAAAATTCAAGAACAAAAAGTATATAATAAATAAAATTGTTTTATTTGCATTTTATATGCAAATGCATATTTTATGTTTTCTGTTTCAACAAATAATAATTATTATGGTAATAAGGCAAAGCGCGGCGTTGAGTTCCGCCACTCATCACGCAATGCCTCAAATTTTGCGGAAAGTGGGGAACGGAAGTGGAACGGAGTGTCTTGACACTAGGTTCCCGGGTTCCCTCTGCCTACCGCGCCTCGTGCGGGATACAGTGTGAAGCTGTTTCAACAAAATCATTAAATTTATATTGTAATCATATTTTTTAAATCAAACGTTTCATTCCATTGTCAAATATCTAAATTATTATTTGTGAAATAATAAAACATAAAGATATTATTAAAAAAAAAACATTTCTTAAACGAGTAACGTTACCTTCATTTCTACAGTTACAACAATAAAAAAATTAACATTCATATCTTGAATTCAAAAGACAAAATCGCAATGCAGTGGGAACGCCAATGACAATATTTTTTTAAATAAAAAAAAAAAAAATCATTGTCTATGATTTTAATTTCGTTGCATTTGCATGCGTTACCAGTTTGGAATAATTTACAATGAAATTTATGAATAAATTAAACTGTGTACAATGTCTTCGAGACGCTGAGAAGCTGGGGACCAGGCTGTAATTAAAATGCGTCAAATAGGGTTGTTACTTTCTAAGCGTTTATCAGCTAAGGTCCAAATTAAAAAGATAAAATATCTAAATAATATATTTTATTAGACAGAATCTGTATAAATTCTTAGTTATTTGTTTGTTAATCCAATTTTACTTTTTATTTTTTTAATACTTTATTCATTACAGTCAATAAAAGATCAATAAAGATAGGTAGTTATTTTTAAATAATTTATTATTTCCACATAATAGTTCCACAATTTACAATTTTGATATGTCTTAAAATGTTACTCACATGCTCAGGATTAGAAAAAAACACAAATTCAAAATCTTCTTTATTTAATTAAACTTTTAAGTCGTCGAAAGAACGAAAAGCAACCACTGCCTTGAAACTACTTCTGATGAGAAAAGTCGGCAAGTAACTCAACAGTTGCTCTAGAACAAAATTTATTGGAGGCAAAATTAATATTAAATATTGTAACTTATTTCTTTAAAAAATTTCTTTTAATACTTGTTACAGTGTCAACCCTAAACCAAATATGCAAAGAAACACTTCACTGTTTCACATCTCACTTTGCCCTTTCTAACGATAATGAAAACCTGTTCTTTTTAACAATCACATTTTTTTTTGTTTTAGCCACCTTTGAAGGGTCGCGAAATTGTGTCAACTATGCATTGTAATAATTTAACATGCAGAATGCAACCCTAACGGATGCATTCTTATTGTTTTTAAACCAAGGTGCAATATGCAGATGAGTTGTATAGAAAAATAATTTTATTTTGTGAGAATCTCGTTCGGACGTTAGAAGCTACTATTGTGTAAGAGTTTTTTTTGTTTTTTTTAAAAACATATTTTTGTTTCGTACCGGTTATAGTTCACTGGTACCTAGTTAAGCAGATGCAAATTTTAGTGGTTTTTTTTTGAATGTTGTAATTGCACTGACATGTTCAAAGTTGTAGTATTTTTATTAGAGTATAACTATTGTGACTTTATTTGACATTTTTGGAAGAGAATTTTTACTATGTTTAAAGTCTTATTCCACACTTTGGAAAGAAAATATTATCTACATTTTAAAACGTGTAGAAATTGGAACGACGTAGGATATGAACCTGCGCCTTTTGGAAATCGCCCAAGTGCTCACACCAACTTAGCTAAACGTTCAATTTTTAAATACCCATTATACAGAACGCTTTGTTCAAATATTTATACTTTTTTAAATATAGATATTAATTGACACATAGATCTTATATAGTTTCGATTAGTAAGTACAATCTTATCATCTTTGTTGTTTTAGGGTATTTCATATCATTCTTTTTTAGAATACAATCAAAACAAAATAATTCAAAGATAAAAAAATGATCTGCCTTTATTAAAATTCATGTTGTACATCAATAAATCAGCATTTTAACTAATGACACATATAAGACATATTTAGTATTTAATCTCATTATATTTATTTTCTTACAGATTGCGCTTCATCCAGCATATATTGGTAGAAGGAAGAAGAACCATCGCCTGCTTTCCGGCTAAATTAGAAAAATTGCGTTTCAATGGCGTAACTCAACGCCGTATATCGTTTCACCTGTTTAATCTCTCACACGAATTCCTAAAAAAATAACTAAACGTAGCTTGAAATATAAACTTCAAACTCATCATGCGTAAAGTTTTAATTGTAAGAGTTTGTTAAAGAACTTTCAAAATAATTTCCCCATTTTTAAATATCCCTTTTATTTAACTTTGCTATATATGTATAATATATATGTAGATGCGTTAACAAACTCAATAATACCTACGCTTTAGGGGGAGTGCATCTGATTTTAAAGGAAAAATTTTTACCCGTAGGGCTTATAACAGTACAGTCGGGAGAAGCTTGTTTAAGTAGTTACGCATATAATAAAAATAACATATATCTAGCATATATCTAGTAAGTGAGTGAGTGAGTGAGTGAGTGAGTATTAATTTCTAAAATTTATTACTCACTCACTCACTCAGCTTCACGCTGTATCCCGTACATGGCAGGGTAGGCAGAGGGAACATGGGAACCTATTGCTAAGACACTCCGTTCCACTTCTGTTCCTCACTTTCCGCCGAATTTGAGGCGTGTGGATTGGCGGAATTCAACGCCGCGCTTTGCCTTGTGCCAGAGCGAAGAAATGAAAACATTAAATATTCGGTTACAATCACATGCTTGTGCCGCTGTGCCACGGCAGGCCTCAACATTTAATAAAAAGTAGATATTTATTAAATGTTAAATAAGGAATGAGTTATAATTACTATGTATTTAATATGAAATTTCATAACGACTTTAAATTTATTACAAACGGATATGCTTATGTTCAAACCAAAAGTTTAAATAAATTACACACACTTAAGATAAGCTAAAAAGTAAAAAGGTTGAAGCTTTACTAAAACGTTAGATGAGATGAGATAAGATAAGGGTTTTATATAGTATTTGTACTGAATACTAAGTTATAAATATAATATGCATATAATGTCCTCATTACATATGTAGAGTCCTACAAATAATTAAATTTTTATAATTTTATAATAATTCATTTTCCATTTAGTATATAAAGAACAACAAAAACAACCTAGTGTCCAAAAAGGCAGTTCTCTGTGTTTTAATTGTTTATAGAGTGGCGGAACTCAACGCCGAGTGTCGTCTCTTAGATAACTCATAGCGACACAAAAAGAAATTATACCTCCAAGTAGAAAACGGTTCGAAAAGTATATTTTTAGGAGAAAATTGTCTTTAGGAGAAAATTTATATTGCCTATAGTAAGCTATTATTGATATTGCATTTTTTTAATGTTCTACTAAAAAAACAACTAAACTAAAAACACTACAATAAAAAAATTAAGTATAATACTTTGCTTCATGTTAAAAATTCTGTTTTTGTCTTTGAATTTATTGTACTAATTGGTTCGTTACTTAATTTCCTGACAAATAATTAAAAGTAATATTGAGATTAATACTTCAGTGGGAAACGAAAGTGGAATGGATTGTCTTAACACTAGGTTCCCAGGTTCCCTTTGTCTACCCTGTCGTGTACGGGATACTGCGTGAAGCTGAAGCTGTGAACTATTACAGTTCAAAACTTTTACCGAAAATCTATGATTTTATGGTGGTTTTAAAAAAAAAGTAATAAATTCGTAAGGTAGTTTGCTAGAATGGAACTGTCAGTCACTCAGCAACCAAGCGGTTTTTGTAATGTATATTTATATGAAAGCATGTTAAGATAACGAAAAATATTTTACAGTATATACAACATTAGGTATAATTGGTTGAAGGCACTGGGGACGAGGTGTTTAAACACAATAGGTTCCCAAGTTCCTTCTGTGTACCTCTGCCTCTACGAAAAATTATCTTAAATATTTTTATTTAGTATGAAAAATTTTGCCCTTGTCTGTACCTAATAAAGACCCTACTTGCTTGAATAAAAAGTTCATTTTCTTGAGCGCATCCCTTCTCTTTGAAACTCTACACGGACAAACCCTATACTGATATATTTTTAATAAATTTTCGAGGGTGAAT
This sequence comes from Eueides isabella, assembly GCA_019049475.1. Lineage (NCBI taxonomy): Eukaryota > Metazoa > Arthropoda > Insecta > Lepidoptera > Nymphalidae > Eueides > Eueides isabella. Next base: position 2,957,116 of record CM032394.1, on the reverse strand, counting down.
TTTTCCGTGCCGCATTAACGCGGTGGCGATCGAATTTGAATATAAATAAAGTCTTTACATTAATAAAGCGAATTTCTTGATTGAAATACTCCCCTTATGTACGTTATGATCAAGATTCCTGTTAAAGGAAAGTTAAAAGCACACCAGTTAAAAATATATGTTAACTATGCTTACTATAAAGCTATACTTTGTGCTTTCTTCTAAAATATTGGGTGGTCTGCCACCCAGCTTGTTATATGTGTCTTCATTGAAACAACGTATCATCTTTACAATTAATATCGCATTTTGAAGGTCGACAGAGAGCTTTGTGGTAACACATTCTAATACCTATTTATCAATTCAAAAAAATAATTGAATTAGAATTACCAACCAATACTTTTACGGTTAAAGACATTTATTTCTCAAAAGATTTATACTGTATCTGTTAATACGTAAACTATTTTATATAATAGCTCAGATAAACGTGAATTAATATAGTGAAATTATGTAGGGTCTATACGCTATATATTGCACAAAATAAATTTAAAAAGCTAGTGCTAAAACACTCCGTCGCTTTTAAGACCACCGAATTCTCCACTTTCCACCGAATTCTAGAAGCATTGCATAATAAGTGGCGGAACACAAAGTAGCCGGAAGGAAACCGTAACCTGTCCTGATTACTGACGCCAGCTAGTACCTGCACCACGACATGCCATTCTGTATACACAGACGGTGATTAAAGATAGTTTTACTAAATAAAAATGTTTGGAAATAATTATAAATATTATTGTTATGTTTTTTTTTTATATTTTGAAATATATAGAATATTTCGTTTTAATTTTCGACGCATACGAGTACAAGAGTACCGATTTAAAATATCTATTATTGAAATTAGTTTATCATTGAGCTTTTCATTACATTATTATATTTACTATAATGCAGCTATCGGAGTAAAAATAAATTTTTCTCTTATTAAACATGAATATAAATAATTCCTTAAACGAAATTGTATTCACAACCATCAGAGAAGGAGAAATTTACGACGACAAAACTTAAATATATTTTTTAAACTACAAAAAAGTTCACTGCTATCGATTATTTCGACCATATTTGATGATGCCACGTGGCGTGCGGTCGGGGGTGTTACAACACGTACAACGGGGGTGTGTTGAACACCCCTTAAAACCAATTTATGTTATGTACTGAGATTTTCTATTCTTAAGGGTTGTAAATTACATGGCGTGGTTACTTTTAAAACTGCGTAATGGCGTAATAGTCGGTGCTACTTGTTACTATCTACTACTTATATACTTTATTTATATATGTAGAAGCTGCAGTTCTAAATAAAATTGTACGCAAAAGCGGTTAACGTCTCTCAGCTTAAAGCTGTCTCTTGCACATGGCAGGGTAGGCAGAGGGAACTTGGGAACCTACTGTTAAGACACTGCGTACCACTTCCGTCCCCCACTTTCTGCCGAATTTGAGGCATTGCTGGTTGACATGAAAACATTAAATATTTAATATAAAAGTATTAAATATTTCCTTATTATGCCACGTTATCTATAAGGACGTACAAATATTGCAATTAATTTTAAACTGAACTGTTATGATATCATAATAACATTTGTAACATTTTTATTGTAAAAAATACACAAATATTTTAAATGTAAAATTGAATTCAAAACTAATTTGTTTGTGTGTGTGTGTCTGTGTGTCTGTTTGTCAAAACATAACTATGAAATAACGCTTTAAAAAATGGTACAATCCATATTTTACGAAGAAACCATAAAATAATTTTCGGTAAAAAAAAGCTTTTATTGAAAGCATGAAAGCTTTTATTTTAAATCACATACAACCATGTAATAATAATCGACATTAATAACTAATTGAATATAAAACTTATAAGTAATTTTATAAAAACTATTAACATTATATTTATAAAACATTATATACTACTAAATGTAAAAACAGTATTGTAGCGCAATTTTCATGACCGCTATAGTTAAGTATAATAAATGGATGGTCGTGGCACAGTGGGTGACCATCTGATTTCAAATATAAATTATATCAGTTTGACCCCAACTCAAAAAAAATAGTTATTATATTTTCTCTCATCGAGCAAGAACGAATTTTTATGTGTAGCCAATGTATTACTTCACATAATATCTTAAATTTAAACAGAATATTATAACTTACTGTCTTCATCATATCATACTGTTATCTCGTTCAACTATGCAATAGGTATGTACAGTAAATTTGTATTAACTTTTTCAACATTGTCACATCAACTTTTTATAAAGTATCACTATGTTTTTTAAAAGCAGTGATGGCAGAAGACAGGCAGAACAATCCGCCGCCTACTTTTTACTCAATTTATAAGATTTTAAAGTGTCTGAATTCAACTTGATTTGTTTTGTCAACTGAGAATCAAAAATATTTTGAACTCGAAACGTGTATAAAAGTAAAACCAAAAAAGTAAGTAACCAGTAAAGTAAAACCAAAAACAGAAAGGCATAAATTAAAAACAGCGTTTTACCACTAACTTTACTATAGTAAATCTAAAAATATGAAAGAAAAAAATAATTGTCACACACACAACCATTCAATTAATCAAACATCTGAAGTAGGCAGGGCGAGGAAACGACTAAGAACGATGCCTGCGATTGTTTTTAATAGCTTTTCTTTTTCTGCCCCATTTCGGACCACTTTAGGGCTCCCTTTGTCAGAATTGAGTGACATTTTTTATCTGTGCCCGAATCGCCCTTAAGCTAGCTGCTTAAATTGTAATTAAGATTCAATATTTGATGGCCATTATAATTTTCAGACATTTTTCTTAGCTTCACATAGCACCTATAGCACATAAGAGTGTAGGCAAAGAGAACTTAGAAACGTAGTGCTAAGACACTCCGTTATTCTTATTCTTTTCGAATACTGGAGACTTTGTTTATTCAATAACGGAACTAAACTCCGCACTTTACTTCGTTAACAACGAAGTAAAGCGAAGAAATAAATAAAATATTATATATTTCATTTTCTCGAGCAGTAACCGAACCCACTGCAGCGCCAACAAGCGCCACGACTAGCCGACTAGAGTTAAGGTTTTAAGGTAATAAAACTGTAAAGATCAATTGTAAAATTATATTCTACTTTCTTAACTATATCCTATGGTAGATAAAGTTTGGTGTTGAGTCCCGCCACTCAACACGCATATTTCGACAGAGAAAATGCTGAAAACATTGTCTTACCCCTTGGTGATCTAGCTATAACTATATTTAATATATCTAAAAATATATATGTAAAATACAAATCGCATATCAATCTATACTGCAAATGATTTGATCACTGCCTGCTTATAAAAAAAAACTCCAAAATCCTTATTATAGGCATCTACATAATTATTCTTGTATACCTAATCAAACAGCTAGCGAGCCGTGGCATTACGCCTCGGCGAGTCAATGTGAGAGCCTTATTTTTCATCTCGAAGTATGTACTTCAAAGGAGGGCACCACCCCTAAAAACTTCTACCTATCTGCATTTTTATTTAAGTTTCGACAGAAATTTTTCACCCCTTAATTCAATTTTTTTTTCGTTAGAAAATTCATTAACGAACACGCACCGTACGTACATTTGACGATGCCATGTTTAATTTGAAGGGTACTACGTAAATATGGGGATTTCTCTTTGAACAAGAAATCTATTGATTTACTTTAATTTTTATGTTCGTTAGTTCTCATTGTGGAATGAGGGGATGTATTGTGTAGAAGTTGGTAGAGCTCGTAATAGGGACGCCATAGGTACATTTAGTTTTTATTTCCACTTGTATCCCGCTTCACACTGTATCCCGCACATGGCAGGGTAGGCAGAGGGATACCTTGAACCTAATGTTAAGACACTCATTTCCCATTTAATTTATATAATATATCTGAAACACTTATATAATACTAAGATAATTAATCGATTAAATTATTCCCCTAGGCATCGATAGTCAAAGTGATACAATATCGATTTAATACAACATCGATTTTCTCACTCGTTACAGAAAACGTATAGTTAATGCTTTTATAATTGTACAACACTTTAACATTGGATGAAGCGGTTTGTCAACAAAACATCTCTATTTCAATAAACCCCCGTCCCATAAATTGATATTGATGATTGAATTATGATGATTATGATAATAAAGACCTGTCGTGGCGCAGCGGCACAAGAGTGTGACTGTAACCGACAGGTTCTGGGTTCGATCCCCAGTCGAAGAAATGAAATATTTAATATTTTCAATTTAAATATTTAATGTTTCATTTCTTCGCTCTGGTAAAAAGGCAAAGCGCGGCGTTGAGTTCCGCCACTCAACACGCAATGCCTCAAATTCGGCGGAAAGTGGGGAACGGAAGTGGAACGGAGTGTCATAACACTAGGTTTCACTTTCGTTCCCTCTGCCTACCCTGCCTAGTGCGGGATACAGCGTGAAGCTGAAAAAAAAAATGATAATATGTTACTAAAAATTTACTCAATTAAATAAATGGAGTAAAATTCCTATATTTTTTTAATACAATATAAAAATAAATAAATTTAAAAAAAAAGAATATCTTCATTTAAAAACTTATTTTTTTTAAAAGAGACACATTAGTATGTGACTTTTTCTAAATAAAACTATATTGGCATGAAAAGACCATATAATTTGAACACAAAAAATGACCCAACGCTACACTCTCACGTTTTTACAACACTAAAACAAAAAAAAAACCACGAAAAAATCTCAAATAGAAGTTAACTTAGAAAAAATCATTCCATCATAAACATTTCATTCAAAATACATCTACCGGTTAGAATTAAGTGGCAAAAAGCCCTTACAAAAAGGTGTCTCAACATTAATATTCGGTTCACACATTGGATTACAAAAGAAAAAAATGACAATACAACAAAAAAAAGAAAGTGCAAAAAACACCCTTTGCATGGCAGTTAAGTTGTATTTTTTTCGTCACCTCGTAATTCGGGATCAATGGTATTGATACTTGTGGACCAATAGAAGTCAGCACGAGCCATCGATTTGTATAGATTAATAGATTTTAAAGCGGTTTTTTGATGTTATTATTTATTATGACAACATTTATGCCTATAATAAGCCCATGATCGTACAAACTTTAGACTTTCTATACAAAAAGTACCTACACTATTGCGGTTAATTTGTAAAATATTTAAAATTGAAAGATATTTTTTTAATGAATGATGGATATTATTACTGTTTAGCAGCCTGGTTAAGTACCTTGGAAAAAACTACTACAGTATTTCTAGATGTGACAGAGTTAACTTAAAAAACATTTTTTTTTAAATATTATAGTAAAGTTTAATAGTTTAACAATAAAATAAAATTTTGATTGACAGCTAAAGTATATAAATATATATGTTTATTATTATGTAATATATAAAGACATAATATATATTTGAAACAAAAAGAAAAATGCATTAAATCTTCACAAAAGAATTTGCACAAAGAAATATTTTATACGTAGCATGTCTACTTACCGTCGCACTTTCAAGGTATATTTAAAAACCGGCGTTTCGTTGAATGAACAATGGGATAGAACGTAATTTCGACAAAAACAGTAAGTTTAACAGTAATTATGTAAAAAATAAGCAAGATTTTTAATATTGCCCGTCTAAGCTCCGCGGGGAATGTTAATTACCGCCAAGCTTGCCAGGACCGTACTTTGAAGTTTGTGTCTACCACCTAAGTGCCAATTACGCTATGCATCTCTACAGTACTGAGAGTAAAGAAAAAGCATAATACAAAAAGCAAAAGGTCGATCTCAGTACTAAAACTAGTTCTCATTCATTCAGCATATCCATTGAATTGGATCAAAGATGTATTTTCACATACTCGAACCAGTTGCAAGGTATTTTCGATTTTATTGAAGGGAATGATAAATTATATTTAAACGGGCTATCGTTTTAACTGCAAAAAAGAAAAGTTCAAGTTCGTATAACCGGATTTCAAGTGAACTGCTCGGTGTTGACTACGAATTTACGGTTAAATGACGGTATTTTGCACTGTGTAGTTATAAATAATATGTATGTTACTAGTGTAATATGTATGTTACGTTAGTCCTCAATGTTTTTCAAAGTAACAGGAAGCGGAAAACTTAGTGACCAGTCACTGTATACTTCAACATGAAACCGATACGATTATAGTTAAAAATAAATCATATTATACGTACATAAATTATATATAAGTATAAAACCTCATGTAATTTTTGTTTTTATAAGAACAAATAACATATATAGCATCCCGTAATAATATCTACAATTCAATATTCAACCATACGCATCACTAAAATATATAAGCTAAAACAATACATTCTAATTCTTATCCGGTATTTTCCGCCGAATTTGATGAATTTCGTTTTGAATGGCGGAACTCAACGCCGCGTTTCACCTTGTTACCAGAGCGAATAAATGAAAGTAACAAGTAATTAATTTGCTCGAGTTAAGATCGAACCCACAACCTGTTGTGTTCACAGTCACACGCTTGTAGGTACTCCTGCGCCACAACAAGAATCGTTCATAAATATATTTTTCCTAAAACGTTTTCTGTCACGGCCAATTTAGTTGAAAAGAAATGGCGGCTATAAAAGTGAGAGTTGAGTGAATTATGCCTCTCTGAGGACAGATAAACATCGGATTGGGTCAGCGGAGATGTAACTTTAAATTAATTCTTAAGTTATAAACGACTTTCTATATTATTTTTGTCACAAAATGGCGACGAGTCTTATGCAATATACAAGCTTGGTTTTCGAAGGAACAATTTTAATAAAGTTATGTTTTGAGTTAACTTTAAAAGCTTTAAAAGTGAAGTTTAGTAATGGAGAGCTTTTAAGTACGGTAAAGGTGGTAAGTTCGATTATCAATCAGCATTAGGTGCTTTATTTCTTAAATTCTTTATGTAAACTTAAATTATATCTTGGAGTTCTTGATTATATGCAATTTCTCGACAAATTGTTACTAAAACAATCGCTTCATTTGAAGAAAAATTCAAATTCGGCGGAAAGTGGGGAACGCAAGTGGAACGGAGTGTCTTAATACTAGGTTCCCGGGTTCCCTCTGCCTACCCCGCCTCGCTGTATCCCAGCGTGAAGCGGAAAGAAATGAAATATTTATTATTTTTCTAGTATACATAATAAGCATAACGACAAATATTATCTTTAAGATTAAGTTAATTTTATGTTTCATTTAAATTCATTATATTTATTAATAATGACCATATGACCAATATTTTAACAAGCTTTTGTTAAATCGCTTTTAAAATAACTAAGTAATTAAATTTAAAAGCTGAATTTGACATAGTTTTAATAAATCTATCATAGCAAAATTTTGGCAATTATACATAGCTCAAGCATGTGATGAAAATTTTGAGACTTGTAAATACAAGTAAAACCCTTGTCTTGGTATATGATTTACAGTTCGAAGTTTCAAATCTGAACACATTTTATACTTGCGGCATTTAAAAAGAAACATTTGAAGGGAAAAACGTTTTTTTGTAAATCTAGAATAGCAGTCATAAATATATGTAACAACACTACAGCCTTACAAACTACTTTGCATTACCATGGCAGCATAATTACAATAAAAAAGCAAGACAATCATATGAATATTACTTCACATAATTGACTTCAAAGGAATAAACTTTACATCCAACGTAGCAATATTTTATATTAATTTTTCTCAACAATGAATTTCCTTTTTTTTTTTTATTGTAAGCGAAAAAACATTACTGTCGTGAGAATATCAAATTCATCATATTGTGTTAATAATTAAACGGGGGCGTGAGTTAATTACCTCATAATGCTATTGGCCGGCGTAGTGTGGGCGTCACTTCACATTATTACTAGTCAAGAAAATGGCGGTTTTAAGTAATAATGGCAATAGTGTTTTAATTATTATAATTATACTTATTAAAGTTAAAAATGCTTTATGAGTATCATTTAAATACTGGTTAATTAGGATGTTTGATGTTTTTTAGCTGTCTTGAGCTAGAAAATAATATAAATGTTTCCGTTTCCGTCTGCAACGTATGGTACAATATGTATTATTTAATGTATAGAAGCAAAAATATTGCTTGGATTTTTTTAAACCATAATTATAAATTATTAAAAGAATATGTAGCTGCTGGTAATTTTCAATATCGACAATTTTTACACAAGTGTATACTTCAACGTGTTTAATTATGAACATTAAAAAATCAGTAATAACTTATACAATATAAAATAGAACAATACACGAATTGCAGTAAAAAATACTTTAACATATAAATTTTCAAATAATTAACAATAATTTTAACGAGGCATTCAGTGAAGAATATATTTTTTTTTATCTAGACAAAACTGTGTACAAAAAAATCCTAATTTTTTTTATGTTTTGTAGTATATATAGAAATATATACCTACTTATATGAACTCAAAATAATAAGTTTTGGTATGACATTGCGTTACTAATATAGTCAGTCACTAACCTGAAAATATATAATGTACTGAAAAAATATTATATATATTTTTTTTATGATTATCATAAAAAATCACGCATTAAAATACAAATATAGATATATTAAATAAATATTACTAATGATAATGATTAAGGTGCAGCGTTGAGTTTTGTCACTTGACATGTCCTCGAATTATGTTATTCGTGGGAAACGCAGTGTCTAGACACTAAGTTCCCTATACCTACCCAGATAACTATGGGATACAGCGTAATAATATATAAAAAAAAAAAAAATATACAAAATAAAATTATTACTCACTCAAGTAGGTAAGCTTTCCAAAAGTTAAATTAACGTTTAGACAGACAGCTTGTCTAATATATCTACTATAGATTTCATTTACTAACTATACTAATTATTCTCAGTATTCAACACAAATGCCTCACTACAAATTCAACGTAAACAAAAATTATATAATCTATACAAAAATAAATTCTTTACTAACACTAAAAACTTATAAAAATTTGAATGTAGCAGGCATAACATTTTTTATAAGTTTTTTAAATTAATATTTTTCTTTCCTAAGTGTGGAATCACACTTTAAAAATATTAAAAATTACATCTTTTCCGCACACTATACTGCACTTTATCATTTTACCAAAAGAGAAAAATGAAATGGAAATATTAATTTAATAAATTCTTTGTCTTTATGGGAACAGTCTCTTAACGCCAGGTTCCCAAGTTCCCTCTAACTTACTTCCTCTTACTGCCGTGTGCGGGATACAGCGTGAAGCTGAAAAAATAATAAATTAATTAAGACATCGAATAGAAGGAATACATGAGTATCAGTTTGAAATTAATATTTGTAACAACATCCAAAAATTGCGTTAACACTTATCAAAGAGCTAATTGAATTATCTACATATATAAATTAGACTGTGTACCATGTATATAGCAATAGTCATTATAAATGAGTTTTTCCCTTTCCACCTAATTTGTGGAATTGCGTGGCGAGTGGCGGAACTCAACGCCGCGATTTGCCTTGTTACCAGAGCAAATGCTGGAGATCCTGTGCCACTACAAGCCTCATATATATTTAGTTAAGTATTTCAATTGAATGTGCGTGTGTACGTACCTATGTGTACGTTATGAATAGGTATTCATAACGTACCAAAACTATTATTGAAACGTTACATAAAGAACGGCAGGAAGTATAAAAAATATAATAAAGACGAGCGATTAGTCTACGAACTTTCTTTTAAACAAGTATAAGTAAGAATCTGTGCTTATTTATTATAAAGCTTTAATATGTATTCGCTTAAACGCGATATTCTCAAAAACATTTGGCCCGAATAAAAATAAAATTGTATTTGATAGATAATTTATCGATGATGGATGAGCGGTGTTAAGCGGTTTAAGCGTTCAGTTATTGTATACAGCTCTTAGTTAGGTACATCCATTGGACTAGCCGGGCAAAGCTGCAAGAAAAGTTATATATATACCATATGATATTTTTTTATTGAAAAACTGTACAATGTATATGTATATTGAACGTAGCTACATACGTATATAAGTTTCCAATACAAAAGTCTAACAATACATTATATATAAGCACATATATGTATTTATGTACCAACGTATTCATAATGTAAAAGCAAACCCCAAAATCAATACGTATTATGTACCAATAATATAAACGAGGCATTCCGTGGGGTGACGAATCAAACAAAAAACCCATAGGGTGAGAACCCCAAATTTTTTACTTCACTTTTTCTATAGGGGAACGTCGGGCAAATCGGACGGCTAATGTCACGTCTTTATGTGCTTATTTATTGGTACGAGGGTATGTAAGATTGGGATCTCGTTTGTGAAAGTAATTGGTACTTAGCTGTATTTATTTTATGGATATTTTTTTAGATTAACTTTTAGGACGTTTTTCGAGGATAACTTATATAATATTTGGTATATTCATCATCACAAGATTAACATTTGTATAAAGGTTATTGTGTGATTTATTTAAACAAATTTGAATAAATGACACAAAAAGCTTGATACTAGAAATATATTACAAGTGCATTATGTTTCACGCAATTTTACTATCTATACCTACTGAAAGTAAAGTAGTCGTGGTGTATCTCAGATACATACGATTACATACGATGGATGCGAATTTGATTCTAATTCAGGGAAAATTTATCATACTAGTTATTTATATGTTAAATTTGCCATCGCTTTAGTAAGAAAATTCCATCGTTAAATCCTTTCATCTATTACAAATGTTTTTTTTTTCATGAAACAGTTGCAAGTATACTAATTTTGTACCGATTTTTTGTCCGATGAAAATATCCAATGTAATAAAATATAAAAGGTAATTAAAACACTGTAAATTTACAAAGTTTTTAACAATTAATATGTTAAATATTAATAACAAACATGAAAATAATAACAAGGCAGTTTAATTCACTGATAAGCACATGTACTATCTTTTTCTATGATGAATAAGAATTGTGATACATTACAAAATAACCTTATTATCGATGCTGATAATAAATATAAAAAAAAAAACAATAATATTATTAACAACAAATTATTACAATCAAAATGTAGCATTACAAAAGTAAACTAAAAGCTATCACGACAAAAGTGATTTGGTTAAAAAATCCAACCACAAATGATATTTAAATGAGCAAAATCTCAAATCCAAAATCCATCCATGGATATAAATTATAGAGCCAGCATTTTTTCATCGCAAAAATCGACGAGGCGACGCTTTTAAAGATGGCTGCCATGCCTCTTAGCACCCTATTTTTGTGTTCTTGCCACCCTCGCCGCCCCCTGTTTATGCATTTGCCCCCTGTCGCCCCTTGCAAAAGTGCACCAAGTTTTATTTCGGTTTGAAATAAAATTAGTTTGACTTAAGTCGAATGAGTGTACTTTTAATTGGTTGAGGTTTGGACCAGCTTTAATTAATGCATTATTGAAAGGAGAACTCGCTTTTAATTTTAGGGAATGTAAAGTCTTGTGTGGTTAAACGCTAATTAAATTTTCATGGACAATACGAATTTGTATGTCTGTATTGTATAACTACTTGAAACAATTTTCTACAATACTCATATGTGAATGATAAAATACGAATATATAAATTTTCTGTTGACTGTACATATAAAAAATTAAGTACTTTTTAAATTTTATTAGAATAAAAAATGTATTATTTTTTTATTTACACAATCAGATTTTTTTTACTGTTAGTTTATGCTATCTCTACCATATGTTATGAATTTATTGCTTCTAATTTACAGAATGTTATGTGTAAGTAAAGCATTTCTCAATTTTTCCATATTACATTAACTTTAAGCAATTGTACATAGCAATATATTTATATACAGCAGCTACTATGGAAAAAAACCAAACGCTACCATAAAAACTCCCAACAAACTATTTTACAATGAGAACAATAAGAAAAATCACTGAGCTCTCAAAATGTGCTTACAGTAAAACATCATAATTTTAATTAATAAAAAAAAATATTAAAGGCGGTAAATTAATATAAAACTTCCACGAACGGATCTTGAAATGCTAATTATGATACGGAGCGAAGTTTGAAATGCCGAAGCAACGAAAACTTTGTAACAAACATAAAGCTTAAGAGCCAACTTAAACAATAACAGAGAACTATCCTCCAACTTTCTGCAGAAACCAGCCTAATAACCCTTTTAGTTTTTATTTATTTATTATGCAATTATCTTAAAAAATTATATGAATCAAAATAATTTTAATAAATATTAATATTATGTTAATATATTATTCATAGCGCGGCGTTGAGTTCCGCCATTCACCACACGATGCCTCAAATTTGGCAGAAAGTGGGGAACGGAACTGAGTGTCTTAGCACTAGGTTCCTAAGTTCCCTTTGCTTGCCCTGCTATCTGCGGGATACAGCGTGAAGCTCAAGAAAATCTTAATTTACTCTTCTATTAGAAGTTGACATAAAACGTGACAGCGATTTTAGATAACCGCAAAGCTTGTTCGCTATCGAAATTTGTACGTTATTTAATTTTTATTAAACTAAAACTTATTTCTTAGCAATAGCCGTGAAAACATTTGGATATTTCAAAGATTTTTTTATTTATTTCATACTGTATCCCGCTTAGGCAGAGGAAACTTAACAACCAAGTGTTATTAAGACATCCCGTTCCATCCCCCAATTTCCGCGTTGAGTTACGCCGACCGACACATAATGTTTCACGGCATTGCATGTCGAGCGACGGAACTCAACGCCGCGCTTCACCAAGTCGTCTAGTGAGAGAAAATAAGAGGCCTGTGGCGCAGTACAACAAGCGTGTGACCACAAGCTGTAACCGACAGGTTCTGGGTTCGATTCCCACTCGAGGTAATGAAATATTTAACATTTTCTATTAAAATGTTTATTGTTTTCATTTCATCGCTCTGGTAAAAGGCAAAACGCAGCGTTGAGTTCCGCCACTCAACACGCAATGCCTCAAATTCGGCGGTAAGTGGGAAACGGAAGTGGAACGGAGTGTCTAGAGTAGGTTCCCAAGTTCCCTCTACCTACCCTGTCATTTGCGGGATACAGCGTGAAACTGAGTGAGAGAGAAAATAAAGAAAGAATAAATTATCACCCAATTTATTAATAATTTAATCAATAATTATTTACTATACTTTTCCATATATAATTTTAAATCATAGCTGTTTCTTGCAAGTTTATTTGACTGGGAGATCGATGTGTGGGGCAGTGCTTCTTTTTCATGTTGTGAATGCCTTTACCGTTTGGACAGTACTTGGTCAAGTTAAAAAAATGATGAAAAAAATTGTACTACATCATATTTATTCTAGTTAACATATTATATTGACGCCATTATAAAAATAATAGTTTTATTATTTTATTTTTAGTTTAACGTTCGATAAAATAGACAAATAACAATATATTCAATAAAAAAATGAATTATTAATTCTTATTATTTAAATTACAAGCACGTCATTTAAAAAACTCAAACTAAAAATCACTCATTAACTAATTAGTAATTCTTTTGTTTAATAATGATGATAATTTCGACTAAAAAAAATAAATACACAGTTAACCCATTAAATTAAGACGTGCAACAAAATTTAATCATTGACAAATCGACAATAGTAATCACAAATTCCATAGATCATGCCATTACAGCAGCACTCGTACAACTAACTTTCTCATCTAAACGCATATATCCCTACTTCACTAAACGCGGCACAAGTCGCTAAGGCGCCCGTCACCCTCGTGGGCGCGACCGAAGGGACACACCCTCTGCCTACTGTGGCACTGGAAATTTCTTATTAGATTTTTTTAAACTATATTATAAAGTATTTTTCTTTTCTGTAGAATTGTTATTTGGAATTAAAATGTAGTTTCAATTATCACATAAGTATTTTCTTTCTTTCTTAGCTCCACGCATGTAAGTATCCCGCACGAGGCAGAGTAGGCAGAGGGAACCCGGGAACCTATTGTTATAACACTCCGTTCCACTTCCGTTCCCCACATAAGTATTTTATATTAAATATATACAATATATCATTGATATCTAGAAACTTTAATAAAGTAAGTACAAAAATATTAACTAATTCAGTGATTTTTTTTCTGCCTTTAATATATACCTTGTATATCAATAGAAAATAAAAATATTTTTAGATACAGGTATACCAGAAAGCAAATAGAATTTTGTACCTATATGATTAAATAGTAACGACAAAATATTTCAAATAATTAATTGATACCAAATTCAAAGAAGAACCACGAGACAGTAGACTAATTTAAATTTAAACTCTCAAATCGTATCTTTGAACTGTAAATCCATCATCTATTGACAAATATTAAAAAAAAAATGTATAGATAAATATTTTAAAAGTTAAATATTCATACGCTTTTAATACTTTCGTTCATCACAAAGCAGGTACTACTTACAACTAATTACTACTTAATATTACAAAGCCGAATTTGTTCAATTGAATACCTCAATCTCAGAAACTAACATCAATAGAAAAAAAACTAAATGTTGTGTATAATCCATATATCTAGAAAGGTTATATAGGCTATATGAAAAATTGATTAAAATGTATCACAATTCTTATTTAACATTACTTTCGTTTGTATTAAAATAATAATCATAAACACATACTCTTTTCATAAAAATAGGTTAATGCCGTCCCACCGTGAGCCCTCCTTAACGTGGGGGCGACCCCGCTTTCTTTCTCTTATTTCAACTTTTTTCGGCCGCCATTTTTGCCACGCACGCGCACTACCCCCGCGCGTCGATGCATCGATTTATTTGATGTAAATAAAATAAGACATGGCTTATTAAGTACGCATTACGTTATGTTAATCATTGTTATGTGTATGTGTTCTATTGTTATTTATATATTAAAGTAGAGGCCTGTCGTGGCGCAGCGGCACAACCGACAGGTTGTGGGTTCGATCCCCACTGGAGGAAATGAAATATTTAACATTTTCAATTTAAATATTTAATGTTTTGATTTCTGCGCTCTGGTACAATTGTCTGGCAAAACGCAGCGTTGAATTCCACCACGCAACACGCAATGCCTCAAAATTGCCTCGGCGGAAAGTGGGGAACAGAAGTGGAACGGAGTGTCTTGACGCTAGGTTCCCAAGTTCCCTCTGCCTACCCTGCCTCGTGCGGGATACAGCGTGAAGCTGAGTGATTGAATATATTAATGTTATGGAGAAATATTGGGTTGTTTTATTTATAAGTTATTAAGGAGACTTAGACATCATTTCACTAATTAAGACTTATAGCTCTACATAATTTACTTAAGAAACTGGTTAAAATAAAAACTAGATATTAATAATTCAAAAGGAAAAAAAATACTTTTTAAGTGATAATAAATTGGTATAACATAAAAAATCAATTTCATTGTAAACCTTTGCCTCGATAAAGTTTAACTTGTTGCTAATATATAATGATTAAAATATAATATCGAAACGTAGTAAACGTGAGATGCTTACATTTCTAAAGATTTTCTTAATTTAGTTTAAAGTAAATAATTCATATAGTATTTTGTCGACATTAATCACAGCACTGGCTGAAAGCGAAGCAGTTAAAATGAAACTTATCACATTTACATTTATTTATTATATATTTATGTAGTTCAAACACTGAGTAGATACTAAAATCATTTCACTCAAGAGCATATGAAATATTTCATTTCCTCAAGCGTGGATCGAAGCCACCTCCTGTCACAGTTACTGTCTCACGTATCCCTGCGCCACGATATGTCTCAATTCATATTTTCCTCCCATCTACCCTACTATAGATTCCAGTGATTGCATGTCATACAAAAAACAGTCCAACATTCCAATATATTTTTCAAATCCCGTGCTAAAATTTCCAATCAATTACTGGAGGTCAATTATGGCGGGCGGAAGTGATGGCCCAAGTCCCGGATATTACCACGCCTGTGACGGAGCCTATGGTGGAGTTAATTTATTAATTAACCGCTCTCTCTATGAAAAAAGTCATATTGTATATAGAGTACTTGCATAATATAGACATACCTACATGCCTAATAATTAGTAGACTTGTAATTTATTTCTAATATAGAAACTCCCGGAAATGTATTATGTAAAGTTTATAATAATATCAGCACATAAAAACTTTATGGGAATTATAAAATAGTAGAACAATCTAGAATTCATAGATCGCGAGGCTTCGTCTTAAGACTTTTTCGTTTTTGATTTTAGTGAGGACAATAAACGTAGGATTAGAAAAAACCTTTAAAACTCAATTTATTTACAAGAAATCAATACAAGAAATTAGAATATAAAAAATCAAATTGTCAAAAAGCAGCGCCAATCAAGCGATCGATTGTCAAAAAGCAGTGCCAAGCAAGCGTAACCTACACATCATATGAACATTCAAACAAATAAAAATAATATTAAACATTCAACTTTTCTCTATTAAATCTGTATACATGCTGAACATAGGAAACTAATGCTAATTCCACATTTGTCAATTAATTACAGGTAAAGGGCAGCGATGGCGGACGGAAGTGACGGGCCGAGTTCCGCGATACCGGATATTACCACGCCTCCATTCGATTCTGATGCATCGGCGTTTTTTAATTAACTCACTTGATTCCAATTACAATGTTGTCTTGGCGACCAAAACTTTATTAAAAATTTAAAATCATTACCTACGTAACTATTAACGCAAAAAAAAAAGCTAATAGCTTATTGTTAGCCACACTCAGAAACATAAATAACATTTTAACTGTCATTAAATTCATATTTAAAAAAGAAAGTATGTACATCCTAGAATTTATCTTGTCTTTTTAAAGAAATTAAAAATACACTTTGGGAGGCTGATGGAAATTTGAATACACTACCTCCATGTAGTATCGCATATCCATACCCCATATTATAAGTTTTATTCAGGTCAATATGTTTGTTATTAAGCTTTTATATTATATAGCCCGAATGCCAAAGTATTATGAACTATGGAACAAAACAAAAAACAAAAAAGATGTATAGATTTCGACGAGATGGTCTATAGGGAACTATAGAACAAAACTGAAATCAAAAACGATAAAAAGATTTTTTCAGCTTCACGCTGAATCCCGCATATAGTAAGATAGATAGATTCATTTCGGGAACCTAGTGTTAAGACACTCATTTCCCAATTGAAAATTGCATAAATCACGTGTTGAGTGGTGGAATTCGTCTTTTAAACAGAGCGAGGAAAATGAAAATATTAGATATATATTCAACATATGTTCTATAGAGCTTGTACATTCGGGGTACTGTAAGATAGTTTGTATTTACACACTTGGTAATCAAAATTCAGCGTTAAGTTTCACCGTTCGAAACGTCTGTATCAAAAAAAAAAATGGTGCATTACCGTATGAGCATCGAACTTATAACCATCGTGTTATAATTAGATGATGTTCCATTACGCCACGGGACCCATAATATGAGAAAATTCAACAAAACCTAAATAACAGTACAAAATCAATACCTCTACACTGTAAGGTAGGCACAATTCGGTGTTCTGCCATCAAAAGACCAGACGTAAACACGTTAGCTTAGAACGTTAAAGTAATTTAATAACGTGTCCCGACCTGCGAAACGTTGCTGCTTTAGTAATTTCATTATATTCAATAATGCCTTCTAATATTTACATGCTTGTTTTGATATTAAATATGTAGGTATATGTATATTTTATGTACAGACTGCTGTGGCTCAGAGGCGTGCTGTAGTGTTTACAAGTTCAATTCTCAATCGAAAAATGATTGCTTAAGATTACTTCACATCCCCCCTTTGGTAGGGAAAACGCTGTGTTAAGTTACATCAATCAACACGCAAAAAAGAAGAATTTCCCTCAATCTTTGTACCTGTTATGCAGCAAAGTCACAAGCTCATAAAGTATTAAATATAATCGGCATTGCAAGGAATTAGAATTCGTAAGTTAACAGAAAATGTCTCTGAAATATTATGCGAAGAATGGAAACTTAGACTTAACTCACTTAGCTTCTATATCTATCCCAATTTGTTATGTTATGACACTTTGTTCTCATTGAGTCACTTACGTTCCCCTTTTTCCGTCGAATTTCAGACACATTGCGTCTTAAGTGGCGGAACTTAACTTTAAAGGAAAAGCGCGGCGTCGAATTCCGCCACTCAACACGCAATGCCTCAAATTCGGCGGAAAGTTGGGAATGGACCAGTGCCTTCACGCTAGGTTCCCAGGTTCCCTCTGCCTACCCTGCCATGTGCGGCATACAGCGTGAAGCAGAAAGAGAAAAAGAAAAATGTAGTAAATAACTTTCATAAGAATAGGTACTGAGTACAAAGTCTAGACCAAGATTCAGTGTAATAAGGCAGAATTTGCATTATCTTCAAGAGTTAGACCCTATTACTAACGCTCGGGAACACGACAAAAGCGTTCTAGCTTCATTTTACAAAGTGTTTGACCTAAAATCACTTTACTTGTCTCGTTTCCACCTGAAAAATTTTATAATCGCAGCTAAATTAAATTCTTTTACCATAAAGATCTACATTTTTAGGTTTAAAATGTGAAAAGATAAGTATTCAGATTTTTTTTAAACTGCACATATTCTAAACTAAAGCCAAGCAGGCGGAGGGAACCTAATATAAAGACTTCCCACCCTGACTGGGCGTGATTTTCGACTGCGTGTAGAGTGGCGAAAATAAACACTGCGTCTAGTCTTCTTACTGAAATGGAGCTATTTCTAGGTATAATTTATTCTCTTCAGTAGGAAACGAGCCCACAAACTTGTGTTTACAACAGCATCACATATATATATTTTTTAATTTAACTAAAAGTGTTATGTTATACTATATATTCAAGGTGAAGTATCCATATCACAGACAAAAAATAAACTTCTTTTTTTTTTTTGATATTTTATATCAGCCAGATTTTCGAGACATTATATGTTGAGTTGCAGTACTCAACGCTGAACTTTGCCTCGTTACCAACACAAGAAAATTCGTATTTTCTTCTTCCAAATTTTAATAGAACATCAACGCCACTGCGTCACGACGGTCTCACACGATCTTACGCTGAGTTTATAAAATGTTGCCTAATGAATGAATGCTTACCTATCAAGAGTATAAAGTATTGAATAGACGCTGCATTGATGTAATTTGAAGTAGGACCGTGTACCGTACCTCCTGAATGGAGAAACGAGTTGTTTTAAACGGTGTTTCTTAGCTATTTATGATGAAAATCTGATTGAAGCAGCTTGTATAAAAACCAAAAGCACTGTGCCAAGATGTGCTAGTGACTTGTTATGTCTTTTCCTAATTATTTTTTTTTTTGTTTGTCAGTAACTTTATAAATTAACATTAAGCATCACTCAACACGTAATGTCTGTAATTTGGAAAGTAAAGAAAGGAGTGTCAATACACTATGTCAAGAACATATTGTATTGACACTCCTTTCATCACTTTCCGAATTGCTAACTTTCCTAAATATACTTTTGAAGATATTTCCTTAAATTAATACAGAAATATATGTTTCTATGTAGTTTTTTATTAAAAATTAAATAATTAATTATATCAGAATGACATCGTCCTTTTAAGAGCTAAAGAGTTTCAGTCTGGTAAAAAGTATCATCAATTTATTGGCAACATGAAGACTGAAGATGCCCAAAAGCGTTCACGAACTCATGCATACATCTAAAATTGATAATCACAGCATCTTTCCTTTAACCACAAGTGCCGGTTATAATTAAGAGTCCTTACTTTATATTCCCCAAAGTGGTTGTGTTAAACTGCATAATTTATATATTCAGCATATTAACTATTACATGGTTGAATTTTGTGGAATCCTTGAGAGAAAAATGGAAATTTCGATAGTTATTAAGTGTCTATAGTTTTTTTTTATATCGTTATACTGACGTGGGGGTAGAATATTACGACACTGCAGTAGAACGACGAATTAACTGAAATTTATATAGTTTATTTTAATTAAAAACATTATAAGAGATTGTACAGAGATTCGGGTCGACCGATCGTCTTACCTATTACCTACCAGATCGCAGTGGGAATGGCAAATTAATTATTCCCCTAATTGGGAATCGAGCCCACGATCATCGTTATTCACTCGAAGAAGAAGAAGAAGATATACTATAAATTATTCTAAAATATTTCGTTATTACAAACCAATAAAGTTTAAGAATAACTTCAAATTGATAATTAATTATTGATAGAAATTGAAAAAAATATTATTATTTTAAATGTAAACATAATAAAATTTCATTTTCTGTTTAATATCGATATATCTTAACTTGGTTCTTTAAATAGCGTGCGGTGTTAGGTTACGTATAGGCGACGTATAGGCGACAATTATATATTGAATGACGGAACTCAACGCCGCCCATAGTGTGTTCTCTGCCTACCCTGTTATTGATATAGCGTGAAGCTTAAACTTGGTAAGTTTAAGTTTTTAAGTAGTTTGCCGCTACGCCACGACGAAGCCTCTATGCAATATACAATTCTAACTGTACAAATTGAATTTTATCTCTATAATAAAGATATAGTTCAATTACTATATTATATTATTCAAAAACCACAATACAACTTTAAAATCTAAAAAGTAGATTTCTACTGCAGATAGTAATGACTTATATACAAAAATAAAATAGTGATTTAATTTTTGTATATTTTGCCTACTACATACTGTAAAATAAATAATGACTGTATAATATATATTTTATCTAAAAAAATAAGATTGATTTGCAAAACCCAAAAAGAACTTAAGTTTATTATCATATTAAGATTTGAAATTCTGAAAAATTTCATTTTCTCGTGTAAAGATCTAACCCACTGCCTGTCGTGTTTACAGTCACACTCTTTTACCTCTGCGCCACGGTAGGTATCAAATAGTAGTAAACCCCTTATAACCCATGATCATAAATTTTAAAATAATTTATGTTGAAGGACTTATATTTAACTAAAATGAAATACATATTTTTCAAAAAATCTATTTTTTTATTATTTGTTTATTTATTTTGCAAAAAAGGGTTTGTGACATATCTGTAACATTGAGTCAATAGTATCATATTATTCTATGTGGTGCGGAACTCTTTGAAGTAATTATTTTTCTTATTATAGCAAAGAGCCATACCATATTTCTCACATAATGTTAGAGAATCCTGTGCACTTAGGGAGCTTGGACCTGATCCTATTTTTGACCAATCTGGCCAGTACCCGACTTGATCATGACGCTCTGCAATCGGTGGAATATGCTGTGCAGGACCTTTATGTTTTTTGGCCTGGATATCAATTTCTGTGGAATTGCGTTTTTTGATTGTTGTTTATTTCCAAGTTTGCATAGAATTTCGGCTACTTCAAGACGAAAATCTGCCAAAGAAGTATCCTTTTCAAGGTTTGAGTTAAGAGACTTTACTCGCCGACACAAAAGCTATGCATTTACCATTGTAAGGTCTAATAAATGGTCAAATACTCGTACTTGCCATCTTTTATCAAAAAAAATTATTATCCCGTAATACTAAATCTATACCACCCAGATATCGATTGTATTCACTAACAATGCTGGGCCGAGAGATGTTGATGTACCTTTTAATAATTTTGTCATAACGTCGGACTTGTGACTTGGGCATTTCTCCAACGAAAGCTGATATCATCGTTACAACTTAATTCTCTTTCGATATATTAGAGATGTCAATGTCGTCAAAATCAGCTACAAATTCTATGGAATAACCACGCTTTTTATACCTCCTTGTCAGTAGGTAATTTACTATTATGTCGTACTGTCCCTAGGCCCAAAATTCCCTCCTTAGCCAAATGTTCCAGTAATGACAAAGACTTAGCAAAATGTAGTTTATAGTTTTGATGCTTTGGGACATCACGTGGTATTCTCATTACTACATTAGAAAAAGTGCCTATGTCAGGCTCTTCAGAGAGAACAATATTTTCAGCCCCAGTTTCTATTCCAAATTTGTAAGCAAACCCAGTGTCTCCACAAAGCACATATATTTTGTATCCCCATTTATGGGGCTTTTGCGGATTACAATCCGCAAAACTTCAGCGTTACAATGCTTCATAATATTTCTGGCTGTTGTAGAGCAAATTTGTTGTTCTTCAAAGATTCTTTAGTTTCCATTGCAGTTCAGTCTTGCTTGCATTTTTTCTAGAATTTAAGCCTGATATTGAATCTTGCTGATCCGGTACCGTAGGTATGGAAATAATTTTTCTAGCTTCAAATTCATTGATAATAGAATTTACGTCAATATCTGCTGTATCGGCGTCATCGTCAGAACATTTTCAAAAGGTTCATAGTTGGGATCTATTTCATCATCATGACCAGAATCTATTCCTTCTTCACTGTCATCACCAGTGAGAAGATACTTAACGATTTGATCGTTGTGAAGGCGACTTCCTCATAACACATTATGAAAAAATAATAATTTTGTAGTAACGGTATTATTAAACATTTTTTACCTTCGTTAATCAATGTTACAGAAATGTTACAAAGCTAAATAGTTATATTTTTAGGATAAAAATACAAAAAATGTAACAACATACTACATAATATCTAATTTTAGGTACTTACACAAATGTCCAAGAGAAAATCTTGTCAGTTTAGCAAGAAAAACATTTTTTAACATATTTTAAACTTTTTATCACGTTCCGACTTGTCGCGACTAACTAACTACCTGTCTAATTAAATTTTCAATTTCAAATTAGTAACACCATCTCTGTTTGACGTCGTGTATTATTTCCTTAGTATGATATGTATCAGTGAAGATACAACGAGTTGAAGGGGAATAAGTATGATCTGTGTGATTTTGTAGGAGCTCTTATAGTTTGTTACAGAAATGTTACAAGGGGCTACAAGGGGTAAAATATTAATATTTTAAGAATCACATTTTATATATTCCTTTACTTAATTGAAAAAATTAAATATGGCCCATAGTAATATTGAATTTGACCGTTAATTTCAAATATGAGATTGGGATTAAATTAATAATATTAAGGTAAGTACACACTAAAAATAAGTTATATAAATAATAAATATATATATATATATAAATAAATATATATATATATATATATATATATATATATATATATATATATATATATATATATATATATATATATATATATTAATGCAGAGGGAACATAAAGAGGGAACATATATATATATATATATTAATGCAGAGGGAACATAAAGTGATAAAACACTACATTTTGTTATTCTTATTGTTTTGTTATTGTGACATTGCTTATTGGAAAGTATTTTTTTTTAATAATGCAAATTATTTATTTTAATAAGACGTTAGTATTTTTTTTATTATTAGGTATACTTTACATGGGCACCATGGCCTCCGAAGTTTTCGGGGCCCTAAATAGCCCACAAACATCATATAAATTCAAACTAGCTTCCAAATCTCTGTGTGTCAAAACGCCCTGGCGATTATTTACAAGGCACTGTCAGTCAGACAATAAAAGAAAAGAATGTTCTTAAAAAACGTGCCAATGTTACAAAAGTCTTAACCTCACAAAAAGTACTGTTTATGTCAGATTTTTGCATAAAAGTCATTTTACCAGCACTTATTTAGCAAAAAGATGACGAAAGTACCTACATACTAGCCTCCGTTTAAACATGCTTCACGCTGTATCCCGCACATGACACGGTAGGCAGAGGAAACCTGTAGGGAACCTAGTGTTAAGACATGTCCATACCCCACTTTAAAATATTTACCAATACCGATCAAACAAATGTATTCACAAAAATCTCTTTTAAAACAACCGCAGCCATAAATAAACGTTGTTATAAACATATCTCGTAACCAATCAACTAACTATTTACCCCCCGCGAAGTAGTAGCATCTACTTCATTTGAAGTTTATCGATATTTTAACACCTATAATGTCAGGGTTACAAAATATGTATGTGAAAGTAGGCTATAGGACGACAGGTGCAGTACCACCGGGCTTCGGAAAGGCCAAATATATTGATTGGAATAATTCGGCGCTTTAACTTATTGCTTGGATCGCATTCATTATTTAGACAAGCCATTAAATGACGATATGACAAACTAAATTTATATTGCGTTGCTTGAATTAACTTGTAATGCATATGATATATGTTTTTTTAAATATGTTATACTGTAGTATTGTGACGCAGTGTGTATGAGACTTTGTATGGAAGATATATTAACTAACTCTTTCAGGGTTTATTAATATACCCAAAAGGACCTAAAATAATTATTTTCTATAATGTATGTTTATCAGTGCGTTTGTATGCTCTAATCTCCTTACTCTGGCCGTATAACTTAGCTTCACGATGTATCCCGCGCAGGGTAGGCAGAGGTAACTTGGAAACCTAGTGTTAAAAAAGCCCGGCTAACCGTATGTCAATTCAATTTTAACTATAATAATATTTTGGAAACATTTTTTCAACGTTCAGGGTTAGTTTTATTTATATCAGTTGATAAATAAAAAGTTAAGTTAATTTCAAATGTTTAGTTAGACATAATTGCTACAAAATTTTGATCATTTAGCTGAAATTTCAGTTTTCTAAGTACATATAGTATTTACATATTGTATTAAAAGTGATAATGTTGTTAAAACAATCAATAAATTGAGATTAGTAAATAAAATAGTCACACACACATTTTATAATGATTTTATATTTATATATATATATATATATATATATATATATATATATATATATATATATATATATATATATATATATATATATTATATATATATATATATAAATCGATTGAAATAAAACAACTCTAAATATTAAGAGTATTTTCTCGAAATGTAATAGTGAAAACTGCATTTAAATCGATTAAACCCTTTACAAGTTACGCATATACGGACAAAGACAAACAAAATACAGAGGAAAAATTTAAATTCCTTATTTTAGGTTTTATGGCATGGACATATGTACCAGGTCTTTTATGTACAGATAATAATTAAGTATAATTTTATAACATGTACCAATAGAATCACATACGTAGATCACAGTCCATCAAGAGAAAATCCAAGACAAGAATCCAAGGGCCCAATAAAAGGAATTCAGAAATCATTTTTCGCCGTAAACATTGTTAAAAATTATTGTTTTTTTTTTCAATAGGAAAATTTACAAACTCTTACAAATAAAAGCATTGAAACGTATTAATTAAGTTCTTACCTGTTATAACTTTAAATGAGAATCCTTCAAAAGTTTGTTCAAAAGCTCAACAAACACAATTGAAAAATATGAAACAATATTATTTAATTACAAGCACATTACAATAGAGAGAGAGCACTAGATATTGAAATAAAAGAAAGAGTGTCCTAACTCTCTCAGTAATCTCTCCGAAATTACGTTAACATAAACAAATAAAAGCATACGAGCTTCTAACAGCTTTATAAAAGTACTGTCGTAATTCTTTGTCATCCCCATCACCAAAAAACGGTCAAAGATCTTAATTATATTCAAATACCATATATGTACCTATTGCCAGGTGTCCGTTAGAATGCAATTTTTTTTTATTAAACTGACCCCTCCTCCCCTTGTATTTACTTATATAACCCTTATTTCAACGAAATGGGGTTGGAATTTGAAAAAGTGTTTGCACGATTGCCCATTGTGGTCACCCCTTCAATTCCGCGGTCCTATTGAAGAATTTGCATTATAAATTTTTGGATTAAACAAAGACTCAGGTAAGCAGATGTTCGATGATCTTACAATGCTCGTAATGAGACACACTGACCTTGTATTAAATCGTTTTCTAATAGAATGTGTTACGGCCAGTGGTTGATATGCGTGTTTTTTTTTAGGCGCGGTACACCAGGTGATTGTAGAAGGGCACTGTACTGACAATGGCTCTTAAATAATTTATGTAATCCAGCTAAGTCCAGTTTGTATATTAATTTATGCAAATATTAAAAAAAAAAACAAAAATATTTCTAACATTGTGAGTTCAAATCTAACTTAAGAAAATGTACTACTATATATATATTTTAAGTAGAATCAATGACATTACTTTCATATTTCACTACCCACATGCAGTATATTTAAAGAAAAGAATAGAAGTAGATAATTTTATGATTATGATATAAATTAATAGGACATGTTTTAATATAAAATACAAATAGAGTGATAAGAGAGGGAGGGGGAGGCCTCGGTTGACCTTCGAAGGCCTGAAAGAAGGTCACGTAAAAAGTATGAGGACCCCCCGGAGGAAATATATGAAGAGGTTGATGACAGTGGACGATGCGAAAGAGGTATGCCGAGACCGTAGTGTTTGGCGCTCCGTTCTCTCAGTCTACCCCGCTAGAGATATAGCCTATTTATAGTCATTTTTTAAGGCACTATCGTTTTCGGCCATTATTTTTGCAACCAAAAACTACAGGTTACATGTATAAATATATATTAAAGTATAAAATATTTAAAAGTATTATGAATAATTTACAAAAACAGTATTACTTGTTATTTATTTATATTATTATAGTTATGTAAAAGTTATAATCATATTTTGTGATAATACACACGATATCTAAATATTATTGTTCAAACTTTATTGTCAGTGCCATCTAGTAAGGATAATCTAAATTACATAGAATCATTTTTGTAAGAGCGATTTGATAAGTTTACTATAAGTTCAAAACGTAACTAAGAGATGGCGTAATTAAGAAAATTTTATTTTTAAATTATATAAATTTATTTATCACTTGTGATGAAATTATTACTAAAAGATTTAACATTAAATAATATTATAATATTTAAATAAATAAAATAAAAAAAAGTATACAAAGGCAGGCATAAAACATTTAATACTAGCGACTTGCCCGCAGCTTTGCTCGCTCGAATAACACTGTTTTATTTACTAATCTAACCTACTTTATTGCTCTAATAACATTATCAGTTATAGTTATACACTTCGATATTATCTATGCACTATAAACTAAATTCAGTTTAACGAATAAACATTTTGTCGCTATTTAACATTTTAAATTGACGTAATCTTTTATTTTTTAACCGCTTTAAATAAAATTAGCCCTAAATGTTGTGAGAAAGCTGCTAAAATAGTCGTGAAAATTTGCGTTTAAATCTTGTAGGCAGTTTCTGAGATTAGCGTGAACACACACACACACACATAACAGACAAAAAGAAATAAAAATCACTATTTTAGGGCCACATAAATAAGAAACATATCTCCAAGGCACAGACAATGATCGGTTACAGATTTATTATTAATATTGATGTACATGTACGTCACCTCATATTTTTATAACATCCTCCTCGTTAAAGCTTTTCGTTAGAGATAAAATATAATCATTTTCCTTTTTCAAACCTTTCGTGCTTAAATAATATGGATACCTATTAGTCGTTGCCAAATAAAAAATACCTTCTATACTTTTATTTGCGCTAAGACCCATAAAATTAGTAATAAGTGGTTTTCTGCCATAGCATTGTCTATTTCTTGCCTGTTGTACAGAATCACACTGTATAGCTATGAAAGACTTCCGGTGTGTCAACGCTGTCAGCCATAAAGTGTGAGATCTTATATGAGAACAAAGAGAGTTACAAAATAACCAATAAACGTCACCCGGTTGATTCTCTCCGCCATTGACATAATAATTAACATGTCCGACAGGCGCTGCCATGCCCATATTATCTATATTTGTACTGATAACCTCCACGAAATCGGCATCATTCTTATCAATACGCTCATCTGGTCCTAGATTTCGGAAGCATGGACCAGCTGGATCCAAGCCTGTGAGCCTCGACACCTTAGTTCCAGTGAGTTGGTAGAAATTCTTCGCAACAAAGCTAGCCGTTTGCCCACCAAGGCTCAAGCCTATGATTTCTGTCTTTTTCGGGTTTAGACCTAGTTTAGATAGTTCCACTATCATTTCGGCTACGTGTTTCCCGGCAGTTCTCATGAATCGGGCAGCACTGGAATGATGGAATGATGATTCATTATTTGAAATACTCGTAGTCGTAATTTAACATTTGTTAAATATACTTTATACATAAATGTATATTCATACATATATAATTGAAACCTATCATTGGGCTTCGAAATAAAAAAAAATGTAATAAGAAACTATCGCCTAAAATGTCACTGACGAACTGATTGATTATTTTATCTTACATAAAGCAGAATAATCAAAGTCCCACTTTATGTGACATATCACCCCGTCTTCCACAAAAAAAAAATATATATAAAAATCAATCTATAGGACTGTCCGTATATCCTTAAGTATACCTGTATTATTTTGTTAGATGCTAATTTAATATTTTCATTATATTATATATTTTCATTCCCTCTCTCTGGTAACTTGCTAGCATTGCGCGGCGTTGAACTTTGTCACTCAACATGCAATGCCTCAAACTCGGCTAGAAATGGGAAATGGAAAGGGTATGTTTTAATACAAGATTCTCTGCCTACTCTCCCATGTAGGAGATACAGCGTAAAGCTTCAAAAAATGATAGAGTAGAATAGTGAAGATCATAATTTTTCGAAATAACTGTTACATTTAATTCCATACATTTATAATATTTGTTTGCAAAAAAAAAAAATTGCTTAGGTCTAATTCCTTTAGCACAATACTTAACACCTTACCGCGGATATTCCACTGTTGTAAACATATTAGTGTCTAACAATAGAACATTATAGCCTATGTTTCTGTAAACGTTCCCCATGAACCAGGCCAATGGTAAACTGGGACTGTCCAGGAAACCACCTACATAAAGCAAAGTTTTCTTTTTGAAATCTAAAGCGGGATCTTTTGCAAGTTCTGTCATCTGAAAAAGAAAAAGAAAATTTTTATATTATAATATTCGTGATTTAAACGGAGAAGTTTATATTTCTCACTTCAGACCTTCAATTTTTATCTTTAAAGGTAAGTATTTGTATATAATGTCAGGATCTATATGTTATGGCAGTAATGTTACGACCACTCCATTATAAATGCGATTGTAATTTCGTAAGGCCTGTCGTGGCGCAGCGGCACAAGAGTGTGACTGTAACCGACAGGTTCTGGGTTCGATCCCCAGTCGAGGAAATGAAATATTTAATATTTTCAATTTAAATATTTAATGTTTAATTTCTTCGCTCTGGTAATAAGGCAAAGCGCGACGTTGAGTTCCGCCCCTCAATACGCAATGCCTCAAATTCGGCGGAAAGTGGGGATAGGAAGTGGAACGGAGTGCCTTAACACTAGATTCCACTTCCTTTCCCTCTGCCTACCCTGCCAAGTGCGGGATACAGCGTGAAGCTGAAAAAAAAAAAAAAAAAAAAAAAGTTCGTAAGGAAACGTTAATTTGAAAAACCGTTTATTTGTAATATATTTTTATTCCTTTTTCATAAATAAAAAGAGCGGTGTCCGTCATTTATCACGCAATGGCTCAAAATTTAGAGGATTCTTTGAAAATGGAGTGAAAGTCTCCTCTGTCGACCTTTATATATAAAAGCTTAATGCAGCTAAAAATGCCTCAACATTCTCAACGCGTATTGAGTACTGTTTTTTTTATAAATTCACCATTACGGCCTTCTGAGAATGAATAGTGATGAAAAAAATACCTGATAATAATTATATTTTTTTTGAACAGTACTTAACCCCCTGCCGGAAACTGCTGACAATGTTAAATATTTTAGACTTTTTGTAGTTATTAGTGCATCGCGGGTTGATCCTGGACCTGAAAAATACAAATGTTTAACAATTTTAGCGCCTCTAGACTTTTTCCCGCACAGCAATGCAGCGTGACGTAGTCCCCGCCGCCGGCTGTGTGGCCATGAAGACCCGCAATCAGAAATATATTTATATTAATTAGAAGTGATAACTCGAGGAGTTAGCATAAAACCATAAATATAAATCTGAATAAAATTACCAAAAAATCTACACAGAGGCCTGTCGTGGCGCAAAAGCACAAGTGCGTGACAGGCTGTGGATCAAATCCCACTCGATAAAATGAAATATTAATATTTTGATTACTTCTCTCTGGTAACAAGGCAAGCGCGGCGTTGAGTTAAGAGCAACATACAACTGAATGGAAAAAAAATGTCTTAACACTAGGTTCTTAAGTTCCCTCTTCCTACCCTATCATGCAAATGTGATGCTGCAAAAAGCTATATTATTTTCTATATAATATTTATATTAACCTGTATATTACTTATAACCGTTTCTGCGCATATAAAAAAAGCAAAGACAGATAAAAAACACTTGTTTTACAAAAAAACACTATTTTGGACCTTGTTACATTAATAATCGTCTGTGATTTTTTTTAATATATCTTCTATGTACAGACAGAGATCGGTTACAGATTCTAGGTAGAGATGTTCTAGGTAGCGTTAAAGGAGACCGCGAGCGAGAGAGCGCGTAAAGGAGAGCGAACTGCGCGTAGCGACTACGAGGAACTGCTATGTAAGTCTGGTGTAAAGAGAATGAACGAGGCTGGTAAGCTTATATAGGGGGCATCTGACTATAAACTAATTCACATTTACACATAGGAGTAAACGGAAATAAGAATATTATTAGTGAATCAGCGTTTTTAAAGCCAAATTATAGATGGAACAGATAATTACCTAATCATAGTTGTAATAAAGGGTCTGCTCGCAGGTTGACGCAACCGCATGAGACGTCAAAGCTTAGCGCCGAATTATCGCATTAGAAGCTGGAAACTTTAGGAACCTGATCAGAGAGAAGTATTAAGAAGAAATTAGATAGCTGTGCATTTGGAAATGGTAAATTTTAAGTGTGCTAGCAGAATCTCAGGAATTTTATTAAAAGCAGCGACAGAATCTTCAAGGAGTTAAACAAAGTGACATGGGATGGGGGAAATAGCTTGAATGTAAATCGCCTGCTGTACCCAAATAACACAGTACTCATTGCGTCGAGCACAAGTCAAAGTGAGTTAAAGGAATTGGTTACCGCTCAGAAAGAAGGGTGTGCATATAATGGTGACATTTGAAAAAAATTAAGAAAAGACAGAATCCAAGATAAGCATTAATGATAAGATAATATTTTATTAGATAAGTGAATGATGTGGTATATCGGCGAAGTATCTGCAGTATAGGAGAAAATACGAAATGGATGTGGAGAGGCATATTATTACCGGTAACAGAGTTAACGGTGCCATAGCTACATTGATGAGATGGTGAAACGTCAACACACCTGCACGCTTGGCCGTACATAACGCAATATTGGTACCAATGCTGTTATATGGTAGCACATCGTAGTTATTACATTAGAATAATATAATATTAATGAACATTGTCGCGATGGGATCTCTACTAGGATATGCTCAGTCAGTTTAGCTGATCGCATACATAATGAAGAGATATTAGCTATACTAGCATGGATGTCACGAGGAAAATGAAAAAAAACGTGCTCAGATGGTCTGGGCACGTAGAGCAAATGAGTGACAAAAGAATTGCAAAAGATTTATGAAGGAATGATGAGCGGTAAGAGAGGGAGAAGGAGACCTGGGTTAGGTCGACCCACAAATCCAAAAACACAGTCAACACCGAAGGAAGGTCACGTAAAAAATATGAGTACCCTCCGAAGGGCGTTTTTGAAGAGGTAAATGACAATGGACGAGTTGAAAGAGATAGAGGCACTCCCTTCTCTCTGGCTACCCCTCTAGGGGTTATGTACATGCTAAGTTAAGTATTTCTATATATAAGTATAATTGTGAGGTGCTGTCCTTTTACATCACCCTTCCATTTAGCCATGACCCAATAATAATGTAACATTGGACTTGCGCTAATATATCAATACTTACAATATACTAATAGAATTGCTGCTTATTTCCTCCACTGAGGGCTCCATAATTGTCCGAAAAAAATCCTAATATTCATACAAAGATATGACGACGATATATTTTTGACAAGTTTTACATAATTATCACTCATATTCCCAAGAATAAATGAAAAATTATTTCTCAAGTTTGCGACAAGGTGAGAAATGTCTCAGGCTTTTTTTTATAATTTAACTCAGATTTCGTTATTCTTCATGACCGTGATATTGTTCTAAGTACGTATTCTAGCCTTGAAATACAATGGCACGATATAAGTGTGATTTTATCTCTGGTGTCGCTTTATAGGGATGTTTGAGGATGTTAAGATCCAATATATACATTAATTCGTAACGGATTATTTTTGCAAAGTAGACAATAAAATTATTTGCTAACATACAATAACTAATATGTAATAAAGATAGTGGTTACAGGTTTGATTTCTACTGGGGGGAATTTATCATTTTTATATATTATTATACATTGAGGTTTGCCACTCAGTATGCAATCAAAATTTCTGGAAAAAAGAAATGGAGTGTTTTAACTTTTGACACTATCTTATCACTGTCTATATGCAGAGTTTTACGTTACTGCGTAAGGTTTAAAGAGACATTTTTTGGTCTCATAAGGATTTAATCATTAAGATTATGGTAAAATAATAACAGATCAACCGTGAAAGATACGTCAAAAAAAAAGTCAAAAAAATCAGCTTATTTTTAAATTAGATCCATTTTATAATCTTTACAAAATAAAAAAAAATCATAATTACTTTGATTTTTTAGAGGTCAACAAAACACCACGGTCCTTGAAATAATAATTATGATTACTAATTAATTTATTAATTATAAATTAATTGCATACCTACCAATTAAGGACGTCGAATGCTGTATAGTTTTTTATGACAAAAAGTACATTCAAAGTAAAGTTTAAGTTTGTTATCATTTTTTTATTAAAAAGATATATTAAAAAGTCTTATAGAGGATATTAAACTTAAATTTAATATTTTCTGTCCTAAGTGTGGAATAACACTTTAAGATATATTAAAAGTCTTATAGAGGATGTTTATTAATGTAATAGCTCCAAAAATAGTGATTTTTTTTTTTAATTTTTACCTGTTTGTCTGTGCGTTGGTACGAGCTAAACTCAAAAACGGCTAACAAGATTTATATGTAGTCAGCGAGTTCTTCTTAACATTTAGTGCTTGTTTTATTTAAATCGCTTTATGAATAAAAAAGTTATGTCTATTTAAAATCTTAAGTTCGGTGAAATTGTTACTAATTTTTTATTCTCTTGACTGAAATTTTTATTTTCCACGTATAGTTATTGTCTAAAAAGTGAATCAATAAAAACCTGAAGTGTGTTCTTAGAACAAGAAAATAATTGATAGATATTAGTAAATAAAATAGTGCAATTCAAGCGGGTGAAACCACGGGCGGGTCGCTAGTACTCTACTACTCAGCTTCACGCAGTATCCCGCACATGGCAGGATAGGCAGAGGGAACTTGGGAACCTAGTGTTAAGACACTCCGTTCCACTTCCGTTCCCCACTTTCCAGTTTCTTTTTTTTTGGTCGCTAATTTGTATTATAAATATTAATATTCATATTTTGATTTGTATACCCTTATTTTTATGGCAAGTTTTCATTTTTGGCTAAAATTAATAATTCTTGGAATATATACATATACTCCACAAACTAATTACAAGGCAAATAAAATTTAAGCTTACGTTTAGTGGCGTGTGTAGTCGTTTTTATATAAAGAAACTATAAACATAAATTTGACTTTAAATATGACTGACTGTGTCATGGTTTTTTTAAATATCTATAAGTTTCATCTTTTGTGATTTTATCTTTTGTATTGTTAATGTTGCAGCGGCACAAGCGTGTGACTGTAACCAACAGGTTGTGGGTTCGATCTTCACTCGAGGAAGTGAGTATTTAATATTTTCAATTTAAGTATTTAATGTTTTCAGTTCCACTACACGCAATGCCTCAAATTCGGTACAA
Organism: Eueides isabella; assembly: GCA_019049475.1. NCBI lineage: Eukaryota > Metazoa > Arthropoda > Insecta > Lepidoptera > Nymphalidae > Eueides > Eueides isabella. The sequence goes on along the minus strand of CM032394.1, from coordinate 2,923,354 downwards.
AGTGGGGAATGGAAGTGGAACGGAGTGTCTGATCAATAGGTTCCCAGGTTTCCGCTGGCTACCCGGCCAGGTGTGCGAGATAAGGCGTGAAGCGTAAAAAATCTACTTTTAAAATAAAAAAATATAACTTACAATCAGATAAAAATCCTTCAGGATAACCCTCTATTTGTTTTGAGCTATTAAATGCCAGGCCGTTCCTTACATTTAACACGATACACAAAAGTAAATAATACATTTTATAATATATATATTAATATATATATTTTTTTACTTTTGTTAGGTTAAAAAGACACGTCTTATTTCCCACTGCGTCCAACATGCAATGTATGTTTTTGAAAAGACAATGTACTGAATGCCGTTATTATTTATAAAAGAAAATGAATATATATTTTACTTACTGTACACAAGTCACAATTCGCATTGCAACAATATGCGGATTTTTTTTTTTATTTCAATTTATAAGTATTTTTTTATCAGCGCTGAACTTTGTGTGTCTTTTCACTGGTTTCCCAAGACGCCTTGCCCTGCCAACTCCATATATGATTTAATATTAGCCTCCGATTGAAATTTAGCCGTGTGATTCCGGCTTAGAATAGGTTCACCCTAGTACTGATGGTGTCGTAAGAGGCGACTAAAGTACGTGTGGTAGAGTCACGTTGTCAGCAATGACAACACGCATGGGCAGGCTAGACCGGACTGTTACCACCCCCGGCATTTAAAACCGGCGTTAAGTAGTGGCTTCGGCCACTGCGTTTCGCATTGGGTAATGCCGGGCCCCGGTGCCCATACATCTTAAGGACCGGCAACACCTCTGTGGCTCCTCTGGTGCTACACGGGGCCGTGGGCGACGGTGATCACTTACCATCAGGTGACCCGTACGCTCGTTTGCCGTCTTCTCCATAAAAAAATATATATATATCTGATTTCGATAGTAGGCTAATATTAAGTAAAATTAAAAAATATATATTAAGTTCTTTAATTACGGCGTTTCGAGCGTGCCAACTGATATTTTTAAAGTTTTAGTTTGATTAATTTATGTCTGACAGGTATAGACAAACTCGAAGGCCTGTCCATAAAAATGGTCATCTTTCATCGTTACTATTTTCCTATTTTACCCCTTTCTTATATTTTTTGGGTAGCAAAATAAAAAATATTTTTAGAATATTTAACGTAAATTATTAAAATAACTTAACGTAACGGGATTTGAACGCTTACAGGCCCTAAAGTTTCGTAGTTGAAGTCCTGCTGCGGTCAAGAAATAATTAATATTTTTTTCTTTTATTATTTTGTAACTTGGAATTAATAAATAATGTATAAGGATAGGCCTTGTTAATTATTTATTAATTCCAATTATTAATTATAAGTGCAAGCACGACAGATTGTGCGTTCGACCCCCACTAGAGGAAGTGAAATACATATTATATATATTTTTTTCGTTCTGGTAACAAACTGGTAAAGAAAAGCGAGGGTGTAAGTTTCGCCACTAAAACCAAGGAGTGAGGAACAAAACGAAGTGTATGCAGTATGAGGTGTACACGTGAGTGTATACGTACGTAACGTGTATGAAACTAAAATAAAACTTATCATTATCTTTGGCTGTAAGCCAACGAAGCAAAGTTTGTAAACTTGAAAGAATTGTTCCAAGTTCTATAGAGGTTAAAAAAGGAAAACGTATTTATTTTAAAATTAATGAACCACTAGAAGTATTTGAATTTAAAAATTAAAAAGAGACGATTTGTCTTATTTTATGAATACCAAATAGTAGCATTATATTAAACTTACCGTATAAGCGAAGTAATTATTTCTGTCATTTTTCATATCATTTTTTCATCAAAGCAGTATATGATTAAAATAAAAAAAATGGACTAAAATAATTGATCATAATAATAGAAAATATATATTTTATAGAAAATTCAAGCTTAATAATACTGCACTTTTCTAAATATTTGAAACTTTGATGTATTCGTATCACATCAGATGGCACAGCGGTGGTGAATGATCTTGGAGCACTGGAACTCTTGGTTCGATAAAGTTGGTAAAACGGTGATGCCCATCGAGTAAAGTAAATCTCGTGCACCAGCTGCACAGGCCAGTGGAACGACAGAAACAAAGAATTACACCATAATATTAATAAAGACTTGTATAGTTATTTTAAGACATTATGCGGTAACATACCGCAAAAATAGAAAATAGTGGTGTATTCATAAGCCAGATTGTTACGTCCGACCAATTGACAACACTGAAATAAAAAAAAAATATCGAAATCGAGACTTTATTATTTATGTTACTTGAATTAGAAAACTAAAAAAAAAATAGTAAATAGCTTTCGTTTGATTTTTGTTACAAATATATCTTCATCTCATTTTTATAACATTCTCAGCATTCAAGCTTTTCGCTATCGATAAAATATAATCATTTTCCTTTTTCAAGCCTTTCACACCTAAATAGTATGGATATCTATTAGTAGTTGCCAGATAAAAGATACCTTCTTTACTTTTATCTGCATTAAGACCTAACAGATTAGTAACAAGTGGTTTTCTATCGTAGCATTGTCTATTTCTAGCTTGTTGAACAGAATCACATTGTATAGCCATAAAAGAATTCCGGTGTGTCAACGCTGTTATCCATAAAGTATGAGATCTAACATGAGAACAAAGAGAGTTACAGAATAACCAATAGATTTCACCAGGCTGAGTCTCTCCGCCATTAACATAATAAGTAACATGTCCCACAGGCGCTGCCATTCCCAAACTATCTATATTTGTACTGATAACCTCCACGAAATCGGCATCATTCTTATCAATACGCTCATCTGGTCCTAGATTCCGGAAGCATGGACCAGCTGGATCCAAGCCTGTGATCCTGGATATCTTAGTTCCAGTCAGCTTGTAGAAATTCTTCCCAATAAAGCTAGCTGTATGTGCTCCAAGGCTTAAGCCTATCATTTCTGTCCTTTTTGGGTCTAATCCTAATTCTATGAGGTCTGCTATCATTTTGGCCGCGTGTTTCCCAGCTGGCCTTATGAAACGGGCAGCGCTAAAATCATATAAAATATATTATTTAAAAATAATTATAAAAGTGTGAATATATATATATATATATATATATATATATATATATATATATATATATATATATATATATATATATATATATATATATATATATATATATATATATATATATATATATATATATATATATATATATATATATATATATATATATATATATATATATATTAGAAACAATTATGTTTGTCCATGTCGGGTAAGATAACCTAACTTCAAGCTTCGCTAACTAAATAAAAGACGACCACCTAATTTAGTAAATATCTCCTGAACAGCTGACAATTTTTTAAGTGTTTTGAAACATAACACGGAAATTAATTACTGCCGTGCATGCTTTGTAGAACCTAGATCCGAGACACTCTTCAAAAAAAAATATTGATTGATACAGATATTGCCATCCACGAAGACAACCGAAGAGTTCACAACTTCACAGCGTTCATATTTCTTTCATTCATCTTCTGTAATGCTTTTTCTGATGTGATTAATAAAATATGAGTACCTAAACCACTTTAACCAGTTTTGTTAAAAGTGTCGGTGATACGTTAACTCTGAATCAAATACTTCTGAAATCAGTGAGGACAAAAGAAAAAAGAGGAAAGGCACTTTTTGATGTATATTACATCATTGATAATTATCATCATCCGTTATAAAATTGTAATACAATCTGATTTTAACATTAAGCAACATGTAGAGTGCATAAAATGATTCAAAGAAATTAATTAATTGCAGTAAGGCATCTCTTCAGTCTAGTTGTCTACCATAATGCATTTTTTTTTCTAATTGGTTCAAATTTACATTTTTTTTTTCTAATTTGTTCAAAACTTGTAATGTAGTTCACATTCACATAGAAATTACAGCGTAACGATAAAACAAATATACTATCAAGATATTGTACATTTGTATATGCGATTAAGCAAAAGACGCGTCTTCGTAGATGGCCCTACATATATAAAGCTATTGGACGTATATAGAATTTGCCTTATAGTGAAACTTGAAAGTCAAATAATTTTATACTACCAAAGAAGTTACATGCTTCATTTTTTACTTCAGTTACCGCCTAGGCCCTGAGATGATCCTGTGCAACTCAGCGAGGCTTTGTTTGATTAATTATTTACAGATTCACACAATTATCAAATAAATTTCACAAGGTGTGTAACACTTATAAAATTAAAAATTAAATAATATCTCTTAAGACACGAATGGCGGTATAGAATATTAAGGGTACTTCCAGGGATTCCATTGTAGAAGCCTTGTCCAATAAAAGTATAAAGAACTCAATGCAATCGAGCTACAGGTGCGCTAACTGCGTTATTAAAAAAAATACTGACGAAATTTGTACGATCAAAAAATGAAATATTGCTGTTGACAGGCAAATTTTAAAGTGTTTAAATCGTTTTACCATACTATATTAAGTAACATCTTACCGAGGATACTCCATTGTAGTAAACATATTAGTGTCTAACAATAAAACATTGTAGCCTATGTTTTTGTATGCCGCCGACATGGTCATGGCGTATGGAAAAGCTGGACTGTCCATGAAGCCACCTACATAAATCATAGTCTTCTTCTCGAAATCTACAGCCGGATCTTTTGCGAGTTCTTTCATCTGACAACCAAAGAAAATTTAAAGTCTATATCACTCACTCACTCAGCTTTACGGGCTGTACCGCACATGGCAGGGTATGGTGAGGGAACGTGGGAACCTAGTGTTAAGACACTCCGTTCCACTTCCGTACCCTACTTTCTGCCCAAAGTTAAGAATGGCGTATCGAGTGGCAGAATTCAACACCGCGCTTTGCTTTGTTGTTTGTTCGAAGAAATGAAGACATAAAATATTTTATTTGAAAATATTAAATATTTAATTTCCTCGAGTGGGGATCGAACGCACAACCTGTCGTTTACAGTCACACGCTTATGCCGCTGCGCAACGACGGTCCTCACTTAGTAAAAAATATTTCACAAAATAGAACCGATCAACAACTAATTATAGTTATATGCGCAAATTTAACTAAAATCGTTTGGTTTTTGAACTAGAAAATTGAAAAGAATAAAGGAAATGATACTATTTATATCTAATTAATTTCAAATCGGCTATTTATGGAAACAGTGCCAATTTTGATATTTTTTTGTATGATTCTTTTTTTCTTTTATTCGAATTTAGTAGATCATCCTGTAATGTTATTGTTTTCTTGATTTACACCTAAAACATCGATCTTTTCGTAGTTTCATATATAGTATCATATTAAGATAAACCTTGAAGACATGTTCGAATATGCTCTATGACTGTGTTCGAACTCGTCTTCGATCTTCCAGAATATTAAGTTCTGGCGATTGAAAATAAAATAAATATTAGATATGGACTATTGGCTGCAATGCCAATTGTGGCGAAGTGGTGTAAGGGTACGACTGTAAGCGGAAGGTTGGGGTTAGATCCCCACTCGAGGAAATTAAATATTTTCATTTTTTTCGCTCTAGTATCGAGGTAAAGTGCGACGTTGACATCCGCCATTCAACACGCAATGCCTTAAATTCGGCGGAAATTGGGTAAGGGAAGTTGGGAACCTAGGGTTAAGGTACTCCATACCTTAACTCTAGGTTCCCAACTTCCCTTTGCCTCCCCTGCCATGCACGGGATATAGCGTGTCGATCAAAAATGTATACATAAATATTACCTGATTATAACTATATTTTCTACGAACATTATTTAACCCATTGCCGGAAACCAATACTGACAAAGTTAAATATTTTAGACTTTTCTTTGTTATAAATGCGTCGTGAGTTGATCCTGGACCTGGAAAATATAATGATTTAGCTTAGTGAACCTAATGACAAAATACTTCCTTCTATATTTTCTGCTCAGTATCCGGAATATTGGGTAGTATCCGGATAGGGTGTAGCTGATCACAATACTGCAGTACAGCAGAGAAAGGAAACTTATTTAAAAATAGCAACCCGACCGCGGCTCCACCCACTTTTGTTACACTATTTTACTAACGGCGGCGTTGAGTTCCGCCACTCAACACGCAAAGCCTCAAATTCGGCGGAAAGTGGGGAACGGAATTAAAATAGAGTGTCTTAACGCTTGGTTTCAAGTTCCTTCTGCCTACCTTGCCATGTGCGGGATACAGCGTGAAGACGAGTAACTACTTTCTTGTTCTAATAACTATACATTGAATACTAAAATTTTAACTAAATAAAAAAAAATATTGGAGTGGTTTTGTCAATCTTAATATTTTAAATTGGCGTAATATTTTTTATTTTTTAACTGGTGTACGTTCCTGAGATTAGTGTGTACAAACGCACAGAACGCACTCATTTAACTGGTTCGCCTTTTTGACCCCAAATCAAAGCAGCTATTTAATATTTACATTTCGTCACTCTGGTAAGCTAAGCGGGTCGTTGAGTTCCGCCACTCAATATGTAATGCCTCAAAATTTAACGGAAATTGAGGATCGGAGTGCCTAAAAAATAGTTTCTCTAACTCTACCACGTGCAGCATACAACGTGGAACTGAAAAATGAATGAAAAAGCTTATTTTTTTAATATTGTCTTGGGCACAAAGTGAGAAATAACACGTTTTATTGCCAGATACTAAACGCGGTTTTCACCCCTGAGTATATAGGTATATATACTCAGCTTCACGCTAATAAATTAAATGTGTATTTACCATAAAGTATAAAAACTTTATTTTGTATATCTTACTTTGGGGGATTACTACAAGGTGGTATTCAACTTGTCAGAACGTTTTCTCAGTTAGTTCATCTAACCAGACGCATTGAAAGTCCAACGTTAGTACGAGCATGAGAAGAAAATATTTATGCGGATTCAAATAATGAGTTTGGTATATATCAATCTTTTAGTGCTCATATATTTTATTTATTTTAGCTTATCACGCTTCATTAACGAACGAGCTATTAAAAAAGGTTTGGATGCTTTGTATGAAAATTTGAGAAATATTTAAAGGAGAAAAATATAATATATGTTACTTATTATATTTGTTACAATAAGAAGTATACATTAATAATTTTATCGACAAATCAGCTTCACGCTGTATCCCGCACGAGGCAGGGTAGGCAGAGGGAACCCGGGAACCTAGTGTAAAGACACTCCGTTCCACTTCTGTTACCCACTTTGAGGCATTGCTTGTTGAGTGGCGGAACTCAACGCCGCGCTAAGCCTTATTACCAGAGCGAAGAAAATGAAACATTAAATTTTAATTATTTAAATTGAAAATATTAAATATTTCATTTCCTCGACTGGGGATCGAACCCAGAACTTGTCGGTTACAGTCACAATCTTGTGCCGCTGCGCCACGACAGGCCTCAATGGCCAATGACAAATGTGAAAAGGACTGGTAGTATAGATACATAAAATAAATTGTAATTTGCTATTATGATTTTCGTAGGCGCTGTGTGTGAACACTTGGTCATGTAAATAACGTAAAAAAGTTTGAACATCTTTCAATGTACCTAAATGTAAAATATTGTAAGGTGGGTTTGGTTTGGTTTGGTTACTTCTCTCTAGAATCTAGAATCTTCGTTGTATATAATTATTTATAATTAAAATCAAATTATAAAAAATATTAAAGTATTTTTTTTTACGTATCGTTTGGGGCGATTTTACGTTTCTCCGTGACATGTCGTATGAAGCATTTACATTGTTAAGTTTAATTAATTACAAGTTTACACGTGCAAAAATATCATGATAATAACGCATTTGCAGTATGATTTATATTGAAAATTATGTTGTCGAAAGGAAGTGCGTGCCCTGACGTGTTAAAATTGTTTATTTTACGATAGCATATTGGTTTCAAGGGTAGATAATCTTCTAAATTTGGACAAAACAACGGGTTAAGGTCACAAAACGGGAAAAATGTTGTGAAATAATTTTTCAAACGCCTAAAATGGTCACATCTAGTAAATAAAGCCAAAAATTTAAACATATTTAAGTTTCTTGGGTAAACTTACTAAGATGTTTCGTTTCTGTTTTAATCAAAGACAGAAATTTGAAGACAAACAATATTTCATTTACCTATTGGAAGATTTTCCTAAGGACGGTTTATGATGGTTCTGGGTTCAATCCCCAAAAGGGGGAATGATTGTTTTCATTAGCCCTGGCGAGAAACGAACGGTTGATTCCCATTACACTATTTACTACTACTATGCTTTATGTAGAGAGAAAAATCCAAGGAACAAAATGTTTTTTAAATTTATATCAATTTTCATTGGAACAAATTGAAAAGTGACATTATCTACATTTCTCAGTACTCTAGTTAAATGGAACAATTATTTTCTTTAATGTTACTCAATTTTATAAGAGAATTGGAAATATTAAAAACAAATAAATAAATACAAGAATTGACCAAGATTGGCCTGTCGTGGCGCAGCGGCACAAGCGTGTGACTGTAACTGACAGGTTCTGGGTTCGATCCCCAGTCGAGGAAATGAAATATTTAATATTTTCAATTTAAACATTTAATGTTTCATTTCTTCGCTCTGGTAATATGGCAACGCCCCTCAACACGCAATGCCTCAAATTCGCCGGAAAGTGGGGAACGAAAGTGGAACGGAGTGTCTTAACACTAGGTTCCCGGGTTCCCTCTGCCTACCCTGCCTCGTGCGGGATACAGCGTGAAGCTACAAGAATTGACCTACAATGGTCATTAACGTCGATACAAGTAATATGACTTTTAAGTCATATTAACAAGTACCTACTGCTAGGAGCTCCATAGAGATGAATTATCATCAATAAAATACATTGTTAATAGAACTACAGTACAATAATAAATCTGTCCACTGTACGTACGCTGGAAGTTGCTGTTAAAATTATATTAAGACATGCTTCATTATTGACAATTTTGTATGGAACTTGACATAAATGTAAAATTACGTAGATTTTTCAGCTTCAATTGTTTATCTAATATTTTTTAATCTGAACAGCATATGATCGTTTTGCCAAAATATCAGCGCATTTTGTCAATTTTCCGTTTATCTCTATCAAAGGATATGACAAAAAGAGAAAAAGAAGTCAATTCATTATTTCATTTAAGATAATGCTATTTTGTCAGAGAATGAGATAAAGAGAGAGTCAGTACGTTTAACATTTTCAGAACAATTTCCAGAAATATTGCATTTTGGGCGACATAACCCTACGCCTTTGCTTTTCTATATTACCAGAGTGGAGAAATGAAAATAATTTAAGATATAATTACTAAATGATTGAAGTTGAATTCCCACCCTTTGCGTTCAAAAGTAGATTTTGTACCATAATAATGTCTTTGATTTTCGCGATTGTTACACATTTTAAATGAAACACTTTTAACCGGATTAATCGCGTGTATAGAATGGTAAACATTTTTGGGAAACCCGACGTTTCGAACACTTTGCAGTAGTCCGTGGTCACGGGTAGACCCTGGTCACGGGTAGACCCTGGTCACGGGTTGAGTCTACCGGTGACCACGGACTACTGTAAAGTGTTCGAAACGTCGGGTTTCCCAAAAATGTTTACCATTCAATACACGCGATTAATCCGGTTAAAAGTGTTTCATTTAAAATAGATTTTGTACCACTACGCCATAATAGCGATAACGTCATACTAAACAAACGAATAGAATTATGGTATTTTATATTAATAAAAATAAATTACACACTGATACTGCAAATAAAAGACAATTACAATAGTAACCCAATCTGACCCCTTGTGTTTTTATAGTTTATAGCTTTAATGATATAAAAACTATGTATTTTTCCTCCTCCGGTTATTGTGTTAAGTAACTAATACTTACATTCGTCCATACTCGGTACAAATGAATTGTCCTTTTCTTACGATCACTCAGTAAATTGGTATGTGTAAATAAGGTTACTGAATGCAAGATTACTGTAATTTTTTTTTACTAATTTTGAATATTTTTTCTACTTCTTTTAGGCAATTTAAAAATTTGTACGTAGCGAGATTCGAACCTGTGCCTCTTGAAAATCGTCCAATCGCCCTGACCACTAAGCGCCTTTTATTAGATAATAATATATAACTCATTGAACGGGACTGCGTATTTCAGTCATATTTTTTTTAGCTTTGACTACCAAATTCAAGATTGTATAACATTTTTAATTCAAATTTGATTTGTTTACAAAAAGTTAAAATGTGAAACGCAAACAAAAATGTTCACTTGACTTTGATATAAAAATTGTTTACACTCAGCTTCACGCTGTATCCCGCACGAGGCAGGGTAGGCAGAGGGAACTTGAGAACCTAGTGTAAAGACACTCCGTTCCACTTCTGTTACCCACTTTCCGCCGAATTTGAGGCATTGCGTGTTGAGTAGCGGAACTCAACGCCGCGCTTAGCCTTATTACCAGAGCGAAGAAATGAATCATTAAATATTTAAATTGAAAATATTAAATATTTAATTTCCTCGACTGGGGATGGAACCCACAACCTGTTGGTTACAGTCACACTTTTGTGCCGCTGCGCCACGACAGGCCTATAAATACAGGTTTACACAATTATTATTAAGGTTTTTTTTATATACAAATGCACAGCCTTCCTCAATATAGAGTACTTTCTTTAACCACCATACCTTAAGAACATACCCGCTGTAAAGCAAGCAAATTCTCAGCCTTTATAATTTTAGTATAGAAGTAAGTATAGTATTGGTGACAGGTTGTGGATTCGATACCCACTCGAGGAAATGATTTTTTTAAAATTTTCAAATTAAATATATTTTTTTTTTATGGAAAAGACAGCAAACGAGCGTACGGGTCACCTGATGTTAAGTGATCATCGTCGTCCACGGCCCCGAGTAACTCCAGAGGAGCTACAGGAGCGGTGCCGTCCTTTAAATTGGAAGGGCACCGGGGCCCGGCATTACCTAATGCGAAACGCAGTGGCCAAAGCCACTACTTAACGCCGGTCTTAAATGCCGGGGGTGGTAATAATCCGGACGAGTCTGCCCATTCGTATTGCCATTACTGGCAACGTGACTCTACCACACGCAAAATACGCATATTTCATACTATCATTTCTTAGTAACACTCTGACACTGATAACAAAGCGCAGCGTTGAGTTCCGCCACTCAACACGCAGTGCCTAATTAATGCAAAATTCGGCGTAAAACGGGATACGGAACGGAGTGTCTTAGCACTAGGGTCCTAATTTCTCTCTGTCTGCCATGCCATGAGCGGGATACAGCGGGAAATTGAGTAAAATGTACTGCATTCAACGATTTTCAATCATTTATAATAATAATGAAAATTATAACGACGAATCCATTAGACTAATACATTTAATACCCATATTGCTTAATCAATATTTGAGTATAAAATATTGACCAAAGGCATGCAATATAAGAATATGGCAAAAGAAGTAGACGTATTAAATGATATCTTCATAATCCGAATGATCCGACGTGTAAAACAGTTAAACTTCAATTTTTAACCAGTAAAAATATGAAGGGGTGGGATTTCGATATCATAAGAAGCGGCATTTGAATTGCCATATTCCAAATACTTCGTAGAAAAACTAAATCTAACAATATATTAAAACCATACTTTGGCTAAAACAAAAAAAAAACAAACTTACAATCTCCCAAAAGCCCTGCAGGATATCCCTCTATCTCCTTTGAACTGTTTAACGCTGAGCCATTGCTTACAAAAAAGCATAACACACAACAGTAAATAATACATTTTCTACAACTTTTAAAAGTTTTTACATTTAAAAAAACTTCCAGAGACGTCTTATCGCTCGCACTTCTTCTAATATCTAATGCAACTTCAATATTCCAATGTCCTTTACAATGTACCTGAAGCCTTTATCATTCGTAAAGAAAACTAATATTTTTCTTAGTCGTCACATGTCGCAACGCAGAGCAAGGAGGTGCGTGAAGGAGTAAGATGACATGAATCAAAAGTATTTATTTTTAAATAAGTAAGGAAATGTTTAAGGTGACGTGAAGTATGTTTCAAATGGTAAAGAAAGAGCTTTATATTTGTCACAATGCTATATTTTACTTCACAAATACTATTCAGCTTCACGCTGTATCCCGCACTAGGCAGGGTAGGCAGAGGGAACGGAAATGAAACCTAGTGTTATGACACTCCCCGTTCCACTTCCGTTCCCTACTTTCCGCCGAATTTGAGACATTGCGTGTTGAGTGGCGGAACTCACCGCCGCGCTTTGCCTTATTACCAGAGCGAAGAAATGAAACATTAAATATTTAAATTGAAAATATTAAATATTTCATTTCCTCGACTGGGGATCGAACCCAGAACCTGTCGGTTACAGTCACACTCTTGTACCGCTGCGCCACGACAGGCCTCATTTTTTAAGGCTTAAAAATATCAGAATTCATTTTAAATAAATATATTATATAACCATCCCCACGAATTTCTTAAAAAAAAAACAGGAATTATTATCTAAATTGAAACGAACTTAGCTTCACACTGTAGCTTCACCTGGCGGGGTAGCCAGTGGGAACGGAGCGTCAAACGTTACGGTAATAGTAGTGGACGAGGTAGCTACAAGTAGGTAGATAAGTAACCTAGATATTTCTTATAAATAAAACATTTAATCTAAATATGACTTTAAATATTTGAGAAATTTGTAGATAAATAAGTACCTACTTGTGAAATTTAGCGTATATGTATGTAAGTCAAACTGATGAACTCCTTTTCTTCGTTGAAGTCGGTTAAAAATATTACTAATATTAATAAGCTACCATTGCATTATTAAAGGAAAAAAAAACTGCATATCATGGTAAAGCGCTGGAAGCTCAGTAATTTGTTAGATTTCATTAACACTATCAAAGATGATATTCCGCTCTATATGAAAAAATGATTTTGAAGGTAAGAAGCATAAATTAATAAATTTTATTGCCTTTCCAAAAATAATGAGAGTTTTTTTTAGCAGGAAAGGCAGGAAACCTCAGAGCCTGGTGTTATGACACTCCGTTCCTAAACATACAATTCCGCACCCAACTTTCCGCCGAAATCTCGCAACTAAGGCGAGGAAATAGAAAATATATTAAATTTTCCATTTCTTCTAATGAGAATCGAACCTGCAAACGGTCGTATTTACAGTTACTACCTCGATGACTGACCTCATCTGGCCTAACCTAGTTCTCGACTAAGATGCCCTCTTAATTATAATATTTTACAAACAATTCTGTACACTTGGGCGAAAGTGGAAAACGGTGAGTATAATCTAGATGACAACCCTGCTTTAGGCTGATACACAGCGTCAATGTAAAAAAAAATAATACACTTTAAAAATATTTTATGTATACCTACTAAATACTTCTGACTATATATTTTGAAAGACAAGTTCAATAAAAATAATAATATGGTTCAAAGATTGCAACAATATACATTGAATATGTAAGAAAAACAAAGTTTATTATTATATTTATTAGGAGTTCTTTATACTTTTGAACTACGTAATTTTATTGTATATTTAATTATAAATTTATTAAATAATTATATTTTTATTACAACAAATAATCATTTCCGTATTTCGTTCGTTACTTTACAAAGTCTAAAACCTACATATTCGTTTACCTGCAAAGTTCAGTAGATTTATTATGGGGAATTAAAGTGGTAGAACTAATTTTACTGTCGTTTTTCTTCTATAAAAAAGGGAATAGTTATACCATTCCCCTGAGTAAAACTAAAACAAAATTGTGTATTGCATACAGAGGCTAGCCTATTCTGCCACGATGGCCTCAAGATATTGTTTATGTAATTTATTGTATTGCAGCTTGACGACAGTTACCTGTAATTTAATGTCCTTTCCACTACTTCATTGAAATTGAGAGTTCGTATAGGAATGACGGTTGTCGTAAGTCTTCCACAAAGTGGTACGCGACATGTGCTTGCCGATGAATTTTATCCTTGTATACTAATGATAAACTACTAAACTATGGAAAATATATTTTTGGAAACCCGACATTCCGCTTCCTTAACTCTAGGCCATGGTCCCAGGTAGACATCCCAGTGTAATCTGTACTTACAAAATAAACCCGTAACTGATTACTGTCTGTTCATGAAAGTTACGTTAAAAAAATCTTATCAGCAACTTTCCCTAAACATTTTATATTTGTTTTGTTTCAATTGGTTAGGAAATGAAGAAGTTGTTCAATTTGAAATATTTATATCTTTTTGTCTGTGCGTTTGTACGCGCTATTGTCAGAAAAGACTACCGCGATTTAAATGCAGTTTTTACTATTATATTATACTCTGGTGACAAGGTAAAGCGCGGCGTTGAGTTCCGCCACTCAACACGCAATGCCTCAAATTCGGCGGAAAGTGGGGAATAGAAGTGGAACGGAGTGTCTTTACACTAGGTTCCCGGGTTCCCTTTGCCTACCCTGCCTCGTGCGGGATACAGCGTGAAGCTGAGTGAGGCTCAACAGGCCGGAAAGCGGGTGAGGCTTGAGGAAAGAGACTTTTTTTGCCTGTTCTTACGTGCTACGAGTATATAAATATTTATCCTGTTTGGTTTTTTTTTATATATTTTGATACATGTATATAAAAAATCATTGGTTAAAGTTTAGAATAAACCTAATAACGATTTCTTCTCCATATTTTCATTAAAATGCTTGATTGTAAAAATATATAAAGTTACTTTTGATGTAAAGGCGTACAGCACCGCCAATAATAAATCTGCCTTTAGTGGGGTATTACAGTAAGTTAAATAAGAACAGGATATAATACGTTAATTGTTAAATTAATATAATTTTGGTTATATCCTTAATTTCATATCCGGTAATTTTGTGTACTTTATACTTTATAATATAATTATATCATTATCGTATTTTGTGGGGAACGGAAGTGGAACGTAGTGTCTTAACACTAGGTTCCCAAAGTTCTCTTTGTTCACCTTGCCATGTGCGGGATACAGCGTGAAGATAAAAAAATATTATATTTTAGATTTACGTTCAGTAAAAAAAAAATCATTTAAATTTCTTGGCATTAATCACCATCTTTGCATTTTAAAAAAGCTTACCAAGAACAAAAAGAAACAGTTAACAAACTTATTATGTTTTAATAATATTATTTAACTTGTATTAGATATCTCTTATAGTAAGTTGAAAATATTTTATAGCACAATTAGAATACGCGTACGCGCCTGTTTTGTTTGTAATAACAAAATAATAAAATAGTTTTATTGCTATTTTAATACGTAGGCGTTAACCAATTTTATCCACATTTTTTATCTACTGAGAGCCAGTCCTTGTTAGACTATCAATACTATCACGGAACATGAAGTTTGGATGGTGGTTACTTTGGTAAGGTAAGGTAGAATTTAACTTAACTTAGGATAGGTAAGGTAGAATTTTATGTCTGTATCTTTTTTTTTCAGCTTCACGCTGTATTCCGCTCGTGGCCTTCCTTACTTTTCGCTGGTCTATTCCTTACTTTTCGCCAACTCTGAGGCATTATGAGGCATTATATGTTCAGTGGCTGCTCAACGTCGCGCTTTGTCTTGTTACCAGAGCGAAGAAATTAAAATATTAAATATTTCACACATATTCCACAATCGGTTGATTTTACAGTCACACGCTTGTGCTCCTGCGCCACGACAAGCTTTATTATCCTAATAACTGCCAAAGTAACCACCGTTCAAATTTCATATTCCCTGATCATAGGGTGTCTCGTGGACGATAAATCGATTTAGCTAGGTAGGTTTTATTTTTAGAAAATGTCATTTTCTCCATGTTTTCACATAGAGAAAAATTGCCACAAAATGAGATTAGAATAAAAAAATGCAAATTACAGTAGCTCCCGTAGAACATTAGGCGGTAACAAACTCTGTAAATCTTGGTTCCGATTCAGACGTCTGAATATTTTTCCTATTTTCTTCTTTCTATCTCTTTGTTTTAGTAAGTAATGTGTATTTGTATTTGTAATATCCAAGAAACATGATTTACCAAGGAAGCACCAGTCATCCGGGTATCTATCTTACAATAATACCTTTATCTGATTCAGTAAGAAAATTAGAAGACTTAGAGAAAGACATGTAATTGATATACTGTCGTGGCGCAGCGGCACAAGAGTGTGACTGTAACCGACAGGTTCTGGGTTCCATCCCCAGTCGAGGAAATGAAATATTTAATATTTTCAATTTAAATATTTAATGTTTCATTTCTTCGCTCTGGTAATAAGGCAAAGCGCGGCGTTGAGTTCCGCCACTCAACATGCAATGCCTCAAATTCGGCGAAAGTGGGAAACGGAAGTGGAACGGAGTGTCATAACACTAGGTTTCACTTTCGTTCCCTCTGCCTACCCTGCCTAGTGCGGGATACAGCGTGAAGCTAAAAAAAAAAATTGATACCACCACACGATATTTCTGTAGTCAATTGAAAAGATTTTCTATTCTTTTACGTTGAAGCCAGCACAAACTTTTAAACATTTTGAAGTTATCTTCTCCTCCTTGAATGACGGAGCGTTTTCAACTGGCACTTTCAAGTGACCTTTATGCTCCTGTATAAGTCTAAGAAACTTGAGATCCCTACATTTAATACCACTCTCCATGAAAAATGTTTGACAGTACAAGCACAACGCTTATGAATCTCACCTTCTAATTCTATACTGGATATAAATCTCTTAACATTTTTAAAATTATATTATAACAACATTTCCTTCACCTCAAGTAAAAACTTGAACACTTTGCGTTGTCCTTTCCTTTTACTTAATTCTGTTAATTTTCTCCTTTTTGTTATTTGTACATATTAATATTTTGAAATGTTTATATAAATATTGTGTGTAAGTGTTTATACTTATATGTAGGTTTATCATTAATAACATAGTAGCTATTTAGATATCACACTCGAAATTTTTCTTAATATCTAATATAATAAGTTGTCTGTATTTTCTTTTTTTTTGTGACGTATAAAATTAATGAAAAAAATGTACTTTTTAGGATTCCATACCTCAAAAGGTAAAAACAGAATCCTTATAGGATTACTTTGTTGTCCGTGTGTAAAGACCATTAAGCTTGAGAGAAATTATAATCAAATATAAAGTTCTACTGTCCCTTGCAGAATAGAGAATATCAATATAATACATCGTTAGTGCAATTAATTTTTAAAGTATACATAAAAATATATACACTAAAAAGAGTTTAAAATACTATTTTTTTTATGAGCTCTAAATAGAATAACAGAAAATACACACACACACACACACACACACATACACACATGCTAACACACACACGTACACACACATACACAATGACACGCACACACACTTACATACACACTTAAAATATTTTGCTTACTTTGTCATAATCATAAAGGTGTCATAAAATTAAATTAACTGTAAATGTAATATAAGATATATTTTTAGTTTTTCATGCATAACTTGGGTAAATGATTATCCTTTCACATTTGCATCTGCTTAAAATCTCTCAGGCTGTAATTTTCCTAAGGTGTAACAGAAACAGCGATGTTTGAGAGTCAAAACTCAAGCTTCACTGGCTGAGTTAAACCTTTTGCTACAATTCATGGTTTTATTTCAGAAAACTGTCTTTTGGATATATTTTTAAATTAAATATATTTTTTTTGTAGCAATAAATGATTATTATTATCATATCGTTTTTACTGAATTATTTTTAATGAAATTCGTCGCGTTATCTCTTATGATATTTAGCACAAAATGAGAACTTACAATATCAATTAAAAAATCGAAAAGTGAACACTTATACTTCCCGTTTACATATAATCCTAAAATTGGTAAGAAGGGTTCGGTGGGCGATTACGACTTGCACTTGACCAGTTTTTATCTTATATTTAGCAAGGTCGAAAGATTAAACTTAAGAACCTAGTGTTAAGACACTTCGTTCCCATTAAAACACTGCCTGAATTCTTGAGGCATTGGGTTTTTTTAGTGGCGGAACTCACTGTCGCACTCTGCCTCTTTACCATATATGATACCCGAAACGAATAAACGAAAGAATGTTGACTCTCAATGATTATACTCACAATATGTTTTATTAACTTTACGTCAATGAATTTCTCGTAAATCATTACATCAAATACTTTTTTATCCTCAAACAAGTTGACCATCAAAATAAGATGTTAAGTAAGCTTTAATCAATCATAAGTTCTAAGAAACTGATCCTTCGTAGAATCATGTAGTTGGTAATATTTTGGAGATTAAATGCCTTCTTTTCGTTATCGAGAAATATATTTTTATATCTTACATTAATCGGTACAAAATCCATTTTTTTTTATTAATTTCATTTTATTCATCTATACATTTTTCATACATTCAGTTTTGAGATCATTGAATAAAGTAATATGAGAAAGAAAAACTATAAATATGAGAAAAAAAAAACAGAACAGCTTAAAAATAAGTTAAAGAGATTTCTAAATTATTTATAAGCTGATTCATACTTAGTTAGAAAACGTATAAAAAAATTAACTTTAAATGTATAAAAATATTAATTTGAGAACTGTAGAGTCCAAAATTCCGCTACCTTAAAATTTTTATACCTTATCTTAATTAATATTTTTCTTTCCTACGTGTGAATTAACACTTTAAAAATAATAAAAAGCTGATTATTATTCATGCCTGTAGTTATAATTTCATAAATATTTGTAATTGTAATAGTAATCTTATTTCTTTTATTTATTTATTTTAGCTTCACGCTGTATCCCGAGGCAGGGTAGGCAGATGGAACCCGGGAACATCGTGTTAAGACACTCTGTTCCACTTCCGTTCCCCACTTTCCACCGAATTCGAGGCATTGCGCGTTGAGTGCCGGCATTTAACGTCGCGTTTTGCATTGTACCAGAGCGAAGAAATGAAAACGAAATTAAATATTTAAATAGAAAATATTAAATATTTCATTTCCTCGAGTGGGGATCGATCCCACAACCTGTCGGTTACAGTCACACGCTTGTGCCGCTGCGCCACGACAGGCCTAATTACGTTAAGTTGTTATCCATTACATAAATATAAATTAATAAATAATATCTTTATAATATAAACATTCTAAGATTTTATTTTCCATAACATAACAGAAAGGATGCAGATTATTTACTGCCCAATAATAATGCATCTAAAAAATACCTTCTTTAGGATTGAACTATACTAAAAACATATGATTCATGTTTTTAATATAGTTTTTCATCTTCACCAATATAAAACCGTATAGAGTACAGAAAAATATATATTATGGTTAAATAATGAACATTTTCAGCAAATTATGAATTTAATGTCTTAACACCATTTTATCATTGCTTGCTAGATATGTAAAAAAAAAAAAAAAAAACTTATACAAACAACACGTAATTACGTTGTATGAAGTCGTAACATTGACTTGTAACAAATCGAGCTATTATTAAATATTAACAGATCTACACTGTGGCACTTTTCCTCCCACCTCGCGGCACAGCCAGTCTCGGTAGCGCGCGATAGAGTGCGCACGCGCACACCGAATTTTGTACTCGACGAAGTAAATAACGAATTTTATTCACTTACGATATTGTGTAGTGACAGTTTCAGTGATATTTTTTTGCAGTGTCTATGTTTTCCTCTAAGAGTGACACCTGTTTTCAATAAGGTAAGAACTTTTTTTAAATTTTAGATTTCCTTTAGTTTTTTCTATGAAATATAAGTAAGTTTTATATATTATATGCTTTATCGTGTCGTTATTTTTTATTTTTAAGTACATAATTATAAATGTTTACACAATTGCTCTACACCGTGTATAGATTTTCATATTTATTCAACAATTGTACAGTTTTTCTAAGAACAATCGTTTGACAGAGAAGTAATAAATCATTCTACAAACGTTTTTAGAATAACTTTATAGCATATTAGTTCCTACTCGTAAGATCTTGTTTTTAAGTTTGTATAGGTAATAATAAAGATAGGTATATAGATATCACAATTATCAGAAATGTTTAGAAAAAAATATATATATGGCAAAAATATATATACAAAGCTTAGAAAATATGTATCAAAAGCTTACATATATAATAAAATAAACACAATACACAAAAAATATCAATTTCCAAATTAATAATAAAATAGTGAAATTTAAAATTATCTCATTTTCATGTATGTTTATAATAAATTTTCAAATTTAGGTCACGATTGATGTTTTTCTGTACGAAAGTTACTCTGTTATTTAAACACACATTCTACTCGCAAGGACAAGTTGAATTTCTTAACTAGATTGACTATCTCGAATTACAATTTATAATTAGCGCCTAAATTATAATATATTGATTTGTTATTATTCGATAATAATTAATGTAAATTAAGTTAAATTTAACATATATAATAATTTCATATGTTGAACTCGATTTTTGTTCCGTGTGGTAGTGTCTCTTTTATTTTTTTATTTAATGTCTTACTACGTCTAATATTAGTTAATTCTTACATAACTATGACACCATGTGAGTAAATAAATGAATTTATGGAATTTGCTAGAAGTAACTATATTACAAATAAAATAAACAAAATGAATGTTTATGATTAAGTAAGAGAATTTTTAATTTGTTTTATAATTTAATGCTTAAAGACATGTTTTTAAAATTAAATATCAATAATACTCATAAACAATAGTGATGTTGAGTTCCACCAGTCAGTATACTATGCTTCGAAATTCAGCAAAAAGTGGACAACGGAACGATGTGTTCCCAAGTTAGGTTCCCAAGTTCCCTCTGCCTGACGCGGGATATAACGTGAACCTGAAAAAAAATAACATAATTCTGAAAATATAAAAAAAAAACTAAAGTACATATAATTTTAAAATTGGATATAATTTTGAATATAACTTTTCCAATTAATTCAAACTTTGAACCCACTCTAACTGCACTATCAACAGGTGTACCAGATGGTCGCCACCGACCCGGAACGGTGCTTGCCGTCAAACGGTAACCATTGTGCGTCTGTTTACATTGACTTCCCTTTATAGTTATCTTGTTTTACTTTATAATTGTATAAGATATAGTTTTTTTAGATGCGATTACGTAAAATAAAGCATTTAGAATTCGCCGAATTTCGAAGGCATTGCGTGTTGAGTAGCGGAATTCAACGCCGCGTTTAGCCTCAACAAACATAAACTGGAAAGCACACGTTCCGTATTATATTCTTTTCAATTATCTGTGACCTAAAATATATTATATTAAAATATTATAAAAGCTTTTAAGTCTTAATATATATATATATATATATATATATATATATATATATATATATATATATATATATATATATATATATATATATATATATTTTTTTATTTTATATATCTAAAATAACGTAGTGTCTTAACACTAGGTTCCCGGGTTCCCTCTGCCTACCCTGCCTCGTCGTCGAAGCTACAAAAAAAAAATACCAAGTTTCCTTTGTCCTGTTGTTTCCTTTGTCTACCCTCTCTTGTGCAGTAGTATAATTTGATGTTATTTAAGATATATTTATAAAATTTTATATTATGTAAGTTTATTTAACACTAACAGTAAAAAGCAGGTGGCGGCCATACCGCAAGATCGCCGACCCGGAAAGGCGCTGCAGTTGCCAATACTTCTGTCACACTTATAGTGGCATTACTCAAATTATTACATAAATTGTGGAAAATTATGAATTTGTTGAATTACTGCTGTGGTGGTGCAGGGGCACGTGGCGTGTATTTATGAGTTTGGTTCTTACTCGGTAGAATTAACTATTTTAAATTATCATTTATAATCAGTTTATAAACATTGTCAGGAGGGATGAGGGTTGAATTTCTCAAACTTTAATTTTTAGTTAATAGTTTAAAAAAAATCATTTTCTAAGTGTAGAAAAAAAAAAAAATATTACCTATTAAAAACTGCTTTAAATAGGTACTATCATACTATACATATAATATGGCAGGATAGGCATAGGGAGCTTGGGAACCTAGTGTTAAGACACTCTTTTCCACTTCCATTTCCAACTTTTCGCTAAATTTGAGGCATTGTGTTTTGAATGGCGAAACTCTATGCCACCCTTTGCCTTATTATCAGAGCGAAGAAAAGAAAATAATTTCAAATAATTAAATTTCATTTTCTGGGAATCGCACCCACAACCTGTCATTTACAGTCACACGCTTGTGCCAGTGCGCCACGACAGGCCTATTGGTAACAGATGTAGTATATGATTATTAGTTGAATATCATTACATTTGTCTCCTAAAAAAATATATAATGATAGAAAAAATCCAATACCATCATATGTTTTTATTCCTTCTATTTTTTAAAATTTCAAATTTATACATGAATTTTGTCACAACCTAAAACAAATTATACCCATATTATATTTATTTATGAAATATTTGAATAATATTTTTACTTATTAGTAATATAATGTTTTCCTACCTTAATAAAGCGCGGCGTTAAGTTCGCTAACTCGCTATTTTTTAATTCATCTTTTTTTTTTATGGAAAAGACGGCAAACGAGCGTGCGGGTCACCTGGTGGTAAGTGATCACCGTCGCCCACGGCCCCGAGTAACTCCAGAGGAGCTACAGGAGCGTTGCCGTCCTTTAAATTGGAAGGGCACCGGGGCCCGACATTACCTAATGCGAAACGCAGTGGCCAAAGCCTCTACTTAACGTAATAATCCGGTCGAGTCTGCTCATGCGTGTTGCCATTACTGGCAACGTGACTCTACCACACGCACTTGAGTCGCCTCTTACGACACCATCAGTACCAGGGTGATCCTATTCTAAGCCGGAATCACACGGCTGAAAAGTCATTTTTAATTCATCGCCATATCTGAGTTCTGAGTATACTAAGTAAAGAATGTGACTTATACACATATTTTTAACTTCACACTGTAGCAGGATAAGCAAAGGGAACCTATTTTAAGACGGTCCATTTCCCTTTAAGATATATATGATATGTATGTATACCTTGATATATATGTATACCTTGATATATAAGATATGTATGTTTACTTTGTCCATTTTCCATCATATTCTTTAGCCATATCGTGTTGAATGGCGGAATTCATAGCTATGCTTTTTATTAATTATTTCATACCCTTTAATAGGAAACGCCACAACCTTCGGGCTTAAAAGCTGACACTTAAGCCCCTGCATAAAGACAGCAGGTATGTAGTATTTATACCAAGTACCTACGGATTTGTGCCAAGTATATATAAAACTCTATAATATATAGATATATGTATATAATCATTAAGGCACGTGAGCTCATCGTTGCGTAATCATTACGTGTACGTCAAGTAAAGCTTCCATATACTGTTTATGTTGCGTATACCACAATTATATGACATTTTTTAAACATAAAAAGCTCGAATACCTTAAATTTCATCATTATAATAACATTTTAAATTGGTCTAGGAATTATACACAATTTCGCTAATGTAATGAGATAGTATCAAAGTATTCTTTATTTTATAAAGTTTTGGTATTTTTTGTTATAAAATACATTTCTATTCATGTGTGTATTTTTCAAATATTATTTACATATCTGTCTTTATGGATTTTTTTTAATTATTTATTTATGTTATTAAAAGAATTTAGTAATTAATTTAAATTGCCTACTTGACTTTAGATGTGTGTAGTTGTAGCAGGGGCACATTGTGTGACTGTTAATGACATGTTGTGGGTTCGATGCCCACTCAAGGAAGTGAAATATTTAATATTTTCTAAAATTAAAGCGTGGTGTTGAGTTTCGCCACTTAACACACTATGCCTCAAATTCGGCGGAAAGTGGGAAACGGTGTCTGAACACTAGGTTCCCAAGTTCTATTAGTCTAATCTGTCAAGTGCATGATACAGTATGAATTTTAAAAAATGGAATGTTAAAAATATTTCCTTATTTTTACAATTTTTTTTGTAATAAATATGTACGTATAGTGAAAATATGTATGTAGGTAGTATTTCTTTTATTTTAATTTTTTTACACTTGCCCAACATTCTAGTAACGCTTTGACGCAGACTCGCTGACATTATCCCGAAGGTTAACTGGTGACTTTTTCTGTATCACCATTACAAGTTCGTTACATATGTAGATGTAGTTGTACACATTTTATAAAAGCTTTTAAGTGAAAAAATAAATAAATCTAAAACTAGAGATTCCTTGCTTTGTTTGTTCTAAGAGGACATATATATATATATATATATATATATATATATATATATATATATATATATATATATATATATATATATATATATATATATATATATTTATATATATATATATATATATATATATATATATATATATATATATATATATATATATATATATATATATATTTATATATATATATATATATATATATATATATATATATATATATATATATATATATATATATATATATATATATATATATATATATATATATATATATATTATATATATATATATATATATATATATATATATATATATATATATATATATATATATATATATATATATACATATATGTCCTTTTAAAATGTATACAATAAAAAAAAAATAGTTATATATGAAACAGCTCCACTTTTTTCGAGTTACCTCACAAAAGTGTACACTAGAAACTAAAATATTAAAATGAGATCTTTTCCGAAAACTTTGTCAAAATCCAGAATCGTTAAAGTAGACCTTGATCGTATCTCGTCTTAGAATACCTCCCAAGTTGTAATTACGGTTGTATTTACACCTTACGATTGTTAGCATTTGATTTTTCATATATTATACATTTACGCATTCTAATTAGTAAATGAAAAAAATATATATATACAGAATTGACATAGTGACGTGATCATTTTATTACAATGGACAGTCACGCTCTTTTTCTTTTCCACTCACCTACAAACAGCATAAATAAATTCAATTTAATTTTATCTCCAAATTAAAGCTTAGTTTCAATTCGTGTAGCTAACAATTGTACATCATTTTTTTTTTATAAACTACAACTCTGCCTACCCTGCTATATATAGAATACAGGGTGTAAGTAAAAACAACAAAAAAGAACAAAACTACAGCAATATTCTTAAAAACTAAGTTCATACATAATCGTACGATATATCGTATCGTAAATAAATAGTCATTAAGGAATCATTGCTCCATACTAATTACCACCAAGTTGTTTGAACCTTTCGTTTAGGAAATTAGATTTAACATTGTATAATAGACTGACACGGCTCGTTTGTTTTTATGATCCATCATAATATTTTTTCTTCTGTGCATACTTCATATACGGGCAAAGGATATATTTATTACTTTTGATTTGGAATGTTAACAAGGCAAAGCGTGGCGTTGAGTTTCTCCACTCGACACACATTGCCTCAAATTCAGCAGAAACTGGGGAACGGAAGTGGAATTGATTGTTTTAACACTAGGTTCCCAAGTTCCCTCTGCCTACCCGGCCACGTGCTATACTCTTAAACAGGGTTATTATATGTTACGACAGTTTCAGACTAACTTAACGTTATTTTTTTTTTATGGAAAAGACGGCAATCTAGCGTACGGGTCACCTGGTGGAAGGTGATCACCGTCGCCCACGGCTCCGAGTAACTCCAGAGGAGCTACAGGAGCGTTGCCGTCCTTTAGGGTGGAAGGGCACCGGGACCCGGCATTACCTAATGCAAAACGCAGTGGCCAAAGCCACTACTTAACGCCGGTCTTAAATGCCGGGGGTGGTAATAATCCGGTCGAGTCTGCCCATGCGTGTTGCCATTACTGGCAACGTGACTCTGCCACACGCACTTTAGTCGCCTCTTACGACACCATCAGTACCAGGGTGATCCTATTCTAAGCCGGAATCACACGGCAAAATTTACGGCACGTTATTTTTTAGGGCCGACTTTTCAATCCTCTGTTAAACAGCGTAATAACTACCTAACGAATAGAATTTTCTGTCTGTTTAACCGACCGATACTCACCAATTTTTCAATCCACTTTCATTCTATGGATTACTATTTGACCGAATATTTCAGCCTAACAGTACGAACTACAGATTGTTGAAATATATTTTGATTATCCATGCGCTAGAAAAAAACGAATGATCTATCACTTTCTGTCAAAAAGACATAACTTTTAGGATTGTTTTTTATTTTTAACTTATTTTTTACTTTAATATTGTAACTCTGTGAGTTTTGGTTTCAATTAAATATATTTTTGCGAAATAACACATTACAATATTAGCGAACGACACTATGAACTATATAAATTATAGACAATTTATACAAAATCTTTACATAAATTGTATGATATGTGTTATTACAATGCAATCGCTATGTTACTGTAAAGTTTTATTTAAATCAGCTTAGTAGTTTTTGCTTAATAGTGGAACCAATAATGCTGATTTATTTATCTTCCTATGTTCACATTTATAATATTAGTAGAATACAAATTGTATCTGATAACTCTAGATTAAGTAATGCTGATTTATTTATCTTTTATATCAAACGTTTCTTTAATAAACATAATTAGATTTTAATAATACACACACACAACACCAAACCCTATAACTTTAATAGCTTGTTCACGTGATATCTCAATAATTAAGAGGAAAGCGTCTATGTTTCCTATGTCTACCTCGATGGATAATATAATCATGACGCTGAAAGAAAATTACTATCATACTATTTCCAGGTTCGAGATCTAAAGAATAATTACTTTGTACTCTATTCTTTTGCCTAAAGACCTATAGAAAGTAATGACGTCCAATATTCAAATTTAAAATGATATATAATAAAATTCAATCTCTCTGTGCTATAAAGGTGGCTTAATTTTAATTAATCCTTTGAATATACTTAATGATACACTTAGTAAATACCAGCAATGGAAACAATCCTCACTCCTTATTAGCTACCATCTAATGTTTGCGTGTTTAGAACCAATTTTCGTACAAAACGCTTGAGGCTGAACTAAATCCTGATGTATCTAAAGGAATGTTGTATCTCCTTTAATATAAGTATTATTATTTAAAGAAGTTAAAAAATTTAAAAAAGATATATGTTTTTTTCAATGACCTATTTCACAACATACAAGGTAAAATATCCTATACTTGATCAACAAATCTATCAAATAAAAAAAAGATATAATTTTTCCAAGACTTTCTAAGTATTTGAGGCAAATTAATAAATAAAATAATCTGTGAACAAAGCATTTTTTTTATAGTTTAACGCTGTATGCCGCACGAGGCAGGGTAGGCAGAGGGAACCCGGGAACCTAGTGTCAAGACACTCCGTACCACTTCCGTTCCCCACTCTCCGCCAAATTTGAGGCATTGCGTGTTAAGTGGCGGAACTCAACGCCGCGCTTTGCCTTATTATCAGAGCGAAGAAATGAAATATGAAATATTTAAAATAGAAAATATTAAATATTTCATTTCCTCGACTGGGGATCGAACCCAGAACCTGTCGGTTACAGTCACACGCTTGTGCCGCTGCGCCACGACAGGCCTCATATCATAAAGAGTATTTATATAAACATATTTATTAATTATGACCTGTGGTTCCACCCGCAATTTTCACTATAATTATCTACCTATAGCGCAAAGTTACCGAGTACTACTGTTTCTTATTTTTTTTTTTAATTTAAGTCTTAGCGTGCTATAATAAAGCCTATAAAATTCAGATCAAAAAAATAATTCTATTCGACCAGTAGTGCCTGACTGAGATTTGCACCTTTAATCAAGCAAACTCTTCCCTTTTATAATATTAAAAACACGAATTACATAGTATATTGTATCTACGTAATAGTTGGCATTATTTTATACGTAACCAACATTATTTTTCTTTATTTCACTGCAAGTTCAATCATGTGTAACGATATTAATAGATATTTTTATTATATCAATTGCTACTGCTATTTCTAGTACCTGTACAAGTTATATCAATGATTGCCTTACGCAATTATTGATATAACTTGTAGTAGTAGTACTTGTAGTTATTTTCACTAAAAAAAGTTAGAAATTAACGATCGATGTTGGAATACAATAAAGGAAGCCCGTAATTTTTTTTTCAGCTTCACGCTGTATCCCGTACAGCAGGGTAGACTAACATATCTTGGAAACCTAGTGTTAAGATATTACGTTCTGATTGAGCCACTGCCGTCTAATTTGAGGCACGCAACACGGAATGTGTTGAGTTTCGGAATTCAACGCCGCATTAACTAGGTAAATATATAATATAATTAAAGCTGGTTAAAAACAAAAACGTTACAATATATCAAACTAAACCTATGTCAGATTGAACGAAAACTTAAAAATATTTAAATAATATCTAAAGCGGCTTTATTCTTCTTCTTTTCTCGCAAATTTTAGTGACGAAACTCAACGCCGAGTAATGTCATTGTCAAATAATATAAAAAAATATTTTTTCCCTATATTTTGAGACATCAGCCTTAAGATTATCGAAGCATTCGAGCGCGATAAAAGTAAAAGCGTATTTGAGATTTAACCGTTAATTTAGCGTAAACTAAATCGCAAGTACAATTATTGGTATGCGATACAGTTAACTAGGGGTCCGTTAGTCGGGATATAAAAGTGTAAACGTACACTTTTCCATTGTTGAAAAGTTTAATTTTAGTTAAGATTTAAGTTACTGTAAACGTGATTGTGTAGGTTCGATTCCCCGTTCGAGGAAATTTATTTTATTTTTACTATTTCGTTCTGGTTATACACAGTAAATTTCGTTACTTTATATACAACAAGCTGACCCAGCAAACGTTGTTTTGCCATAAAAAGGGAAACATCGAATGATGTTAAGGGCAATATTGTTTTAAATTAAACACTTGTTTATAAAAACACCTTCGCAAATAATGCGTTATTAAGGAATTGGTTAGCATAAAAAGCTAACCTTGAAAGATAGAGACATGCTGGCGCGGATTTTTTTTAGAACTTCTAAAGGAAATCAATACATGATTTTTGGGAAACTTTAACCGTTTACGCAACGCACGCAGCTAAATCTCTCAATTAGGAAAAAAAAACCCCTGATCTTGGTATTCTTAATTGGTGTCTTCAGTTCTATTGGTCTTAGCCTAATGATATATATAGCCTATAACCTTCCTCAATAAATAGGTTATCTATAACTGAAATAATGTTTCAAACCGGACCAAATAGTTCCTGAGACTAGTGCGTTCAACCGAACAAACAAACTCTTCAACTTTATAATATTAGTATAGATATCTTATTAACACGTAATGCCTCAAGATTTTTACTGGAATATGAGGCAAGGCACTATCCTAAGGGAAACGGAGTATCTTAACACTATGTTCCCAGGTTCCTACTACCTTCCCTGGTATATGCTGTATACAGCATACATTTAAAAAGGAAATACACAATAACTCAAACTCTTCCGGACAATGGCAAACGGTACGTTAGCGAGAAAAGCGTTACGCTGTTATTCAGTTTGTGACCTTCACACATTTAACTTGGCAAGATACGAGAAACATCCCTGTAATATGTATAATTTATGGCACAATAAAGTGGAGAACAAAAAACTTGTAATAAATCAATAATTTCAAATTCTATTTACTCAGCTTCACGCTGTATCCCGCACTTAGCAGGTTAAGGAAAGGGAACTTGGGAACCTAGTGTTAAGATACTCTGTTTCATTTTCCGCCGAATTTGAGATATTGCGTGTTGAGTTGAGTAGCGAAATTTAACGCCGTGCTTTTGTTTTGTCACTGTTGTTTTTTAAATAGCTTCCATGCACATACCATACGGTATAAAGTACAAAGCTTAATCAGATACCGTGTGATCCCGGTTTAGAATAGGATCACCCTGGTACTGATGGTGTCGTAAGAGGCGACTAAAGTGCGTGTGGTAGAGTCACGTTGCTAGTAATGGCAACACGCATGGGCAGACTCGACCGGATTATTACCACGCCCGGCATTTAAGACCGGCGTTAAGTAGTGGCTTTGGCCACTGCGTTTCGCATTAGGTAATGCCGGGCCCCGGTGCCCATCCACATTAAAAGACGGCAACGCTCCTGTAGCTCTTGGAGTTACACGGGGCCGTGGACGACGGTGATCACTTACCATCAGGTGACCCGTACGCTCGTTTGCCGTCTCTTCCATAAAAAAAAAAGATACAATATATCCTCGTTGAAATTTGAACCCAGAATTATATTAAATCGTCATATATATCATACTAATATATAAGCGTCAAATTTCTTTCCAAGAACCCTATAATTACATTCCCGTAACTTAAATTACTGATTACGTATAGCTACCTCAAAAGGCGATGTGCAGTTCTCACACTCTTGCCATATAGGGGAGATGGCATGGCGTGATGACATCAGTTGCTTTATATCAGAAGTGGTTTAGTGCAGCGTGGGTTATCTTATTAAGGTGTTGTTTTTTTTTATAATGAACTTTTTGTTATATTAAACATGTCACAAAAGAATCTTTACAAAAATTGTAAATTGTTATTCTGATAACGTTGAACTCCATCATTCTACACAAAAATCCATTGGTATTTAGCGAAAAGTTGAAAACGGAAGGAAATGTTGTAAAACTATCTAGTACACATTCCCGTTAACAAATTTCCATTTTCAACTTTTTTTTTCAACCTCGGAATCTTACTAGGTTTTCTCTCCCTACCGTTTTATATGCAGAACACCGTGTGAAGCTTAAGATATGTAACTTTTTAAAACTTCTAACTGTTTTTTTTTATGGATAAGACACGGCAAACGAGCGTACGGGTCACCTGATGGTATGTGATCAACGTCGCCCACTGCCCCGTGTAACTCCAGAGGAGCTAGAGGAGCGTTGCCGGTCCTTAAGGTGGATGGGCACCGGGGCCCGGCATTACCTAATGCGAAACGCAGTGGCCGAAACCACTACTTAACGCCGGTTTTAAATACCGGGGGTGGTAAAAATCACCGGTCGAGTCTGCTCATGCGTGTTGCCATTACTGGCAACGTGACTCTTCCACACGTGCTTTAGTCGCCTCTTACGACACCATCAGTACCAGGGTGATCCTAACTATTATTTATAATAATTATTATTTATAATATCTATTTGATTTAACGAAATAAGCATACACGGAATTCATTAATCACTTAAATTAACTTTACGTAGAGCTAATTTGTAATACTAAATGCCTATACAAATGAACGAATGATAAGAAAATTTCATCGATTAGAAAAAAAAATATTTTATATAAATATTACTTAAACAAAACATCTTATAGGCGTTTAAAACAAGCCAGTTATAAAATTAATATTAATACATATATTTAATTATATTATAATTTAAATTATGTACAAAGTATTTTTTTATAAACTTGATTTGCGTATATTTTAATATAAAAGTGTTGTTAGGCAGACAGTGGACGGCCAACGCAGGAAATAGAAAAAATATTCTTTATCTAATTAACACTTAATTAAAGCAACAGTTTAGATAAGAATATATACATATTTAGTGGAGTATCTTTATATGCTGAGGCTTGTCATCACAGGGCCACAGTGTGTGTGGGTGAGACTGTAAAAGTGACAGGTTGTGCTTTACTTTGCATTTCTTTCAGGAAATAAAATAATGAAATATTTCATTTCTTCCCCACTGGAAGAAATGAAATATTTCATTATTTTCATTGTCACTCAAAGATCTGAAATATTTAATATTTTCGAAATAAAATATTTAACGTTTTCTGGGCCCTTTTAACGGCGGCGTTGAGTTACGCCACTCAAATTGGGAAATACGGATAGTGTTAACATTGGGTTCCTAAGATCCCTCTGCTTTCCTTGCTATGTGCGAAATATTGAATTTGAGGTTTTACATGTTGAGTGGCGGAACCCAACGCCGCGCTTTGCCTTAATAACAAGGCAAAGAAAAGAAAATTTTAAATATTTTAGTTTTCAAAATGAGTTTAGTTGGAAAATGAGTGACGATCGAATCCACAACCTGTTCGCATTTAAAGTCACACGGTTATATCCCCGCTCCACTATACGCCTTAGCTTATTGAAACCGAGTTGAAAAAATCCTATATTTCCACCGTCCCAGATAAAAAGGCACATAAACTTTAAAGTATTTATCATAAAGTTTAAACGTAAATAACATTCACACTCACTGCAAATCGTTCACGAAAGGTCAGTTTAATAAAAATATAATATATGAATAACAACAATCGTCACAATTACATACTTTTGCATGCTGTACTTGATTTTATCGCAATTTGTATTTCTATCTCCGCAAAATCAGCAATTTTTAATTCAATTCACGTCGTATATGAAAATAAATATATATAAAAATATGTATGAGGCCTGTTGGGGTTCAGCGGCACAAGCGTGTGACTGTAAACGACAGGTTGTGGGTTCGATCCCCACTTGAGGAAATGAAATATTTACTATTTTGAAGTTAAATATTAAATATTTTCATTTCTTCGCTCTGGTTATTTTTTTTATTTTTAATTATTTAAAGTTTTCATTTCTTCGCTCTTATATCGTAAAACAGCGGCGTTGAGTTCCACCACTCAACACACAATGCGTCAAATTCGGCAGAAAGTGGGCAACAGAAGTGGGCTCTGTCTACCTTACCATATGCGAGATACAGCGTGAATCTGACAAAAAAGAAAGATAAAAAAGAAATATGTGTTGATGTGAGCAATGAACAGATAAATTTGCCTATAAGTTTATGAAAAATAAAATCTTGTTGTGTATTTAGTTTATCGAATCATATTTTTTTTATATTTCATTAAATTTTTCAATTCATTTTTAAAAGATTTCCCACCGTTTTGATTTAGGAAAGGAAATACTTTTTAGAAAAAAATATTAATAATAATTTGTACCAATCCGAATCCAAGTCTTTAAGAAACTGTTCAAACACTGTGAGGACTAAGCCATACGTTCTTATCAGTACGTCAACAGCAAAATTATTATAACATTAAATTAACAAATCAGTGTTGAAAGGTGGGGCGTTGAGTTCCACCACTCAACACGCCATGCCTTAAAATTCGGCAGAAAGTGGGGAACGAAAGTGGAACGGAGTGTCTTAACACTAGGTTTCCAAGTTTCCTCTGCCTACCCTGCCATGTGCGGGATACAGCGTGAAGCTGAGTATGAGTACTGTTGGGAAATTAAAAAAAATAGCTAATCAAAAATAATTACATTATTTCAATTATTATTTGGCTAAATTCTCTGCAGATATTGTCCTACCCTGCATTTTACGTAAATGGTAATGTACCAATTTTAATCTTAAGCTAAATACTTTTACTTAGCTAATGTTTAACAGACTAGCGACTAGCTGCCCGCGGCTTCGCCCGCTTCAATTACACTATTTTATTTACTAATCTCAATTATTTATTATTTTACTAGAATTATCACTTTTTAAGACAATATCTATACACTGAAAATAAATTTTATAGCAATTTTGTCTTATTAAATATTTTAAATAGGTATAGGTTTTTTTATTTATCAACTGATTTAATTAAAACAAACACTTTAATGTTGAAGGAAAGCTGCCAAAGTATATTAGTGTAATCAGCATTGAAATCTGGTTAGCATTTTCTGAGATTAGCACATACAAACGTACAGAGAAACAGACAAAAACTTTAAAAACCACTATGTTCACCCTATTACATTATTATATACCTTCAATGTACAAACAGTGATCAGTAACAAATTTATTCCAAGTATAGATAACTCGTTATTTCAGACCCACTACAACTGTGCCATAGAGATTGAACGCAATATAAGCTTCGCTATTAGATAAAATATTATCAAGTGAAAGTGTTATGATCGAGTGATGTAAATTATTGACCAACTTGTAATATGAAACGTAAAATACTCGATAAGTGTTGATCACTTATCTAATATCTATAAAGATATAAATCTTAGAAATCATCGATATGAATATTAAAAAAAAAAATCTTTATTTTTCATAGTTACGCATAAAACCACCAGTTTTTGTGACGTATTAAGAAATTACATAAAATAATGTAAATGGATAGTCTCTAATTGAATGTAGTTAAATATTTCTTTCTTTGTCTTAACGTAGCGGGACTTGAATCCACGCCTCTTGAAAACCATCCAAGCGCTCTTACCAACTAAGCCATGGGTTCTCTTCTAGCTACGTTAAAATTCGACGTATCAATATTGTTAGCATCATCATGAGTGTAGTTAGTCAAACTTGCGCAGTCACGGTGTTGAGTTACGCTACCCCATATGGAAAGTCATTACAGTCAGCTAATTTACTAAAGATAACAAATTGAAAAACTTTAATTAGGCACAAAATATTTTTATCGTCACCATCTAACAATTAAACTAATTCAAACGACGATCGTGCGATTGTTGGAAACCATTTAACAAAGAATTTGTTGAAATTCCGTAGAATATTTTAAATAAGTTCTACTTCAACCTATTAAAATTGTAAGCGTCGATTGATTTTGAATATATTTTTTTATTAGTATCTAGTCATATCTAGTATTTCTAAAAAGTATAAAGTAAACTTGCTTACCTTATTGCTACATATCTTAAAAATTATCGTAAATCATAAAATGTAGCATTCTTTTGTTTACTACAAAATATATGTATGAATTGTAAACAAGAACATTGCCACTAAATTTCCACTGTAAACTATCAATGAATTATGCATTTTAATTTTTTTTAGCTTCACGCTGTATCCCGCACGAGGCAGGGTAGGCAGAGGGAACCCGGGAACCTAGTGTTAAGACACTCCATTCCACTTCCGTTCCCAATTCCCGCCGAATTTGAGGCATTGCGTGTAGAGTGGTAGAAATTAACGCCACACTTTGCCTTATTATCACAGCGAAGAAATGAAACATTGAATATTTAAACTGAAAATATGAAATATTTCATTTCCTCGACTGGGGATCGAACCCAGAACCTGTCGATTACAGTCACACGCATGTGCTGCTGCGCCACGGCAGGCCCCAAATAAAAAAATAAATATAGATAATACTGAAAGGGGGATACAGAAAAATATGACACAAAATGTACGGCAGAGTACTACGACGTTACGTTTTTTTCTTATTTATATACCATTTTGAAACTATTGATTCTAAAATCAATAGTTTCAAAATCGTATATTGATTCTAAAATCAATAGTTTCAAAATCGTATATAAATAAGAAAAAAACGTAACGTCGTAGTACTCTGCCGTACATTTTGTGTCATATTTTTTCTGTATCCCCCTTTCAGGTATTATCTATATTTATTTTTTTATTTGGGGCCTGTCACCGCAAGCAGTCAAATAGAAGCAGTCACCTGCGCCTAAGCGCAGGTGACTGCTTCTATCTGAAAACGTGGTAGTAATGGGTTCGATATCCAATCGATCAATTTATTATAATTTTCCTCGCTCTGCTAGTCCAAGTACAGCGTTGACAACCGCCTCTCCGCGTCTCAATGTCATCAAAATTCTTCGGAAGGTGGGAAACGGCTATGCGGGTAAAAACCTTAAATTATGAAAGCTTTTTAGCTACTCGCTGCGTCCCATAATTGGTAAGGTAGACAAAGGGAACTTGGGAACCTAATTTTAAGACATTTGTTACTAACATCTTATTAGTTCGTACAACAATAAACAAAGTCACAAGATATGTATGATAATTATAAATTCGGGAGTAACTAGAACTATATAACCAAACGCCTACACAGTAATCTACATTCACATCTAAATATAACTTTTAAAACGTCGTAAAACATGAATTACTTGTTTCAAATATGAATAATCGCGCTTAGACAATGATGTGAATAACAAATTTTCAAGAAAACATTGTGGGAGAATAAATTTTGTTAACAAGATAGTTTTTATAATGTTTCGGCTTATTCATATATATGATTAACGTAAAATGGTGTCCAGCCGGGTCGGTATTTGATAACAATCATGGTATTTGCTTACAAAATACTTAAAAAAATCTTGTACGTTCGATTTCAAAAAATATACCAAAATATAACGCGTCGTTAAGATCCGTCCCTCAATATAAAAATAGAAGAAGTCAGTATGTAGGGAACGGAAGTGTTTTAATAGAAACAAAAAAAATCTTAACACTATGATTCCAATTTTACTTTGCTGTTTTTCCCTACCCTATTGACTTAGCATAAGAAATCCACAAATCAAAAAAAACCTTTCAAGGCTAACTTCTCCTGAATCAACGTACGATAGGGCAGTTAAACTCTGCCCTTTCTTTTACCAGAGCGTGAAAATTAAAATATATCTACACGCGGTACACGCATTGGAATCAAATCAAATGTATAACTACTGTTGAATGCTAAAATTTACTAAAAATTATACGTTAAAATAAGTCAGTCACCTTTTCTTATTGTGTATCTCGATCATAATCTTAGACCATAAAAATAAATATTTTAGCTTGTTTTTGATAACATACAAACATTAATTAGCGGATCTTTTGTAAAAATACAAAATATATTTTTTAATATTCATTTAGAAGAAGAGGCCTCAGGTAATCGAAACGCGACAGAAAGTTGATTCTGGTCTCCGGTAACAGTAATAAGGCAAATTATTCAACACGCAATGCCTCAAATTCAGCAGAAACCGAGTTTCTTAACACTAGATTCCTAAGTTACCACTGTCTATCCTAACCATATGATTAATACAGCTGAAAGACAAATCTCGATTGTTAAGGTTAACATATTTTTTAAGATATCTTGTTCAATAACTTTCCACGTCTCGAGCACTTGGCTCACACACGACACGCATAAAGTAATCTTTATAAAAATCTGCACAACGCTCCCGGATTCACTCACCAGTCAGTAGTCACCACACATACATTCACACGCTTGTAACTTTGTTTAAAAAACAAATTTATTCTGGCGTTGTTGAATAGAATTTACTGTTATTGCGATATAAATCTTAGGACAAACGCGTTCTTAATTGCTTGCGTATAGTTTAAGTATCATCGTTACTGCCACTAGTTGTTGTTCTGATGATAGGAAGTTCGATTTCCATTATGAAAGATGCCACAAAAATATATATATAATCTGAAAATTACTTCTTCTTTAAATATAAAATAATTTCGAATTGGTAAGTACATATGCATATTATAATTTATAGATATATTTTATGCTATGAGAACTCCTTTCACCAAGCACCATAGAATCAAGGAATGTAGAAATATATTATAAATTTATGAGCAAATAAATCATATGCTAATCCTGGTCAATGCTCAGAGCAAGGAATTTTGTTAGAAATACATTACAAGATGTAAGTCACTGTGGAAAATGAATAAGCGCTTAATTAATATTTAATCTCTGTACTCACTCAGCTTCACGCTGTATCCCGCACATGGCAGGGTAGGCAGAGGGAACTTGGGAACCTAGTGTTAAGACACTCCGTCCCGTTCCCCACTTTCCACCGAATTTAACTCATTACGTGTTGAGTGGCAGAACTCAACGTTAAGCTCTGCTTTGTTACCAGAGCAAAGAAATGAGAATATTGAAATTGAAAATATTAAATACAGGTCGCAATTAATATTTAATCTTAACTATAATAACGATTTTAAGTACTGTTTTATATTATATAATAATTCTGCGTAGTTGTTGGAGGCTTCAATACTTTCCTAGGAATATATCACATCGTTCTCCACTTTTCATTAAATAAAAAAAATAAAAATATTGACTAAATCCAGCATTCATTCAGCAGAAATCGAATAACGGAAGTGACTTAACATAACATCCTCCATTTCTTCTGCCTACCCCGCTACTGTGCGGGATACAGCGTGAATAAAAAAAATGAATTTTATATTCATAGTAAGATACGATGGTTTTAATGATAACAGGAGCAACATTAAATTATACTAAATTTACATATATTTTTTTTAAGTTTATTTATAACTAATCAAATAATAAAGTTACCGAAATGTTAATACTATTTCTATTACACTTGGAAAATGTATGTTAGGCGCCTATATCGTGTATTAGTTTGTATCTAATTGCACGTGATAAATAAAATTTAAAATTGATCTCTGGTTAAAAATATTTGAATTATTATCCTTCAAAACACCTAGATACTGTGCACTTAACTAAGATCTTGATCTTAGCTTAAGCTCGGGTCGTTCACAAGTAATCTCTTAATCAAGTAACCTCTTAAGAGTTCTTCTATTCAGGTCTTTCCTCCAGCATCAGGTCAGCTCAATACCACTATATTATTATATTTATTTTCTTAAATTTTATAACGTAATTGTATAAAAATATAATAAAAATGTCTAAACTTTAAAAGTAAAATTCTTTATAGATTTTTTTATTGGAAATTATAGAACCGATGAACTTTCCTAATGGTTTTTTCCGTTTTACGTATGAAATACGTGAAAATATGAGTAACGTGTTGATCTATTTTTGATCTCATTAAACGGTCCATTGTTCGAGCTTTATATGTTATGGCGTAAAAGCTCCATGGCGCCCTTCAGATATTTTTTAAGATTTATAGTCTGGTCATATTTTTTAAGAACGTGTCAGAATAAAAAAAAAATAAGAAAAAGAACAAGACAGTATTTATATCAATAATATTTTAATTTTCTATTACACAGAGACACGCTGTATGTATACCGCACGTGGCAGGGTAGTAATTGGGAACCTAGTATCTAGACTTTCCGATGAATTTAAGGCATTACGTATTGCGGAAT
Organism: Eueides isabella; assembly: GCA_019049475.1. Lineage (NCBI taxonomy): Eukaryota > Metazoa > Arthropoda > Insecta > Lepidoptera > Nymphalidae > Eueides > Eueides isabella. The sequence goes on along the minus strand of CM032394.1, from coordinate 2,884,752 downwards.
ATGACGGAACTTAACGCCGCGCTGTGCCTCGTTTCATGTTACATTTCTAAAGAAACTACTACAACCAAAATTTGCGAAAATGTTGTTCACTTGGCTGTTTTGTAAAGTATAAAAAATAACTTAAAAAAAAAAAACAAATCAAACATAAAGATCGTTTAGCAGGTTAATATCGTCAGGTTGCTGTGGGCGTTAGAGAACAATGGATGTCAAGTGCTGGATTGCCAAACGCTCTATAGTCCCCTATAGCAAATACTTGTCAATAATCCGTTGTTACAGTATGATATTGTCAATATGATAGCAATTAATCTTTAAAAAGTGAATTGATTAGCTTTTTTTAAGCTTCACGGTGTATATCGCACATAGCATGTTAAGTAAAGGGAACTTGGGAACTTAGTGTCATGGGTTGAGTAGTGTTAGTTACTCCACGATGATATTAATCTACAAAATACAGATATGTCAGTCTTTTATAAATCTGTTCTTCATGGCAATAAATATCTTATTTATATATTATTTAAAAAAAAATATTTACTATGGTTCAGACAATGTAAGTCTCAGTATTTCTTTTTTTTTTCTAGATGAAATTTTATAGAAAATTAACGGAGAAGATATGGAATTATTGTTTACTAAACATATTTCTCGACTGACTAACTGGTAACTACTAATTGTAGACTACTGATTTTCTTCGCAAAGCGCGGCTTTAAATTCCGCCACTCAACACGCAATACCGTAAATCCTGCAGAAGGCGGGGAACGGAACTGAATGTCTTAACAGTAGGTTCCCAAGTTTCCGCTTCATACGTGCGGGATACAAGGTGAAGCTGAGTGCAGAGTAAGTCACTGACTTAAAAAATCCTTTAATTTTTTTTATTTTCCACATCAAATTATTATTTTAGCTGGTTCACTTTATTCATGCCTTGACGGTTCCTTAAAGCGAATGACTAATATGACTTACTGTACAGATGAGTATTACCATAAATATGTCAAGGCTTGTCACTCATACAAAAGCTATACGCGCTATTTACACTAAATCATACTGTTTGATGGATCATGATCTATAGATCTATAGATCACGATCATTTATAATGGCATTCGTTGGTCTTGTTTACTTGTCTATAATGTATTATTTATTGCAAGATTTTCTTTTTATAATTTATATACAATGTTTATAAATTTTACTATGTTTCTTTATATTATAATAAAAAGTATTATTTTTTAGTAATGGAAAAATAACGCTAAATAGTAGTAATGTAAAAAATAAATATCTAATGTTATATTTTAATTTCAGTAAATTAGTATTCATTGATGTCGTATAGAAAAAAAGGGAGTGCTTAAAGCTAATTTTACATAATAGTTAGAAAAAAACATTTTTCTCATCAAAACAAGCTTTTTATTGAGCTGTAAAAGTCTTTTATTACTGAACTGCCTCAATAAAAGCGGATTTACGTTTGCACAAATATTTCATACCATCTTGTTATTCAATGTAGATGCGTGGGCGCATATTTTGTCGTATGCAAATACGCTGCCTACTTAAGTAGACAAGGTTGCATAATAAACTTGAGGATAAAAAATATCACTGTATACAAAGTAACACTTTCAATACTTAATAAGGACGTTTAATCTACTTGCATCTTTGCTGAAAAAAAAATTCTATGAGTCATACATAAAAAAGTAGGCAGAGGGAACCTGGGGAACTTAGTGTCAAGTCACTCTAATCGCCATTATCTCAGTGTTATTTCCGCCGCATTCTTTAAGCGTTGCTTGTTGAGTGAACGAGAGAAAGACAAAAATAATATTTCATATATTATTTTATATATATTATTTTCCCTCGAGTCCTGGAAACCTACAATCGTTACGTTTTGGGACGTACTCTATTGTCCCTGTGCCACCACAGCTTTAAAGAATCTGGCAAAAACATATATTGAAAAATTATACTGTTTTTTACTTTTGTCTCAAAGCTTGTAGGAAGAAAATCTTATATAAAGAAATATTAATATCTTGATATAGCTAAACTTTATTCATACGTTACAGCGCTGTTAGGACATGTACGTAGCGGTATGCATGGGATGTGACGTGGACGGAAGTTAACACTGCATTTCGTTTTACCTAGAAGACATAAATGTATGTATTTTTATGATATATATATGTATAAATATATATATATATATATATATATATATATATATATATATATATATATATATATATATATATATATATATATATATATATATATATATATATCTATGTATATATATATGTATAATATACTCATCCCACGACTTCCGCCCACCCTATTCTGGGATTGAACCCACAGTCGTCACCTTTATAGTCTGACGCTGTTTCACTGTGAAGTCTCGAAATTTATCACCATATTGATATAATTATCAGCCATTACAATAAACCTGATCATAACCTTTACATTATAATATTACGTATTTACGAAAAAGTAATAATTCTTACTTAATTATAATAATAATTACTTACTTCCCACATTAAATGTCAGAATCTTAATATTTTACTGCCTACTTACTTTACACTATTGTGGCGCAATTGGATAATATCTTTTTCGAAGTGATTGTTGTAGGTTCAAATTCCACTCGACCTGTTTGCCTTAATAATAAATAGTCTTTCAAAGTCTAGATAAACTAAGCAAAAGCTCGGCCAAAAACAACGTAAATATTTAATTGGAAATATTTTTTATCGTCCATGCAAAGTAAAAATACACATTGACTACTGTAAAATGGAAATTTTACTTTCTTGGTTTTGTTTCTTTTAAATAAAGCTTTCATTTGATAACTGTATTGTACTCCATTAGCTTTTTCTGATTTTTTTTCAGCTTCACACTGTATCTCATACATGGCGGGAAGGCAGAGACGTCTTTTACAACTGTGTGTGTGTGTTAAGACATACTGTTGCCCATAAGACACTTACATTCGCCGAGCTTGAGACATTGCGTTTTGAATGACGGAACTCAACTCCACGATTTGCCTTGTTAAAGAGTAAAAAAAATAAAAAAAAAAACCATTTTAAATCAGCAACCGTTGGGTTTCTCATCTGCTCTACTCAGCAGAAACTGCCAATACTGACAAATTTTTACTAACTGACAAATGAAAAGTGCAATAGCCTCTTTGAATAGAAGATATTTAAAATTTTAATTTAAATTGTAAAAACTACTTAGGTTTTCATGCCTCACGCCAAAATAATACTTTTGCAACCTCAATACACTCGAATTTTCGTCACATATCTGTATGTCGTATTGAATGCTAAATACAAATTATTATAAATTCTTTTGTTCGCTATAATTGAATTTAAGCGATATTCCATGTTTGACCCAGGTACAGGGTACTCGATTAAATATTAAAATGATTTCAATAAAGATCGATATTTAACAAAAGAAATGAATTATTTTAATTTTTCTTTAAAACAACAGTCTGCAGCGTTGAGTTTCGCCGCTAAACATGCAAATTGGTCGGAAATCGAAAAAAATGTATTCTTACTTTAAAGTCTCTCCATATTAAGCTGGTATATGCGGTATAAAAGATAGAAAAATAGAAAGATAGAATATAAAGATAGATATTTAAAAGCATTTATCTACTTAGAGCTAAAGGAAGATTTAGCTCACTTTTGTATCTAAAAGGCGTGGGTACAAATTATAATAATTTTAAGATATTTTCCAGTTTGAAATAGGTAGCCAAAGGACTATCGTAGCGCAGGGACACAACACGTTGTGGGTTCGATCCCCACTCGAGGAAATGAAATATTTAATATTTTTAAATTAATTATTTAATGTTTTCATTTCTTCGCTCTAGTAACAAGGCAAAGCGCGGGGTTGACTTCCGCCACTAACGTAAGGCCTTAAATTCTAAGTCCCCACTGCCTAGAAAAAAAAATAGGTAGCTATAATATTATACTTGATGTTCGAGCACGCAATACTTACAAATCGGCAGGAAAAATCTCAAATACGTCACGAAATACCTACTTAATATAATCAGATTAAAAAAAAACACATCTTATTACGAAACAATCGAAATCCATCACACCCACAAAGAAGCCTACACCAGATTTTGGTCAAGTGTGACACCTATATATGTGACTGTGTACATTGATTCCGAGGCCGTAAACTCAATATTTGCTTTACCTACCACACTTACGTCTATCTATGGTCTCTTTAACATGTTCTAAACGGTAGAGCTGATAGAGACAATTATAATTAAAAATATCGGAAATATTGCCTTTACTTTATATATTTTCACGCTGTATCCTGCACAAGATAGGGTAGGCAGAGGGAACTTGGGAACCTAGTGTTAAGACACTCCGTTCCGTTGTCCACTTTCCACCGAATTTGAGGCATTGCGTGTTGAGTGGCGGGAGTCAACGCCGTGCTTTGCTTTGTTACCAGAACAACGATAAGAAAACATTAAATTTTTGATTTGAAAATATTAAATATTTAATTTCATCGAGTGGATATCAAACCCACAACCTGTCACTTGCAGTCACACGCTTATGCAGCTACGCCACGATAGGTCTCTTATATATATTTTTAGGTCAAACAAGGTAGGCAGAGGAAATGTAGTGCTAAGGTACTTCGTTTCTCGTTTTCCACCAAAGCATTGCATAAAAATGATAAAAAAGCTTACATCTGCATGAGAAAAGAACCTACAACCAGCCTTTACAGTCACACATTTGTGCCACCATAACGGCATACATTCCTGCCCTCCTTTTCATATATTTGACTAAAACGAGAGTAAACTGCTGAGTAATAATAATAATAGATGTCATGGTCTGGATGTGTCAAGCATATCGGATACAGTTATTATAACTAACGGCGATAAACAGAGTCGCGTGCTACGATTTGTTTAAACAAGAGCAATATGAACACCGTAATAACTAGATGGTTGGTTCGCTTTTTTCTTGTATATACATATATACATATATATATATATATATATATATATATATATATATATATATATATATATATATATATATATATATATATATATATATATATATATATATATATATATATATATATATATATAATATATATATATATATATATATATATATATATATATATATATATATATATATATATATATATATATATATGCGTGAGCATGGCTGAATAGATGGAGAACTTTGACACTAAAGACTAAGACACACCGTTCTCAATTCATTTTATTCACTTTATTTCGTCAAATTTGCGGGATTGCGTTTTAGGTAGCGGAACTAAACGCTTTCCTTTGTTACCTGAGCAAAAAAGTGAAAACATTCAATATTTAATTTGAAAATATGAATTATTTTACATCCTCGAGTGAGGATCGAACCCTCAGCCTATCACGTTTACAGTCACACGTAAATGCCACTGCGCTATATATTATATATTTTTACAATAAACACATTTATATACACAAACTAAATAAATATATTTAAATAGAACGTAGCTTTTGTATCATTCTTCATTGTCAGCTTTGGGCAATCTCTTTCGTATCGAGTTGATCACGACTTCGATTATTAACATACTTACTAAGTATAATATCGATAAAATTCCATACATAACAAATGATCTGTACCGCTAATGTCCATCGGAAGATAAAAATCGGCATCTCTTAATAATGTCGTAGTCTAATTTTTATATCTTTTTAACAGTTTTTTTAATTATAATGTCTTCCTATCATTAATATAGATATATATTATTAATGCGTGCTTTCTTGTATGTATTTTTGTTTATTTTTCTTTTTTTTGTGGGTTAGACAAAGAGAATGTATAGTTTCACACTTGGGAAAGAAAATACTTAATTTAAATTGAGTGTTGTCTATCCTAAGTGTCGAATAACACTTTCAAGAAAAGTAAAATTATAACATTTTTTCTTGTCAAACGATAATTCCTACGAATTGTCTTTGGGTAGTGAAAATTTGTAAAAATCTCCCTACAGAGATGTTAACAACATAAATAAATTGTAACAAGCGTATAACAATCTCGACGTAGCTTGATATGAACGTATGGCTTAGTAGGTCAGAGCGCTTGGACGGTTTTCAAGAGGCGCGGGTTCAAATTCTGCTACGTTCAAATTTTTATACGCTTTTAAAATTAGAATGTATAGTCAAGTACAAAATTAATTCTTTCAATAACAATGATGATATTTTTTTTAGCGAAATCCAACTTTGAAATAAAAATTATTGAAATAAAATAAATTACTCCAAGAGGAAACCATTGCGTAGAAGTATTTTTTATCTGTAAATTACATGTATTTGTATACATATTTAATACGCTAAATCTTACATCTTAAGTCACTGTGTGACAAAATAACGGGTGCACAATATTACACGGCTCGACGATTGACAGCTTTATAATAGGTAGCCATTAACCTAAGTTATATTTCCTTATATTATCTTGTGTTTCCTGTGAAAATAAATATACTTAGGAGTGATTACTAGTATTAGTGGTAGAGATTTATTTATTTCCATATTACTGATACTTTCTTCCTGTTATATATATATATATATATATATATATATATATATATATATATATATATATATATATATATATATATATATATATATATATATATATATAACAACATCAAAATATAATATAATGAGAAATATATCTATACGCTTATCTCAGAAAAGGCTATGTTCATTTAAAGTATTTTGCTTCATTATGGAATTAATTGAAACTTTTGCTTGTAAATGTGTGCATATTGCTAAAATGATTGTTATTAGAACACAAAGTTAATCCAGATATAAAACAAATTATTGTGTACTTCAAGCTGACTGTTCTAGTCTTTCCTTTAAGAAACTAAGCTATATGATAATGTGAAGCGACGACAAAATAAGATACTGTTTAAAATTTACGTTTTACGATTACGTTACTTTACAGCTATAAGCAGTGAAAAACATCGCTACTTTTTTTAAGCTTCTCACTTAATCCCTAGCGGGGTGGGTAGCCAGAGAATTCATGCATTTTACGTAACCTTCCACCAGTTTATACTGTGTTTGTGAAGGTTAATCGAGGTTCCCTCTATCTCTTACGACTTACTTTAGCTTGGGTACTTCTTAATAGACATAAAAAGCAATTACTTTCAAAATTATTCATAATATTTCGAACTCACTACTACCTTTTATAGACAAATAATTTACAAATATGCCAACTGTGATATCTAACGGTTAAATTTAACTGGAATTTTCAAAATGACAACGTATTTTGACGTGACAGTTAAATTAAACGACAGTATTATATTTACAACTGCATGATAACTACTTTGGCACAAATTTCTTCCATTTTAAAGGAATATGTAATTCATAATAAACGCTATATTTCAAGTTAACGGGTCGTTGTATCTGTGTCAATGGTGCCACTTATTCTTACCGCTTTCGATCACAGTGGATTTTCTCCCATAAAAACCATTGTAATAACAAATATTGTATACAAGATTGTATATGTAAAGATGTACTATCCACATTTACACTGTGTTCCGTATATAGCAGAATACGTAAAGAGAATCTGAGAGACTTTCCGTCCCCATTAAGGTACTTACGTTCCCCATTTTCGTTCAAATTTGAAAACGTCATTGGAGTTACAGAACTCAACGCCGCATTATATCTCCGTTATCAGAACGAAGAAATTTAAATATTTAATGTTTTATTCTCTCGAGTGGTGATCGAACCCAGAATCTGTCGCGCTGCTTTTGCTACTGTACCACGACATGCCACCTACTATCAATAAAGAACATAAATAATAATATTTACCACCCTTTATAAATATCACGAGACAAACCAAAATAATAGTAATATTTTATTCTTTTTTACTGCGAAAAAAAACTCTACCAGAAGAAACTAAGTAAGCAATTTTAAGAAAAGAACCACCCTTTAATGGAAGCATTACTTTTTACATACACTTTTTCTTATAAAAAAATAACATTAATTCTAAATCGTGTACTACTTGGTAATTTAATTAAACTACTTTAACTAATTTTAACAGTTAAATATAACTGTGTTTATATCGTTTATGACAGTAGTTACTTTCATGGTTAGCTGTCTCATGCGTAAAAGTCCAATAAATGAGTTATACATATTTAATGTTTAACTGGGACATAATAGCTTTAATATATTAAAGAAATAAAATTTAGGAATCGTAAATTATTATTTTATAACCATATTATTTATATTATGTAGATATTCAATTCAATTTAATTTCTGTTGATCTACATATATAGGTTGGTGGGTTAAGTACTACTGTTTTGCATGGGTAACTTACCTCATTTAATTAAAATATTACCAGTTAGGTTCAGATAAAATTATTATAATCTTATTAAAAGGCCTGTCGTGGCGCAGCGGCACAAGCGTGTGACTGTAACCGACAAGTTCTGGGTTCGATCCCCGGTCGAGGAAATGAAATATTTAATATTTTTAATTTAAATATTTAATGTTTCATTTCTTCGCTCTGGTAATAAGGCAAAACGCGGCGTTGAGTTCCGCCACTCAACACGCAATGCCTCAAATTCGGCGGAAAGTGGGGAACAGAAGTGGAACGGAGTGTCTTAACACTACGTTCCCGGGTTCCCTCTGCCTACTGAGTTATTAACGACTCGCCGCACGGCCATCGAGGATTCTGCATGTATTTCACGATTGTAGATTAACTTAAAATACAACGTGTAAACATTGACAAACTTATACTTATATACTGATACTGCAACTTATTATTCATGTTTTATTAACAGACGGACAACATAATGAATAGTATAAAGGTTCCATATATAGGGATTCTATTTTTCTGTCCAAGTTGATTCTCATTAGCCGTACTGTTAAATTTCATGAGCCGTGCCAGTCAGGCTATTGAAAATTTCACTAATGATAATATTTCAGTTGCTGCTTCGTCAAAAAACACTAAAAAATATATTTATAATAGCTCAAATAATCAAATAACACTGTGTATAAAAGTCACAAAACGTGACTTTTATACACAGTGATACCGAACTTACCGTGCGCGGGCCCGATTTGCCTTTGCTTGTTTTTCCTTTTAAGATACAAAAACCTGAAAATGAAATCCTAATAATATAAATGCTATATTTATACGTATTTCACATCGTATAACAAATGTAGACAGCTTTCAACCTTCCTTTATAATTAAATTTAACTGTTTAAATTATCTTGATCTCTGACTCCGTTGCCATGTGGACCGTGACCACTTTAGTAGGTAACCCTAAAACACGCGAAACATACCCCTGTACTAACAATACGATCTAACGCATTGTTAAAGAACAATTTAGATTTAATGAGATTTGAAAAGTTGCACATTAATATATATATATATATATATATATATATATATATATATATATATATATATATATATATATATATATATATATATATATATATATATATATATATATATATATATATATATATATATATATATATATATATATATATATATATATATATATATATATATATATATATATATATATATATAATATATATATATATATATATATATATATATATATATATATATATATATATATATATATATATATATATATATAATATATATATATATATATATATATAAATATATATATATATATATATATACATATATATATATATATATATATATATATATATATATATATATATATATATATATAGTTGAAATTCGTTTTTCATCTGGAAATAAGTAAATGTTCTTTCTTCGTTTTATCTTTACCTATAATTTGCCTTGTATATAGCCGTGGTGTAGGATAAATCTTCATTCCAGAAAGAATAAAATATTTTCTTTTCATAGTTTAGGTAACAAGGCAAAACACGGCGTTGATCTCCGCCACTCAACACGCAATGCCTTGAATTCCACGGAAAAGGAGAAACGGAACAGTGTGTCTTAACATTATGTTCCCAAGTTCCCTCTCTCTACCCTGCCATATATGAGATACAGAATGACAACTTATACAGTTTGGTATCAGTGTGATATTTTGTACGATAACGAAAAAAAATAACAAAAAATACCTTAAATGAAGAACTGGTAACAAAATATTTATTTTTAAAATATTTATAAGATATTATGGTACTGAAGTTTATTTATTACATAAATATAAACATTATTCATATGAAATCTGAAACTTCTGCGATTCGTTTCTCAAATACTTACATAATGTCACATATCTATGACATATTATTGCAATAAAATAACACGAATAAATAAAAATTGACACAAGAAATAAAGTATTTTATAAAAATAACTTAAAAGAACATTAGCGGCCATGATCTTAGATAAAAGGTATGAAAAACAAACATCCATTACATTTTTGTTTTATTGCCACCCATTGAGGTAAGGCTGTCACTTTGACAACTCAAGCGCAGTCCACCAAGTCATAATACATGACATCTTGGATCTATAATGGTTGGTCTATACAATGTATTTGAGTTAATAAGAATTTGTGAGATTTTAGCGCTTTAACACTGTATCCTACATAGCAAGGTAGTGTTAAAACACTCTGTTCCGTTCCTCAGTTTGCACTTAATTTGAGGTTATGAGTATTGAGTGGCGGTACTCAACCCCGCGCTTTTTTTTTTATTTACTAAAGCGAAGAAATGAGAATATTAATTATTTTATTTCCTCGAGCGGTGAAAACACCCAAAACCTGTCACGACAGGCGTCTGTATCTTTCAGAAAACTTATAAAATAATCTTCAAAGATAAAGATACATACTTAAAATTATCACTTGGCAAGAGAAAATACTATATGATATATTTTTTTTACATTTCGAAAATGTTTCCAAACTTTTGGGAAAACGTACTTATAAAAAATTTAACTTAGCGGTAAAAATAAAAAAAAAGTAATTTTACTCATCTAACTTATGGTATTTCTTTGAAGTTTTAATTTATAATAATTAAATGTTATTTACATGTTTACAGATTAAAACATACTAAAACCAAATAGAACGTACATACGTAAACTTTCGAATATTAACGAATATTATAATTCCAAAACAATAACATAGTTATATAAGTAAAAAACATTTTAATATATCCATTATATATATTCTTTTCGATCACTAAAATAATTTTAGTTAATCATTAGGCTTTTTCCATATTTTTTTTACAATGCTGCCATCTACAAAAACTAAATTAATATAAAAACATACATATAATAACATATTTATTTAAAGAAATTTTTTTTGTGGAGATTATATACCTGTAAAAAAAGTTTTTACAGGTATATAATCTCCACAAAAGGTATCACGTGTGAACTCCGCTTCATAATGATCACACTACCCACCCATAATTTAAAGCCTTACAGCATAAGTGCATGCAAAAAGTTAAAAGCTTCTATAATTATCTAAAGAAGTGCCTATCTGGCTCAATGCTTTAATAAATCCAGATAATCGTTTAACACTTTATAGATGACATCGTCATGGTGCAGTTTGGTATGCGTTTGATTTATTTTAGTAGTTTTTTTTTATGTTTATTTCACGCTGTATCCCGCAAATAACGGGATGGGCCATGTATCGCTCAATTGTGTACTGCGTGTTTAATGGCGGAACTCTACGCTGCATCATCATCAAAGTCATTTTTTTCCCCAGATTGTGAGTAGACTACCATTGTGCCACGACCGGCTCGAGAAGTGAAATAAAAGTCCAAATAAATTTTAGACATCTTAATAATTTTACGAAACAGATAGCAAGTAATGTAAGAGATATTAAGCATCCGGTTGAGCTGTGTTTAAGCTTGATATGACAAGATTAATGTTACTAACAGTCTATTAGCCAGATGACATCATAGGTTTTACTTAAATGATTACAAAAGCTCAGTTTAAATTTGCGCAACTTTCAAATTCAAAATTTAAAATTCAAATTCAATTTTATTGCAAAATAACATCGTATAGAAAACGATAGAATTGAATAAAAAACGAGATAAATTAAGGAAATAAATGTTGCGTCACAAAATATACGCGTATATTGATAATTCCATGATTTTCGAATTTAATCTCACAAAAAACGAGTGACTGATATTTTTTACTATTAAGGCAGGTAATGGGAAACAGAATCCCAAAACTAAGTTTTGTCTGCCTCATATACTTTTAATAAAAACACACATATTAAAAAAGGGCCGGTCTTGACACAGAGGCACAAGCATGTGACTGTATACGACTGGTTGTGGGTTCGATTCCATTCGTAGAAATGAAATAGTTAAAATTTTCAATTTAAATGATTATAATTTTCATTTCTTCGCTTTGGAAATAAGACAAAGCGCGGCGTATAGTTCCACTACTCAATATGTAATGCCACTAATTCGGCGAAAATTGAGAAACGGAACGGAGTGTCTTAACAGTAGCTTACCAAGGTCTGTCGTGGCGCAGCGGCACCAGCGTGTGACTGTAACCGACAGGTTGTGGGTTCGGTCTCGAGGAAATTAAAAATTTAGTATTTTCAATTTAAATATTAAATGTTTTCATTTCTTTGCTATGGTACAAGGCAAAACGCGGTGTTGAGTTCGCCACTCAACATAGAATGCCTCAAATTCGGGGGAAAGTGGGGAACGGTTTCCTCTGCCATGTGCGAAATACAGCGTGAAGCTAAGTACCAAGTTCCCTCTGAATCTAAGAAGAAGGAGAGGTATTTATTTAAAAGCTTTAGAACCAAGTTATATGATCTCTATAAATGACGTCATACTATACCTGTTGATTGCGTGCAAAATGTCGCAACACGTGCCCGACCGCTCAGAACAAGTTGAAATAATGACTCACAGTTCTGTTACTTTGATTAGAAAATTCAAATATTTTTTTTAGTATTAACGAACAGCTTCTGGCGATCTGTTTTTGTCCTGTACCAAAAAAATAATTAACTAACGGGCGTAATTATGAAACTTTTGCAAAATGTTTATAAATTATAAGCAATAACTAACTAACCTCTAAAAATGTTTAATTTTTTGTTGAAACTGTATAACATTTGAACATTTTTCTTCAATAAACATAATAAATACCTACATCAAGCGTGAATGTATCATATAGTTACATCGAAGAAGAAGAACGTGTTCAAGTGTTTTTTTTTTATTTTTTTATGAAAAAGACATGGCAAACGAGCGTACGGGAATCCTGATGGGGTAAATGATCACCGCTGTTCACGATCACATGTAATACCAGAGAAGCTAAAGGTGCTATAGGAATGTCGAGAAAATGTGTGATGATATAATAGTAAAAAGATTTATGAAGCAATACTAGTAAAGGCGGTGACCAACTGACCTTCAAAAACAATGTTATGTATAACATATACACACACACATATATATTTAAATATTTATTTATAATAAGTTTACATTACGGTAGTATATTTGTGTTCTTAGATAATATATGAATGATTCATAAAAATAGACACAAGACACTAAAGACACTAACTTTCATAGGAATTTCCTTCTGTCTGTGCGTTCTACGTATTAATCTCAGAAACGGCTTATTAGATTTTACTTGTATATTTTAGGAACGTTCAAGTGACGTTTAGTGCTTGTTTTATTTAAATTGGTTAAAAAATAAAAAAAAGTTACGCCAGTTTAAAGTATTAAAGTCGATAAAATTAAATTAAAAAAATATTCAAATAACTGAATTTTAAATGAAGTTAGATATTAAAAATGAAGTTTTCAATGTCTTAAAAGTGATAATGTCATTAGAACAAGAAAATAGTTGAGATTAGTAAATAAAACGGGCGAAGCCGCGTGCTGGTCATTAGTTAAATGATAAAATTAAACCACAGCTGTGCATATACATCACATGTATAATATTATATTTGTACGAGAAAAACGTGGACTTGTTCCATAAAATCCTATTTCAAGTATGATTAAACAAGAAGATCTATTTTCCATCATAATTTCTATAAAATAACTTTTGCAGTAACTATGGTTTTTACTATATTTCAATTACTTTGACTAAGGTCAATGTATTTTCGTTCTAATATCGCACCTAATCGCAATCTTAGGCTATCTTAGCTCAAGCAAAAAGAGAAATTTTAATCATTATTTTACGAAAAATATTATACATTTAAATTATTGAACGTATAGTTTATATCGATATCATAATTAGCAAAAGGATTTAATTTTACGATTGCATAACTATCCATAACTTTCAGTTATGGAACAATCGCTCTCAGAGATGTAGACTAACGTTTAACATACATTAAATTGATACTTAAAAAAATCAACTTACGATTAGCAAGCAAGCTAAAATGAGCCTAGTGTTAAGACACTTCGTTAACCAAATTTTCGAGAATTGTGTGGTGAAATTAAACGCCACGCTTCACTTGTTATAAGGAAATGAAAATAAATTAAATATATTTTGGCATTTCTCCGACTAGGAATTGTACCCACAATATCGTCAACTAAATACTAAGCTTCACCTTGTATACCTGGCGGAGTGGCCAGAGAGAACGGAGTGAAAACATTAGCCTAATTATATATATTTTGTACAAGTTTCAGATAAACAAAATCGTAATTATCATTTCTAAGTATCATTGACTGTAGCCAAATATTCAATAAGTATGTTTTAATAAATATTTAAGCTACCATAAGAATATAACAGCGAATTAATTGAACTGGTTACAATCGTTATTTGGCCTGTTGAGAATCTGATAAGTTGTGGGTTCGATCCCAACTTGAGGAAATTAAAGATTAAATATTTTCATTTTATATTTCTACGCTATGGTAACAAGGTAAAACCCGCGTTTGGTATAGGGGAAAAAATCGGGGACGAAAGGTTCTTAATAGGAACAGAGTGTCGTAACACTAGATTCCCAAATTACCCTACCATGTGTGAAATACAGCGTGAAGTTGACAAAAAATACTGATAATCCACTTTCAATTTTAACCTATTTCCAAAAAAAAAGGTAACATCATTAACCTTGAACGTAATTTGAACAACATTTTTGTATCTGCTTTATCTGTGGGCGATGCTCACTCGCCTTGGAGGAAACGAATGTTGCTCATTTGCATTCTGCTAATGCAATACGTTTCAAATTTTATTCCGATCACATTCTTCTTCACATTTACGTATTCTTTTTTCGTGTTTGTTTATATGTTTTACTTGAATACGCGGCGTAAAGGAGGGTATTGTATTTCTAAGATGTATGTTTGTTCTCACACACACAGATTTGTGTCAGCTTAAGACATGACAACAGTCGAGAAACATACAAAAATTTGATGTCATTTTGTCAAAAAAATGTGGTATAGATATTCCTTATATTATTTCTAAGATTATATCTTTTCTTTTTATTTTTTTTTATGGAAGAGACGGCAAACGAGCATACGGGTCACCTGATGATAAGTGATCACCGTCGCCCACGGCCCCGTGTAACTCCAGAGGAGCTACAGGAGCGTTGCCGTCTTTTAAGCCACTACTTAACGCCGGTCTTAAATGCCGGGGGTGGTAACAATCCGGTCGAGTCTGCCCATGCGTGTTGCCATTACTGGCAACGTGACTCTACCACACGCACTTTAGTCGCCTCTTACGACACCATCAGTACCAGGGTGAACCTATTCTAAGCCGGGATCACACGGCATAAAATCTTATTCTACAGTTAAATTATTTAGTTTTTACTCTGTTTTCGATTGAACAATTGAGACTGTACACTTTCTAGACAAAAGTAAAATATTATTATTATCTATTTAAAAGGAAACCTTTTTAAAATTATAAAAGAAGTTGTGTGCTTTATTATATCAAGTGTACTAGGTAGTCTCCCCGTGGAGATAAAATTCTACAACGTTTTATTTATTTCATTTTGATAATATGTATACCAGGGCGACTCTATTAAAATATTAAATATTTAATTTCAAAGAGAATCGAACCCACAACCTGTCACGTTTACAAGTGCACGCTCTTGCCTTAGCACCACAGGTCCTAATTATTTATTTTACTTTAATAAATTATATTATATTATTCGTAATTCTTAAATTTTAAAATCTATCGTTCTGCCAATCACCATGGTCTCTGCATATTTGGAAGGGGTTTTAAGGTTTTTATATGACATTCCAGGGTCATTGATTGTTCTCAAAGGTTCCCGATCCTCTACGCGGCTTATCAATACATTTATGAATTAAATATTTCATTTAAAATAATGAAGGCCTGTGGTGGCGCACGCGCACATGCGTGTGAATGTAAACTGACAATGCGTGAGTTGGATCTACATTTGAGGAAATGACATATTAAATATTTTTAAATTAAATATTTACTATTTTCATTTCTTCGCTCTAGTAACAATGCAAAGCGCAGCGTTGAGTTCCGTCACTAAACACGCAATGCCTTAAATTCAGCGGAAGCGTGATACAGCGTGAAGCTAAATTTAAAATATTTGTATTGTTTTATGTAGTACTAAAGAGAGCGTGTTAAATTGTATATACACAGTGAGTAGAAGGAGAAATTAGGCTTTTAGAGAAAGTACTGTACGTAAACGTGTATTTGCATTTTAACCAACGCATTACATAACGAACATCCGTTAACTGAAGTATGTAAACAAATATTTGTTTTTATTGTTTTATTTTTACATCTTATTTATCTAACTGAAGAAGGGAAGAAAATACTTGGATATATCTATTAACGATACAAATATCGGAGTTTAACTCTGCAGTTTGTACTAATCGACTAATCGACAAAATATATCTATTGGTACTTATAAAAACACAGTGACCGATCATTGTCTGTATATAAAAGATTTATTAAAAAAACTCTTTTAAAGGACGTTTATTAATAATCGAGCCAAAATAGTGATTTTTAAAATTTTTGTCTGGTTTTCTCTGCGGGCTATTTAGATTAAAATAGAGCTTTTATACATTATAAGTGAGGGTCACTTAGATTTTTTTTTAGTATTTGTTGTATTTAAATTGATTAAAAATAAAAAAAAATACGCCAATTTTAAATAATAAAGTTGACAATAATTTTATTCATTTAGCTGAAACTTAAAGAAAATGTATAGATGTTGTCTTAAAAGTGGTAAATGTATGTAAAAAAATAGTGTAATTCAAGCGGGCGAAGCCGCGGGCTGGTCGTCGGTTAAATATTTTCGTAAGTGCAAATTGAACCCACATCTATCATATATACAGTTAGAAACTACACAATAGAGTCTTTACATTAATAATAAGTAGGTATGGCATATACTCGTACATACGTGACAATGTATAACTTAGTATATCGTTGACTATATATTACAAAATTGCGGGAAATATAAAAATATATATAAAAATGTACATACATATACAATTCTTTTTAAGGTTCAGGCCTGTAATGGCGCAATGGTAAAGGTAGGTTGTTGGTTCAATTCTCATTTAAGAATAAAATATTTTCATTTCTTCACTCTAGCAATTGTTAGCAGAGCAAAACGCGGCGTTGAGTTCCGTCACTCATCACGCAACATCTTAACCTCTTCTGAAAGTAACGGAATAGAGTGTCAGTATACTAGGTTCCCAAGTTCCTTTTGACTACTCTGCCATATGCAGGATACCACGTGAACCTTAAAAAAAGAATTTATTTAAAACATATCATAATAGAAAAACAATAAAAAATCGATATCGATAACATAATCGATATTGGCCCTACAAAATTAACGAGTACCTACTACGCGCAAAACCGAGAATAACGGTATACAGTACAATCGCTAATTCGTTCACAGTTAGTTGTAATGACGGCTTATAAAAACGGAGCCTTGGTGCTCTGCTTTCAATTAACCACGTCCTAAGAAACTAAATTGTTACCTTCCCACAAAACTGTTGCTACGATATTTCCTCAATAAGCACCACTTGGAATGTACGGACGTTGATTGGATTCTCCTGATATTATTAATATAAAACTTTGTGATGGATGGATGTTTGTTGCACTTTTACATGAAAACTATTTTTTTATAAATTTCATATAATTTGCCTATAATATGACATGAAAACCTATCTACAATTGTGTAACCTAGCAATTGTGGCCTGTCGTGGCGAACGGGGACAAGTGTGTAATTCAAACTACTATTAACCGACAATGCTGACGACCCCATCACTAAAGCGAACGAATCAAAATATGGAGGTAGGCACACAGTGCACCAGTTTTTCTGTGGCTCAATCTCGCCTAGGCCTGAATGGAGCCCGCAATTAAAACTTCAAAAGGGCATGGAAAGTCCTACCCAGCAGCTTCGACTGAGTGAAGGAAAGTCCTCCACATTAAACGGTGAAATCAAGTCGCGATCCGAGTCTCACAAGAGACGCCTTTACCTCCTGTGCTCTCTATGGTTGGTACCTTCCACGGTAGCCAAACTAAGGTCAGAGCTCTTTTAGCTCGGCCTCCCCAAGTCCGATGATGTTGGATCTGATGGCCTCCATCAGATCCAATAGCCTACTGCTCCGTCGAAAAAACGAAAAATGAAAGCGTCAAACTACACAACAGGTTGTGGGTTCGATCTCCCCTCGAGAAATTAAAATAGTTAATATTTTCTTTTTTTTTTTCAGCTTCACGCTGTATCCCGCACGAGGCAGGGTAGGCAGAGGGAACCCGGGAAACTAGTGTTAAGACACTCCGTTCCACTTCCGTTCCCCACTTTCCGCCGAATTTGAGGCATTGCGTGTTGAGTGGCGGAACTCAACGCCGCGCTTTTGCCATATTACCAGAGCGAAGAAATGTAACATTAAATATTTAAATTAAAAATATTAAATATTTCATTTCCTCGACCGGGGATCGAACCCAGAACCTGTCGGTCACAGTCACACTCTTGTGCCGCTGTGTTAATATTTTCAAATAATATATTTAATTGTTTCAATGCCATATGCAGAATACAGTGTGAAACTGAAAAAAAAAAAAAACATTATAAACAATGAGCTTAAACGACCTAAGTCACGTTTGGGTCACCGACCCGATAATGCGACAAAATATAAAATACTACCGAGTAATTTATATATATACTTCATAAATAGGAACATTCAATATGCATTATTAGTATTACATGTTTAAGATTGTCTCAATGTGGTACGACAGATACGTGATCAAACGACAGTTTTAAGTAGGGACTTCACGCAGTAAATGACGCAACTTAACCTCGTATTTAGAAAATTATTCCACAACCAGGGATCGAACTCCCAACTTCCATGCTTATATAACCACAAATTCCTCCATAAAGAATTTTATTTGTAAAAGCAAACAATAATTTAGTGAATCAACAAATTTTGAAGTTCCAAGGATATAAAGAACAATAAAATTATCATGCCAAACGGTTTTCAACCTCGACATATTTACTTACTTGCCATATATGTAGCTACAGTACTCGTATATAACTCTGCAATGATGACGTATGTTCATTCATTGCCTTACCTTTACGTTTCTTGATCATCGACAGTGCGTGGGCGCAGTTATTTTTTAATGACTAATCTATAAATAATTTTGGTAAAGTTTAATTCAATCGATTATTTATATCGTTCGTGCGTGGTTTTTAAGTATAATGAATAATAGTCATTTTATCACTGAAAATAATAATGCAGTTTGTCCAAAAGTAGCAAAAAATATATAATAGGAAGCTTTTACTCTTATGGTTGTCTCCTCAGAATCATATGCATCCAGCGCACAGCAGGGTAGGCTGAGGTAACTTGGTAACCAAAAGTTCAGACACTCCGTACCGTTCCAAACGTTGCCTTGTTACTAGAACGACGAAGAAATAACAACGTTAAACGTTTAATATTAAATATTTTATTACATTGACCCCACTAAATGAAATCCACTGAAAAATTCCATGAAAGATTGAAAGAAAGTATGCTTACTCCACTTTCAAGCGAAAACTACTGAACAATGAGACTTCACAAATTATATTACTTACTAATCAAAAAAGCTACATAAAGCTACATAAAAAAGCTACATTTTACGTAACTATTTGTACAATAATACAACAAAGAGTCGCAATTCTAAAATATCTTAAATCTTCAAAAAAAATATTTGCCAAAACTCTACAAATATATCTATAAGTAATATATCAATAGTGATGTATTTCTCATTCACAAACTACCCACATGCAATGTATCGATATACAATTATATAATGACACGAGAGCGTTTGACCATGAGAGAATGAATGAACATCGCGTGGGATCACGGATTGTGTGAATTTGCTTTATTTACCTAGCAATCATTTAACATGCGGTGCGGTGCAACTGTTATTTATATATAAAATTACTTGACCTGCGATAATGCAGTTCAGTTCAGATGTAACTAAATAGAAACTCTGTTTCCTCAGCCTACCGTCAGAATTAACTTTGAGATAGACAGAGGAAACCTAGTGTTAAGACACTTCATTCTTCAATAAGATAATCCCCATTTCCTGCTGAAATCGTGAGTAATTGAATATATATATTGTAATATTAAAGAGCTTGTAAAAGTATTTTCATATGGAAACCAATCTATGAACATAGTTCATTTACGTGGTACTCAGTAGCACAGCACTGACTCATTTGAAGGTATAAACACGTATAGTCAGTATATTCAAGTTTTGATGGAAACGGTAAAGGAGTATCTTAACACTAGCTTTCTCTTCCCTTCCCTGCTTTAGCCGATATACAGCGTGAAATTAAAATACAATAATTTAAACATCCATTACAATTGTATCTAAATAAAATATTATTTACAAAATATTGAATATTTTACTAAAAAGATTCGAAAACAAAAAAAAATAATTTTTATATATATTTGACCTTTAAAATCGATACAATACTTTATATATATGAGAGTGTCCGAGCCATACGGGGTCGCGTCGTGAGGGCACGAGATGAAAGTAAGATCAACACTGTCACTGCCGACTGCCTTATTATAGCCGATTTATTGTTTCCACAATTGCTTCCCAGCGCCCACGGGATGCTGCTGTAATAAGATCAATGGATCATTAATTAATATGAGACTATTTCTCTAAATTAATTTAATTTAATTATATTAAAATGTCTCTACTGCCACTGTTGAAGTCATCACATCAAAGTGGTACAGTCATGTAAACTTGACATATGCAAGTTCAATTCCCAGTAGAGGGAATCACTTACAATTTTTTAGCTTCCAGCCATATTATAATACTAGAGTAGGTCTCAAACACCGCATGTAAATTAACGCATTAAATAGAGTGCTGAGCTAGAATGCCCAGAAATGCTCATATAATCAAAATTAGACATGCACATGACATATTTTTGTTATTTTCGGTAGTTTATGGAGAAAGACACGGCAAACGAGCGTACGGGTCACCTGACAGTAAGTGATCACCGTCGCCCACGGCCCCGTGTAGCACCAGAGGAGCCACAGAGGTGTTGCCGGTCCTTAAGATGTATGGATACCGGGGCCCGGCATTACCCAATGCGAAACGCATTGGCCGATGCCACTACTTAACGCCGGTTTTAAATGCCGGGGGTGGTAACAGTCCGGTCGAGCCTGCCCATGCGTGTTGTCATTGCTGACTTGATATATATATATATATATATATATATATATATATATATATATATATATATATATATATATATATATATATATATATATATATATATATATATATATATATATATATATATATATATATATATATATATATATATATATATATATATATATGCTTTATAATGCCACACACGTTTCATTTCCGTTTCACATTTTCCGCCAAATTTGAGGCACTACGTGTGGAGTAAGTTCAGTTAACGTTATGTATTAATAACTAAACGTATCAAAATTTGAACAAAGCAGGATTTGAAACCGTGCCTCTTAGAAACCGTCCAAGCGCTCTGACCAACTAAGCCATACGATTTCATCAAGCTACGTGGAAATTCTTTTACGCTTGTTACAATCTATTTACGTATTATAATGTAAGCGACTTATTACAATAAGTTACAACATGGTAAAGCCTAAGATAAAATGAATGGACAACGGAAGTTTAGTTAGCTTTCACTTTTTAAGACAAAAAACCCTAGTAACATGAATGTGACTTTACAACATAAGGGAAACTGCCTAACCATTAGTTAACGCTTACCCAATAGTTAGTAGGTAGTTAAATCATATTTGAATTAGGCTATTTCTACATTCAACTTTAACGTTTAAATTTTTTTGTGTAAAATTAATACAAAAAATAGTTATTACAATATGTATTATTATTAAATATTATTTTTTGGAATAGCTACTAACATTTTTCCATTGTAATTATTAAATATTTTCAATTGAAATAATTATTTTTTTCTTTTTTTGCTCTTGCAACAAGGCAAAGCGCGGCGATGAGTTCCGCCACTTAACATACATGTTGTGCAATGCCTCAAATTCAGCAGAAAGAAAGAAAGAACGGAAAGTAGTGAAAATTAGGTTCCTAAGTTTCTCAGCCTACCCTGCCATGTGCGAGATGCAACGTGAATCTGAAAAAAAAAAAACAAAAATGTATCATCAAACATTTAAACTTTTCACCATATTAATTAATATAAGACAGTAGCGTTTAGTTCCACCGTTTAATAGGAAATGTTTTAAATTCGAAAGAAAAGAGTAAAGTGGAAGACAAAGTGTTTCAACACTAGGTTCTCTCTGCCTACCTTGCTTCTGCTGCTTCTGCAAGGAGAGTATTATCCCGTCAGCTAAGAGCTATAATAAGCGTGTTAGAAACATAATAAGAAGATTCTCTCGAGAAAAAAAAATGTATTCTCTATTATATGAAATATAATAAAAAAACATTTTTTGTTTTTTTTTTTTTATTATACTCTCGAATGGTACAGAAATGTGCATGTAGTATATATAAAGACCAAAACCACAACAAAAAAAAGTTACAAAAAAAATTAAAAGTTTTATTGTTTAAATTTTTTTATAAAAAAACTAATAGCAGTCGTGGGACTGCCGATAGAAGTGAAAACGGAACTATTAAGTTGAGTAATTAAAACTATATGCAAAAATTATATGATTTTTTTATGTTTTATTTACTAGTTACATATGATGGGTTAAACAAATCATGAACAAAATATAAAAACAAAGTGGTTGAAAAAATAATTAATATACAATTATCTTAATTATACATAGTATTTATATTTACACGAATTTCAATGAATTCAAGTTTGAACATTATTTTCACTATTTACATCATTGTCATCATTAATTTCGACAATACTTATAGATTATCTGTTCGTTCAATCATTTCATTGTATTCTAAAAAGATACAATAGGTACTGCTACTATAACGTATTGGTGACGTCACTCACAAAATTATACTTATCCAAAAATCGTCCAACGCACACATAATACAGTCAGAAATAGTCGATGTATTAGTGTATACGTGTACACAGGCTACTGCGCGTGCGCTAGTCTGGGTCTCCATAGCGATAGATATACTATTATCATTAGCATGTCGGTGACGCGTACCGAGGATTTTACCCTCTACCAAAACGCTCAACGCGCCTAAAGAA
The DNA here is from genome assembly GCA_019049475.1 of Eueides isabella. Lineage (NCBI taxonomy): Eukaryota > Metazoa > Arthropoda > Insecta > Lepidoptera > Nymphalidae > Eueides > Eueides isabella. The sequence goes on along the minus strand of CM032394.1, from coordinate 2,861,340 downwards.
GTTTTCACTTCAAAAAAATGATATTTATTTATTCATAAATGTGTTTAATCCTTTATTTTAGGAACTCGCTGAAAGTAGTTCAATTGTGATTGTAGTCCAAATATTCAGACAATGACCCAAATTTAAATCTATACACTGTCTATGCAAATGTAAAAGGCAAATAAAATTTTATTTGCTGACGTTATTACCATTTGAATGTCGAAACTGATATAATTAAATTGTCAAAACTTTTCTATAGTAAAGCTATATATATACATATATATATATATATATATATATATATATATATATATATATATATATATATATATATATATATATATATATATATATATATATATATATATATATATATATATATACATATATATATATATAATATATATATATATATATATATATATATATATATATATATATATATATATATATATATATATATATATATATATATATATATATATATATATATATATATATATACATAAATATATATATATATATATATATATATATATATATATATATATATATATATATATATATATATATATATATATATATACATACATCCATCTAGCCTTATATTTTTTAAAGTGTATGACATCAGTGTTGTAAATACAACATTATTTTAGGATATGTAATTACATCTTTTAACTATTACAACTTTTTGAGGCCCGTCGTGGCGCAAGGGCAGAAGCATGTGACTGTAAACGGGTAAGCTTGTGGATTCGATTACCAGTCGAGGTAATGAAATATTAAACATTTTCAATTTAAATAGTTAATATTTTCATTTCTTGGCTCTGGTAACTACGAAAAGCGCGGTGTTGAGTTCCGCCACTCAACACGCAATGCCTCCAATTTGGAAAGTGGAGACTGGGATGCCGTGTCTTAACACTAAATTCCCAAGATTCCTCTGTTTTCCCTGCCTGTGCGGGATACAGCGTGAAGATGTAAGTTAGTTATTCAACTTTAAACGTGACAGATTGTAGATTAGTTGAATCACAACCAGTCACCTCGAAGACTTGAAATATTTAAGATGTTCTTTTTGTACCCCTGGTAACAACACAAAAACGTCGAGTTCCGCCAATTAACACATAATGCCTCAGATGGGAACGAAAGTATCTAAACGGGAACAGAGTGTCTTAACACTAGGTTCCCAAGTTCCCTCTGCCCACCCTAACAAGTATATCAGCATGAAGATTAAATCATCTACATAGTGTACGTCTAACTCCAAGAAATACATGCAAAAATACAAAGTTACGTAATTAATAGGATTATAGCTCGGTTAAAATACGATGGTTATCTAGTAGAGAACGTATATTTAAAATATGAGTATGCTGCGTATACAAATATAGTATTGTGTCCCACAAATCAACACGTGATATTTTTTATTTAAATACAAATTAAAGAACAATGGTAAATTGTATAACGGTTGTTATACTGAGCCTGACGCTGTATCCCGCCGTGGCAGGGTAGGCAGAGGGAACTTGGGAACCTAGTATTAAGACACTCTGTTCTGTTAAATTTAAGTCATTGCGTGTTAAGTGCGGCGAAACTCAACGCCGCGCTTTGCCTTGTTACCAGAGTGAAGAAAATGAAAACATTCAATTTTTAACTTAAAAATATATAATATTTTATTTCCTCGGGTGGGAATCGAAACCCCAACTTGTCGCGTTTATAGTCAAGACTTGTGCCCCTGCGCCACGACTGACTTTAAGGCCACTTCTTTACTAACATAATTATCCTTTAAAGCAATTATAAAATTGTACTCACACATAGCTTTACTCCGCAATGGACTGATATATGCAATATATGTTGCAAATGTCGCTCTGTTGATTACTACTTCTAAATTATATGTTGCATAGATATTGAAATGTACCAATTTACTTATACATATTATCGAATATTTTATAAAACGTGATACTATCGATTATTCTATCGATCGGATACTTAAAATGATTAATTATTGTTTCTGTTCATTGGCTAAATGAAAGATAATATATCTCTCAGCTTCACACTGTATCCGGCACGTAGCAGGGTTGGCAAAGGGAATTAGAAGGGAACCTAGTGTTAAGACACTCCATTCTGTTCCTTATTTTCTGCTGAAGTGAGTGTTTGCAAGGCATAGCGTGTTGAGTGGCGAAACTAAACGCCGCGCTTAGCCTTGTTACCTAGGTTCCCTAATTCCCTCTGTCAACCCTGCTTTTTATTAACTTTTTATTTGGTCAACGAATAGAAGCAATAATTAAGCATTTTAAGAATCCAATCTAATGTATCCAATTGTTTTGTAAAATAATCAGATACATTACATTTAATAATTTGAGGCCTGTCGTGGCGCAGCGGCACAAGCGTGTGACTGTAACCGATAGGTTCTGGGTTCGATCCCAGTCGAGGGAATGAAATATTAAATATTTTCAATTTAAATATTTAATGTTTCATTTCTTCGCTCTGGTAAAAAGGCAAAAGCGCGGCGAGTTCCGCCACTCAACACGCAATGCCTCAAAATTCGGCGGAAAGTAGGGAACGGAAGTGGAACGGAGTGTCCTAACACTAGGTTCCCGGGTTCCCTCTGCCTACCCTGCCTCGTGCGGGATACAGCGTGAAGCTAAAAAAAGAAAAATAATAATAATTTGCTCTGGGGCAAAGAAAGGAAAATATTAAATATTTCATTTCCTCGAGTTCGGATCGAACCCACAACCTGTCGTTTGCAGTCACACGCAATAATAAATCTATTCATAATTTTATTAATTTAGTTACTCAAGACCCAACAAATCACTACCTTATCTTGGCAAAGAGCTTCTAACTCTCGCTTTGCTAGTCTGATTTTTATAAAACAGCTGAGAACCACCGCAATAAACAAGGGCTTCAATTAAAATAACAGCAATGACAGGTGGATCCAACTTTTAATGTTTTTTTTTACGTCGGGGGCTAATAATATACATATTTTTTAATTTAGAACAATGGTATTTGTACTATTTATTAGGAATTTTTATATTTTGAGAAATTTCTACTCAATGACGATTATTTATTGCTTTTAGTCTTGATAAATAAAATAGTTCAAGTTCTAAATATTATTTGAAAATATATATATATTTTGTAGTATGGGCAATGAAAAACGTGATGCTTATTATTTTAAAAAAAACTTTATTATAAATATTTTCTAAATTTATTTAAAAACGATGTTTCTATAACTTTTGATTTTTAAAATGTGATTCACTAATATGAAAATCAACATATTTAATCAAAATGTACAGATCATCAATTCATTTTTTATTTTTTTAATTAAAATACTGTCAGCTACTTTATTATAGATATTATTTCTAATAAATACAGCTTATCTTTCAAGTAAAAAAATCGTAAACAAAACTATTATGAATTATTAACATAATCGAATGAAACCATAATTACATTTTTTTTAATCCATTATCGATATCTAAAATTAATTGAATCGATTCGGATGTATCTTGAAATACATTACTACTTCTCACGCCTGTAATATTTGTAATCCCATTGAGTAATGATTTATGTTTTATATGCAAGCTATAATCTATCTATTGCGGCCTGTCGTGGCGCAGCGGCACAAGCGTGTGACTGTATAGGTTGTGGGTTCGATCGCCACTTGAAGAAGTGAAATATTCAATATTTACAAATGAAATATTTAATATTTTCATTTTCTTCGCTCTGGTGACAAGGCAAAGCGTGGCGTTACGTTGCACCAGTCAACAAACAAGTTCAACGGAAAGTGAGGAACAGAACGGAATATCTTTACACTAGGTTTCCAAGTTTGATGAATTACATGTTCTTTGTAATGAATTTGTTAATAGTTTATTTAAATTGCTGTAGGAGTTTCTTGTTGTTCCTTAAAAAGATAAAAGATGATATTGATCTTTTATCTTTTTTTAAAAAGATCAATATTATCTTTTATCTTTTTTAAGGAACAACAAGAAACTCATAAAGCAATTTAAAGATAAAAGAGTGTGACTGTAACCGACAGGTTCTGGGTTCGATCCCCAGTCGAGGAAATGAAATATTTAATATTTTCAATTTAAAATATTTAATGTTTCATTTCTTCGCTCTGGTAATAAGGCAAAAGCGCGGCCTTGAGTTCAGCCCCTCAACACGCAATGCCTCAAATTCGGCGGAAAGTGGGGAAAGGAAGTGGAACGGAGTGTCATAACACTAGGTTCCACTTCCGTTCCCTCTGCCTACCCTGCCTAGTGCGGAATACAGCGTGAAGCTGGAAAAAAAAAAAAAGATAATATTGATTTTTTGTAACAAAGCTTAATTTACATCTATACTTAGGACTTGAACTAGACATTTGTGTACAATATTGATAAGAATATTGACAGTTAATAAACGAAATAAATGTGTCTTTATAATTGTAATTAGTAAAATATGAAAATTTTATTTACTTTGTTAATATTTATTTAGTATAACACATAGTTATTGATATTTAGGCAATTCCAAATTTAATAACCATATTTTCATCGAATTTAAAATTCGTAAATCGTCATGAAACATGGCAATTAGACGGGTAATTTTACAAAGTAAGGAATTTTCGGCGGCTGACCTAAGCTTAGATGAATAAAATGTTGTAATGTTAACTTATTTATTTCCATTGCACTAAATATAATACGATATATTAACCTGTAGACCAAATCAAAGAGACAACCAAGAATATAAAAATTTGACACTTTTGTCCAGTTTTTTCAAAAACAAAAAAAAATCTTTTTAATAAATTTCACTCGACTGCCATCCTATACTTATTGCTTGAATAGAAAAACTTCCAGCGTAAAACTTAAATAATTCGTTCTTTTATAAATCTACATTCTAATGTACCTTTACACAATTCACAAGTAAAAAATAGATACAATTTATATTACAGATTTTCATCTAATGACTCCATTGCTTCAACATTGCACAATCCCTAATGATTTCGATATATATTTCTAATGATGATAATGCCTTTAGAACGTTAGTTCGTTGTTTGTGCTACAATATCATTATTTGTATAACGTTATTAATATTTGTATAATAATGATCATACCATAATATTATTTATACAAAACACTGTATAAAGTTCTCATAAAGCGATACTCTCAATGATAATATGGTATCGCCTTGCACTGTTTGGAAATCGAAAGTACTCTACATGCTGGTACAGAGAAATGAAAAAGTTTTTGTTTTTTTTTTTAATTTAAATATGTATTAAATGTATGTTATTTAAATTATATATTAATTATTTGTTGTACTTTAGCGATAGAATAATAAATGAAACAAATATTTTTGTAGTGTAATAGGTAAGCCTTATTTTTATATAAAAACAAAATACGTACAATAAAGATGTCTTTAGATACTTAGCTTAAGATTCTTTTACATTTTTATTATATATATATATATATATATATATATATATATATATATATATATATATATATATATATATATATATATATATATATATATATATATATATATATATATATATATATATTGCTATACTGGCCAAATTATATATAATTCAGTCAGTATTTATATAAAAAAAGTTAAAAGTGAGACAACAGAGATACAGAGAAACTTTTTTCAAACCAGAAAAAATACAAAATGCTTTTCATTATGATACTCGCTGGCATCTAATAAATGGATATATTTAAAAGATTAATTTAATATAATTAAAGTAGATATACATATATAAGAAAAATATCAAACAATTTGTCTAACACAATTTATACTATGAATGTACTGCCTTTTAAGGTGTTCTCTCATAAGGCTCGGGGCGTGTCGAACATAACTCTGCATAGCTTAGTCAACATAACAAGTAACTTCGGCCACTGTTGTTTTATTTCTATTATATCAACCGTTTTGGTACAAACGAGACGAATTGACGTAGAAAAGCAGATGCAGGTTCAAATCATAAATAAATATATAATATACTTTTTTGTTTTACCCTAAAATAAGATGTATCTGTTCACGCGAAAAAAGAAGTACATTAATTCTTCTTATATATATATATATATATATATATATATATATATATATATATATATATATATATATATATATATATATATATATATATATATATATATATATATATACGAAAAAAATTAAAATAACTAAATAAAAAAACTGAGTAAATTTTTATTGTAAAAATTGCTAATAATTGAATTGTATCCTTTATTCTAAGCTCACTACGTAAAAGTAATTACTAAATTTAAACTTATTTTTACTATGTTTTAAAGTGTTATTCCACACTTAGGACAGAAAATACTAAACTTAAATTTAAAAAGCGTATAAAACGCCCTGACCAACTATGAACCGTTCCAGCGCCCTGACCAACTATGAACGAATGGCTTAGTTGGTCAGAGCGCTGGAACGGTTCCCCAGAGGCGCGGGTTCAAATCCTGCTTCGTTCAAAATTTTTATACGCTTTTTAAATTTAAATTTAGTAAATTAATACTTATTTTTATTTGTAAAAAATCTACTGTTACTTACGGCGACTGTACACAAAACAAATAAGCCAACTAGTGAAAGTGATCGCGATGACTGAGCCGCTGTTCGAACCGGTATGTCTTAACATTTCATATCACATAAACGCTATACCATATCAATATACAAGAAGCTCTAAAAATATATACCTATTTTATTGTTTTCAGTTCTTACATAGTTATTGGTTTTATACAAATCACACTTTTAAAATAAAATATCATTGGCTTATCACGGCGTTGAGTACCGCCACTCAATACGCAACGCCTTCAGAATTTGACGGAAAGTGGTGGAGTTTGTTAATCACAACAGTTTCCTTTTACTTACCCTTGCTACGTGTATTATACGGCGTGACAATAAAAAAAATATAACTACTTGTAGAGCAGTTTAAGTACTTATTAATTCCACACTTTATATCGAGTCTGAAGCCTGTCGTGGTGCAACGGCATAAGCGTGTGATTGTAAACGACAGGTTGTGGGTTCAATCCCCACTCGAGAAAATGAAATATTTAATATTTTCCATTTAAATATTTAATGTTTTCATTTCTTTCCAGTAGGCAAAGCACGGCGTTGAGCTCCGCCACGCCATGCTTAAAATTTAGCGGAAAGTGAAAAATGAAACGAAGTGTTAACACTAGGTTTCCATGTTTCCTCTGACTCATCTGCAATGATGCTGAGTTGAGTTGAGTACTTTATGGCGATGAAACTCCTGTTGCTAATTTAATGTTTAAAATTTTAAATATTTTCGATAATAACCAAAAAGCACACGAGCGAAGCCGCGAATTAATAATAAACCTTGACATCTAATGCTCAAATAATAAATATCAACGCAAAGACAAATCAATATTAATACAGCAATATTTATGACACGTTAAAATGATTATTATGAATAGGAAATCGTATGATTTGTTTCGCCAATTTAAATAAATCGATTTCGCCTTTATATAAATTTCGTCACCGTTAATTTTATTAAAGGCTAAATGCCAGACGTCCGATTCAAGGAAAGAATAAGATAAATATTTTCCAAAGATGTCAATGTTTTGCGTTGTTTTTTGGGGCGTAAAATAAAAGGAAAACTTAGCTCTTCAAGTGGGAATTTTGAAAAAAACGCTCAATCGGAGCACCTCTTACTCTCCTCAACAGCTCCCGAATCAAATACTTTTGCCTGTTCGTTGTCTGTCAGTAAATCATTAATGGAAATACATACATTACAAATTTACTACAACTACATTAAAATTTAATTAAGGCTTCCATGGTTCAGGGGCAACTATCAATCCTGGGGATTGCAGGATGCCCGCTATGAATTCTCCTATGACATCTATCTTTTACAGCAGATAGCCCTTCCTATAGCTATGATTGAAGCTTAATTGTTTTTTTTATTATATCTCTTGATTATGTTTATTTCCCACTATAGCTTTTTAAATATACGTATATGAATATATAATAAAAATATTGAATATGTTCCCGGGTTCCCTCTGCCTACCCTGCCTCGTGCGGGATACAGCGTGAAGCTGAGAATATATAATAGAAGAGTTAGATTACATCTTGGTGTTGCTGTACGTGGAAATATATAAAAAATATAGAGGACTATTATTGAGGCAACAGGGTCCTATTATATTATATATAAAATAGTGTCTGTGAATGTTTTTTATCTGTTTGTCATTGCGTTTGTAACCTACAAATCTCAGAAAGTGTACTAATCTCAGCAAGGGATAAACAGATTTCAGTATTATATTTTATCACTAAATAGGTTGATAAATTTAAAAAAAATCGTCAATCTAAATATTTAATTCGACTAAATTACTATAATTTTTTTGTTCATGAAGTTATTTTTTTTTTTTTTCACTGTATAAATATTGTCTTAAATGTGATAATTATTAAATGTGATAATATGATTAATAAATAAAATAGTACAATTCAGTCGGGCTAACCCGCGGGCGGGTCGTTGGTATCTATTCATATACATATTCATGTCATCGCACTGGCAACGAAGCATAGAGCGTGTATTGTATAATTTTTTAATTTTATTTGTTTATGTATTAATTAATTTATTTTTTGTTTGTAATTTATTTTGCTTGATTTAAGATGTCATTTTGTTATGTTTTTTAGTTTGATATTTTGCATTCAATCTCTTATATTGTTATGTTAAGATGGAAGAGCGAGGCCTCCTGATACAGGTCTTCGGTAACTTAAAAGGAGGCACTCAACCTTGTAAATGTTAATTGTAAAAGAAAATGAATAAAGATATTATTATTATTATAAAAAAAAGAGCGGCGTTTAATTCCGCTACTCTACACGCAATACGATTTAAGAATTTAGCTGAGAATGGGAAACGGAAGTGTCATAATGAGAACGGAATGACTTAACACTAGGTTCCCAGGTACCTTCTGCCTATCATGTCCGGGACACAACGTGAAGCTAAAACATACTAATATTTATTATCTGTAATTTATAGTTTATGGTAAATAGCAACGTCAACCCCACGACCTAAATAACATGTGACGACACTAGAAAGTGACATGTTACTTAAGTGGTTTGTTGTCACTGTGACAGAGGTTGCGTTACAATGAGAGATGCGTGTAATTTGTCCGTCTGTTTGTTTGGTATTAACTGTGGCGAAGGTATTTATTAAATGTTAAAGCAAAGGTCAAGTGAGTTAAATCACGTATGTAATTATTAAATGTTTTCTTTTACTTTCTCTCTTTTCTCAGCTTCACGCTGTATCCCGCACTAGGCAGGGTAGGCAGAGGGAACGGAAGTTGAACCTAGTGTTATGACACTCCGTTCCACTTCCTTTCCCCACTTTCCGCCGAATTTGAGGCATTGCGTGTTGAGTGGCGGAACTCAACGCCGCGCTTTGCCTTATTACCAGAGCGAAGAAATGAAACATTAAATATTTAAATTGAAAATATTAAATATTTCATTTCCTCGACTGGGGATCGAACCCAGAACCTATCGGTTACAGTCACACTCTTGTGCCGCTGCGCCACGACAGGCCTCCACGACAGTTTTCTTTTATATATAAGTAAATGTTAATTGAGATTACCTCAAGGAAATTTACTTATTCGAGGCATGGTTACACCACGGGGGTAGATTAATTCCGCATATTACAACAAAAAACAATTGAAAAGCCCTGTTCTCCACATTCAATAGGTAATAAATGAATAAATATAAAAAAAAAATCATTTCCTTGATAGGGAATCGAATCCACATCTGTCGTGTTGTGCTATCATAAAAGTTTATTTTAACGAAGTGTAGTTTATATTTAATTTTAATTGTAAAGGCCAGCAATGTAAAGGCCTTCGTCACACAGTAACACAATTTGTAACCATTTAAACGATATCTAGTGCGATATTTTCTACCGTGCCATAAACGGGATACAGCTTAAAGCCATCAAGAAAAAACATTTGTTTCAAAATTTACATCACTATATAAGGAAGCATGTTTCAACAGATTGGATAAAGTTTTTAATTGATATTTGATGATTTTGATTATGTCGGAGCTTCACAAAAAATAATAATTAATTTCAACAAGGATTTCCTTCTGATCATGACGTTCTTAGGGCTTTTTTAGATAATGTTGGAATTAAAATTTCAAATTTGTTATTTTAGATCTCATTCATTTATTAGAAATACGTTTCAAAATGTATTTATTACAATTTACAAAAATATTTAATTATATGAGAGCAACACTATTACATTAATTATTCATGTAGTAGTGTTGCCCTCACTATTATTTTTAAAAAACATATTCTTTGTAACATAGCGGGATCTCTTGGAATCTGTCCATGAAGTGCAGTTAAAATTTTATAGGTTTTCTAAATAATTACTTTTCTCTCCTAAGTGACACCATATAAATGGTAAAAATACCGGTTTTTTTTATTATTATAAAATAAATTGCAATGGCAACACAACAACAGCCAATTCTCAAAAACTTATATATAATTAAAAAATAAGAAAGACATTATAGAATATAATAATGCTTTCGGTTAACGTTTTTTACAATTACAAAAACCAGATTTTTTTGAAATATTCTGAACACTCGTTATGTACCTACTATAACGTCCCTTTGATGAAATATAAGGCCGCTATTCAAAAAGTTTTTACATCACGTATATCTACTTAATTCCTTTGCAGATATTTTAATGAGTCGGAACGGTGGTAGGATGTCGCCTCAATTTAAGCATACAGTGAACATTTAGTAATAGAAGTGGTAGAGACTTGATTAATATAATAGTATTATAAACTATTATTATTCATATTTATTATTATTCATATTTTTTATGCGGCTTCGCCCGCAAGAGAAGTGGGCGTAACAAAGAATCACAATGTTTGACATCTGATTATCGTTATAAAGTTCATGGAGAACCTATAGTTTCTAAGATTACCTCCTTTAACCAAACAAATACTTTAATATTTTCAATCTATGAATGTGTATTTTTTACAAAAAAAAAAACTTATTTAGAGAAAACGTATAAAAATTTAACGGGATTTGAACACGCGCCTCTTAAAATTCATCCTAGAGACGCAAATTCAAATTTGTACGATCAAAATGCTACACGTTTTTTTAAATAAGTACTTCTCATTCTTAAGTGTCGGTTAAAAAATAGTAAATAATATAATATATCTCATTAGAGGTTACGTCCTCTAAGATCGCCACCAAATTCAACATACGTATAATATACATAGTTGGTCGTGTGATCTAAGTATTGCTAATCACCTTACCGTACAGTGCATCGCTTTACAGTGCAGTCTTTCTTGGTGCAGGTTGGCGGCACGTATTGTAAATTTGCTTAATTACATAATTAAATATAAAAGAAATGATTAATTTTATAAATAAAACTTTGCCTTAGCATCTGAAATAAGACGAGAAGAAAGACACGTGAAGATGAAAAGCATGTAAAGATGATATACAAATGCAAATAATATGTATTTATTAAGAAGTAAGCTACAAGTTAAGTTTTATCAGAAATATATTAAAAACAAAACTGAAACCCCTACCGTAGCATAAACAAAATCCCGCGAGGTCTGTCGTGGCGCAGTGGCACAAACGTGTGAATGTATATGCGATAGACTGTAAATTCGATTTCCACTAGAGGAAATGAAATATTTAATATTTTCAAATTAAATATTTAATGTTTTCTTTTCTTTGCTTAAAACCACTGATAGAAGACAACAAAACTATGAAAAAGAAAATAGAAATATTGGAGAAAAAGATTGAGTATTTCGAAAAGGAAAAGAGAAGAAATAACATTCTATTTTTCGGCTTGGAGGAGAACGAGAGATCTTCATCGGACCTGCTCCGAAAAATACAGGGAATTTTTAAATCGGATCTGAAAATCACCCTAGAAGCAAACGATGTAACAAAAATATATCGTATCGGCCATAACAAAGAAAAGAAAATAAGACCTATTCTTATAGGGTTTGCAAACAGCTGGAAGAAAGGCGAGGTTCTAAAGCAGAAGAAAAACCTAAAAGACGTATACGTTACCGAGGACTTTCCGAAAGAAGTGTTAGAAAAAAGAAGAGAACTGAAACCAAAACTAATAGGAGAACGAGCGAAAGGAAATATCGCATACATAAAATACGATCAATTAATAGTGAAAGAGGGAAATCCAAACAATGAAAAAAGGAAAAGAGACCAATCAACTTCGCCGGAAAACCAAAAACAGACCAAGAAGCCAGTGACCAACGCTACATCAAAAAAAGATAACAGGAGGAATGCATTCGATTTGATGAGACCTAAATCAAACTCATTTTCTAATAGTTCAGAACAATCTAAGTAGCAACTAAATATCAGCAACCGTAGGCAGAACAACCCCAATCCGGCTGGTCCCCGTGGGGTTATAAGACCACCACCCCCCTCTAAGAAAATATACTTAAACTTAAACCATAAAAGAAATAATAAATTAGATATTGCAACGCTAAATGTCAGAACACTAATGTCAGATGATAGATTAGAAGAACTGAAGGAGGCCGTAAAACTTATTAAATGGGATGTCATTGGTCTTTGTGAAGTGAGAAGAATAGGAGAGGAGATAAGAGAATATAACGAACATAGTTTTTATTTCTACGGTGAAAAACAAGGTATTTATGGAATGGGATTTCTAGTAAAAAAGTATCTAAAAGACAAAATAATTAGTTTCCAAGGAATATCAGATAGAATTGCAGTTCTTAATATACAATTACCAGAATTCAAAAGATCATCTTTGATTATCCAAGTACTGCATGTCCCACGGAACAAGATACAAAATTAGCGAAAGATACATTTTACAAAGACGAATTTGTCTTAGGCGATTACAGTAGTGGAGATAGAAACGACAATGGACACAGACTTATAGATTTTTCTTTTGCAAATAATCTTAAAATAATGAATAGTTTTTTCAAAAAAGGAAAATCTAGAAAATGGACGTGGATTTCACCAAACGGCAGAGATAAAAATGAAATAGACTTCATACTCACAAGAGAAAAACACATATTCAGTGACATCGATGTTGTGAACAAGCTAAATTTTAATACAGACCACAGATTGGTTAGAGGAGTTATACAAAAAACTAACAGTAAATCAAGAAAATATATTACAAACTCAATCCAAAATACGAAGATAATATCACCTATACCACAAAAGGTCATATTGGATGTAAAAAACCAATTAGATAAAAATGGAAAGCACAAAACATTGCAGGAAAAATACATTTTTTTGGAAAAACAACTGATAAACTTAAATAAATTATGTACTAAAAAAGAGAAGAAAAATAAGCTAGGAGAAGAAACCTTGAAACTAATGGAAGAAAGGAACATAATGCTAGAGAAACGAAAAGATAACCAACAAAATATCAGAAATATTAGCAAAAAAAATTCAAACATCGATTAGAAACCATAGAAAAGCAGAGAGACTAAAAATATTACGAGATCAAATAGATAAAACAGGCGGAATTAAGAGAGGTCTAAAACAGTTAAGAGAATACACGCAACCTAACATGAAAACTCATAATAAGATAAAAAGTGAGAAATTAACAACAAAAAGGGTATCAATAACAAAAGTCGCGACAGAATTCTACAAAACATCCCATATACACGGACCCAGACCAAACACTCAACTCAACTTCAGTAGAGAAAGGAAAAGATACTTACGAGGAAGAAATACCTATAATATTAGAAAGCGAAGTCATAAAAGCTATAAAATCACAAAAAACTGGCAAAGCACCAGGAGATGACAACATTTCAAACGAACTTCTAAAAGAATCTCTAACCGCAATAACTAAATATGTGACACATCTATTTAACGAAATAGTGGCTACTGAACAAATACCAGCACAATGGACTAAATCCACTACAGTTTTGTTACACATAAAAGGAGATAAAAACGAAATAAATAACTACTGACCTATAAGCTTAATGTCCAACCTATACAAAGTGTTTTCTAAAATAATAATTGGACGAATAACGAGACACCTTGAAGAAAACCAACCTAGAGAACAAGCGGGATTTCGCGCCGACTACTCTACTATTGATCACATCCATGTCGTGAAACAAATCATCGAAAAACTTAACGAGTATGGGCAACAATATTACATGGCATTCGTTGATTACAATAAGGCTTTCGATTCCTTGAGTCATAGCTATATTTGGAAAACGTTGGATAATCAAGGCGTAGAAAACAAATACATAAAAATCATTAAAGAAATCTACAAAAATACCGCAGCAAAAGTTCAACTCGAACAACAAGGAGAGGAATTTAGGGTTCAGAGAGGCGTCAGGCAAGGTGACCCACTGTCGCCAAAGCTGTTTACAGCCGTGTTAGAAAATATCATCAGGGGTATAGACTGGGAAGAGTTCGGAATTAATATCAACGGATCAAATCTAACTCATCTAAGATTCGCTGACGACATTGTGATATTCTCTGAGAGACCGGATACACTACAAACTATGTTACAACAGTTAGATTATGAAAGTAGGAAAGCAGGGTTTAACAATGAATACTACGAAGGCGAAAGTAATAACAAATGGACTAAGAAAACATATAGTAGTTGGACAAGAGGTTATAGAATATGTAACAGAATATATATATTTAGGACAACTAATATCAATAAAAGATCAGTACTCTAAAGAAATCGATAGAAGAATAAGTAACACTTGGAAACGGTACTGGTCACTAAAAGAATTAGTTAAGAACGAAGCTGTACCAATGTCAGTGAAAAGCAAACTTTACAACACAAGCATTCTTCCATGTCTTACTTATGGGTGTCAAACATGGCCTGCTACGAACAAAAACAACCAAAAACTCATAGTTTGTCAACGCAGCATGGAAAGAAGCATGCTAAACATAAAGCTAAAGGACCGTTGGATAATTTCTAAAATAAGGGAAAGGATAAAAGTTAGCGATGTACTAAAAAAAGTAAGAAAACTTAAGTGGAACTGGACTGGTCACATAATGAGGACAGAAAGAGAAAATGGACAAAAGACGTAGTGGAATGGTATCCTAGAAATGGGAAAAGACATAAAGGACGTAAAATCAAAAGATGGGAGGATGATTTTCCAACAGAATGGAGAAAGATAGCTCGAGACAGAGATGAATGGAAAAAACTGGGGGAGGCCTATGTCGAAAGACAACCTGATCAACAAACTGGTTGCTGAACAATATAATAATATACATATATATTAGTACCTAATGATGTAAAATAACAATATAATTATTTATTATATATTATAAGAACTAGTTAATTAAGGATAAAATGTATTGAATTAATTAAGATCAGCGAATAAAGGCTTTTATTATTATTATTATGTTTTCTTTTCTTTGCTCTGGTAACAAGGAAAAGCGCGACGTTGAATTCTGCCACTTAAAATGCAATGTCTCAATTTCGGCGAAAAAAGTGAGGGACGGAACGCAGTGTCTTAACACTAAGTTCCCAAGTTCCCTCTACCTTCCCTGCTATGAGCGGGGTACAACGTGAAGCTGAAAAAAAGCTCACAACAAAAACATTTCATTCCACATACTTTTCATCACACTCTTAAACCATTTCTTACTCTAAGATTTTCACCATTCACTTAAAGAATAGTCTCTAAAGCTTCTTAGAAACACTTCATTAAATTCTTGACACATGTATGAGGGTAGCTATTTATGTATGTACATATTAAAAGACTGTTTATTTGCATTGTAATTTGTTCGTCTGTTCATTCATTCTAACTTGTCGCTAGCGCCAGTAGTCATTATATGCAAAAATCTACCTTTAACGCTAAGTTTAAATGGGGACAGAACGGATTATCTTAACACTAGGCTCCAAAGCTCTGGTACTACACTGGCATGTGCGAGAATCAGCGTGAAACGGAGAGAGATCTGCCTTTAACAATATCAGTTTCGAAAGAAATTTTTGTTGAACATTTATATATCGAAATGCCGGTAATTTCCGGTCGCAAATTGATCTCTTATAGACATCTACAATGTAATGTACTTTTCTATAGCTGAATAATGATACTTTTATCTGTATAAAATATTGTATAACTGCTGGATGACCCAAATAAATACAATAAAACTAAATAACAAATATCCAATTAGTATGTCATTATACTCCATTTCTTCAACCATCATATTTCAAGTGATTCAATATAAACACAAAGAATATCACCAGATAGCTTCCAAGTTTCATATGTCGGTCTGTCAATTATCCTTGTACATATTAGAAATAGCACAAAAGTCAAGCGAGGCAATCTTGAGTCAGGATTCTGGGTTATATCGTTAGAGCGAACAGGAAGAATACAAGGATCAAAGGTTAATCAAAACTTTACGTGTAAACTTTGAATGATACATTTCCCGAGTTAGTTAATTTATGATAAATATAGCGATAAACTACAGTATTTCCTGCTGAGTGCTTAATTTAGTTCCTTTAAACGTTCGGCAGGATATGCTATAATTCCAATATCGTTTTAATTTCTGTCTGCAATATCAGACTCCACATAAGGTTATTACTTCTTCAACTCTAAAGTTAATACTTAGGTATTACTTCGTATGCAACATATATTATGGCTAGGTACAGATGGTGCATATAACATAATCTATACATATAATAAAATTATAACAACCTCATGTCTGTACATTATATATATTAAAGAAAATGAGATGGGAGATCTTCATGCAACCAATAGAAGCCAAAATTTCAATTTAAAAGTTTTTTGTTTGTTTGTCTGTCTTTGTTGTCCGCTTTTCACACAAAAACTACTTCACGGATTTTAATGAAACTTCCTTTTTTTATATAGCTATTAGTCCTCGCTAACATATAGGCTATCTTTTTTTTTGGAGCTCTTCAAGGGGGTAAAAGGGTGATGGTAAGCTAAGTATGAAAGTCCGTCAGTTTTGAAGCTAATTCGATTTAAATTAGTATTTGGTTATTTGGTTAGAAATTAGGAATGACGTAGTAAGGATTTTTGGAAATGTTGCCTTAACGGGGATGAAAAGGGAGGCGGAAGTTTCTGTAATACTCCGTCAGTTTGTGATGTATTTTGACGTTTAGTATGTTGGGAGTAAAAAGTGCCCTGATCAACATCTATGAGAAGTGATTATTTCAAAGCTCTGGAGTCCGTTTGCCTACCTAACTGGCATGCAACAGCAAGAGCACAGCTTTACTTTAAAAACATACGGAAATGACTCTATTATAAAAGTTTTTTTCTTCTGTTGGCGCATAAACAACCCTTGACGAGACGAAGTTCGTGGACACCAGATTATAAGAATTATATATACCATTGTGTTATAAGGCAGAATATATAAGAATTATAAACAATTTTAAGTACATACATACCTGTTAATTTTTTCTTATCGTAACTAGGCCGTTTCTGAATATTTTAAGATTTTCCACAGTAAAAAGTTATTCTTACTCGTAGAAATATTTAAATTTAATAAATATTCATCATCTATCAATTTATATCATCTATGAATTGCAATACAATCTATCACATAGTCTCTTTATGAACAGAAAATGTGATATTATATAAACATGAAAATTCGTTTAGGCATTGTAGTGGCCAGCGCCGGTACGTCTGGATGTAAGCTTACGTTGCAATCTAGCCAGTTGTCGATTGGATTCCTACTCAGAAAACTGAATTATTTATATTTTCTGTGTCAACAAGACATAGCGTGGCGTTAAGTTCCATCATAAAATAATGCACTATAATAATACCTCTAAAAAATATCAATTCTGAGGCCTGTCGTGGCGCAGAGTGACAAGAGTGTGACTGTAACCGACAGGTTCTGGGTTCGATCTCCAGTCGAGGAAATGAAATATTTAATATTTTCAATTTAAATATTTAATATTTCATTTCTTCGCTATGGTAATAAGGCAAAGCGCGGCGTTGAGTTCCGCCACTCAACACGCAATGCCTCAAATTCGGCGGAAAATGGGGAACGGAAGTGGAACGGAGTGTCATAACACTAGGTTTCACTTCCGTTCCCTCTGCCTACCCTGCCTAGTGCGGAATACAGCGTGAAGCTGAAAAAAAAATCAATGTCTCGAAATTTAAAAGTTCATAAGAAACGAAGCGTTTTAACAGTCAATTCCCACTGCCTTTCTAGATCTTTACCGAATGTATTTACCAGTTAAATGTCAGCATTATGGTAGTATGCATTTATTTCCATCAGGAACAGAACAGACGTCTACCTTTGACCCTCAACTTTCCCCTCGAGCTCATCGATCAATAGAAATACTAGCACGATTTTGCATACTAATATTTAGATTAGTATGCTAAAAGTTTCAAACATGTTACAGATACACAATCAGTAACATCTATATTTATATTTCGTATATACTAAAGAAGTGAAATCTATAATATTGAGATCCGTCGTGGATTCGATCCCCACTAGAGAAAGTGAAATATTTTATATTTTAATTACTTTGCTCTGGTAACAAGGCGTTTCTTAACTCAACACGCAATGCTTCAAAATCGACGTAAAGTGGAGAACGGAAGTGTTTTAACAGGAAAGGAATATCTTAACACTAGGTTCCCTTTTCCCTCCGTCTACCCCGCCGTGTCCGAAATACAGCTAGAAGCTAAGAAAAAAGATAGATGTAAAAGTATTTCTTAGACTAACCGTATTAGTATAACCGGGGACTGACGAAACATAAACTTAACTTAGCTTCACGCTATATCCCTAACGGGGTAGGCAGAGAGAACGGAGAACAAAACGCTACGGTCTCGGCATACCTCTTTCGCCTCGTCCACTGTCATCAACCTCTTCATACATGCCCTCCGGGCATCGAGAGAAAACGAAACGAGAAAAAGAATTAGACAGACTACTGTAAAGTATTCGATACATCGAGTCCTTGCCTTGAGGGACGATCGCTCCTACAAATATACGCTGTGTGTATGTCACAGGATAGGCAGAAGAGGCCTGGGTTTCCCTGAGTTTCCCACTGTCCTCTTAATTCTTAAGACATTTTGTGATGCGTGTGGGAAATCAACGTCACACTCTGCCTCGTTATCAGAGGGATGAAAATATTAAATATTTCTTTCTTCCTAGTGATAGTAGAACGCACAACCATCGCACTTACACGCTTGTACACCTGAGCCACGACATGTACACAGTTTTTTTTATTAAATATAAAAAATGTTGAGGCCTGTCGTGGCGCAGCGGCATATGAGTGTGACTGTAACCGACAGGTTCTGGGTTCGATCCCCAGTCGAGGAAATGAAAAAAATAATATTTTCAATTTAAATATTTAATGTTTCATTTCTTCGCTCTGGTAATAAGGCTAAGCGCGGCGTTGAGTTCCGCCACTCAACACGCAATGCCTCAAATTCGGCGGAAAGTGAGGAACAGAAGTGGAACGGAGTGTCTTTACACTAGGTTCCCGGGTTCCTTCTGCCTACCCTGCCTCGTGCGGGATGCAGCGTGAAGCTGAGTATATAAAAAATGTAATTAAATTCAAATGCCTTTCAGTTTTCAGAAACAAGTTTATTATTGAGTAACTTAAAATTCACTTTCATACAATTTTCTATAGAAAAAGTCCACGAAAGTAACATAGAGCTTTCAGTTTAATAAAAGCCATTTTCAATTCTATTCAACATTTTATTGTTATGGTGACCAGGTTTTTGCGGTGAATTGGTTTTTTATTCACATACTATCAAAGCAAGGCAGTGGATGTACCGACAAAGGAAAAGATTTAAATGTTGACGACTCCCAGATCAATCAGTCATTTTATTTCTGTTCGTCTACTTTTTTCATATGTAATAAAATTTTCATGAAATATAGAGATTTTGTGGCGCAGTTGAGACCTTTGTACATATATTTTTGATTGTTAACAGAGTTATTTTCACTAATTAATCCTATTCTTACCAGTATTTCATATAAAACGTTTTAAAAGTTATGATCGATAAAAGCGAATCAACCAATTATCCAAACGGCGAGCCACTGCGGCGTGCGCCAGACTGCCCTTTTATGAACGGCAGTTTTTGCTACACCTATTGTCGTCTGACGTTTGTATAATACCGATACAAATCCTTTATAGCAACAACAAAAACATGATTACAAATTACAATGGAAATGTCAATTGAAAGATTTTTTCTTTTTTAGCTTTACACAAATTTGGCAGATAGTGGGGAGCGGAACGGAGTATCTACTACATTAGGTTCCCAAGTTCCCTCTGCCTACCCCGCCATGTGTACAATACAGCGTGTAGCTAAAAAAAATATTTTTATTTTTTCACTGTACAAAGAAGCAGATTCGATTTCGATCAATCAACATGTAATGTCTGGAGGATTGAGCTGAAAGTGAAGGACGGAGTGACTTACCACTACGTTTCCTTTGATTCCACGAGAAAATAAACACTCAATTGTACTCAACTTTACGCTGTATCCCGCATATGGCAGGGTAGGCAGAGGGAACTTTGAACCTAGTGTTAAGAGACTCCGTTCCACTTCCGGTCCCCCCTTTCCGCCAAATGTGAGGCATTGCGTGTTGAATGGTTGAATGGTCAACGCCGCGCTTTGCCTTGTTACCAGAGCGAAGAAATGAGAATATTCAATATTGAAATTGAAAATATTTAATATTTTATTTCTTCGAGTGAGGATTGAATCCACAACCGATCGTTTAGTCACACACTTGTGCCGCTGTGCCACGATAGGCCTCGAAATTAAAAAACCTCACCATATATTTAAATGTACAATATGTTGAACCGGAAATCGAACTAGTAATTACTAAATAAACCTACATACATATGTATATGACATCATCACCAGATGGTGGATAATGATTAAACAAGCAAGCAACAATATTATCGATTATAAAATCATTTTAATTGTAATATTTAACCTTTAAAGTGTTATTGGCAAAGAATGTAGGACATACCATTTATATACACTTCACATTGAAATAACTACTTTACCCACCTGTAAGGATTATAAAAGTAAATAATTATCTTATCTTATCACATTCTTACTATTCTATTTTGTTAAAAAGGCAAAATTCGGCGTTAAGTACCACCACTTACCAGTGTCTCGAAAATTAGACAAAAAGTGAGCAACAGAGTGTCTTAACATTCTCTTTTTTCTGCCTAACAATTTATTTGTAGAAACTCAACGCCGTGCATTATCTTGTTGACGGGGCAACGAAATAAAAATAATTCATAGCAAGAATTGATACGAGTGAGAATATAAGAGTGAGAATATATTTTAGACGTACTTTGATTATTGACTAACCAGTTACATACGAAGACTCACTTATCACCAAATTGTGAAGAAACCTTACTGCTTGACTTCCGGTGTTTTTTTTTTTAACTTGCCAAGTGACTATACTATTTAACTGGTAATAAGCAGTTCTGTAAAGTTATTTTCGTTGTTTTTTTTCCCCCTTTTTTATACTAAATTAATAGACGACTGTTTTTGTATTGTACGCGTCCAAGCGTTCTAACCACTAAGCCATACATTCTTCTCGTAGTGTGTAATGTTGATAGCCTTATTTTGTCCTTATTACAACTAATTTTTTTTTTACCTTGTTAGAAAAATAACTGCCTTAATTTTATTATATATATTTTTTTGTTATTTCAAACATTTAATAAGTATTTTACATACTTCCGAGTTAGCGATACGTACTCCGCGAAACTGCCTCTCGTCTCTAGTTTCATAGTAAAACCGCATCCTTAAGATTGCGTATTTCCGGTTACAGCTAATCACCGTTTGCCATGTGCTTAAGGTCAATGACAGCAAAAGTTATGACAGAAATGCTATGATCTTCTTTTGAAGAATTCTTGTAAAAGTCTTTATTTTTTTAAAATAAAAGCTCTTGTTAAATAACGGAACTCAACGCTGTATTTTGTCTAAACAAATTGATAGAACACTAATGGTTTATAAGGTTTTCTCGCAGATTACGCCATGAAGTACTATTTTTTTTTTTTAATTTTTTAAATGGGGTAAACGTTAAAGTATATGTTTCGTTCTTAAGCGGAAAGTTAAAATAACTTAATTTAAAACTCCATGATCTATTTAAAATTGCAATTGTTATGCTATAGAGGTCTTAGTTCTACAACAGGATAATGTCTCACTAAGGAAAAGGAAACCATAACACCATGTTCCTTCTGCTTATCGTGAATAAGTACAAGCGGTATACACCGTGATGCTCTTTTCTTTTTCTCTCTCTCTCAGCTTCACGCTGTATCCCGCACAGGGCAGAGTAGGCAAAGGGAACTTGGGAACCTAGTGTTAAGACACTCCGTTCCACTTCCATTTCCCACTTTCCGCTGAATTTGAGGCATTGTGTGTTGAGTAGCAACTTAACGCCGCGTTTTGCCTTGTACTAGAGCGAAGAAATGAAACTATTAAATATGTTAATTGACAATATTAAATATTTTATTTCCTCGAGTGGGGATCGAACCCACAACCTGTCGGTTACAGTCACACCCTTGTGCCGCTGCGCCACGATAAGCTTTTTTCAAAAATATTTCTATATTATACAAAGATTTACAGTTATTTCATTTCTAAGTAATTTCCACTCAACAGAGTGTTACTTGAAAACATAATCGTCTAAAACCTGGAAGATACGTGAACAAAATATTTAATTTGTACAAGTCCCGTTAAGCTCGTTGTTGAGCAATACGTAAATTGATTAAATGCATTACTTCGTTAGAAGTTGTTAAATTAAACCAAAGTTAATGGATAGTAACGACGTGTGCTATTAAATAAACCTTTCAATATACCCTAGAGTCGTTATTTATGATTTAACTGATATTAAATTATTATCAATATTTTATTCACATATTTATAGATAAATTAATTATAAGATTAACGATCAGCCTTCTTCGATTGCGAATAACTTGTACCTCAGCTGGAGAGGTCACTTGGGAACCTAGTGTTAGGACACTCCGTTCAGTTCTTCACTTTTCGCCGAATTTATTTTGAGGGGCAGAACTTATCGCCGTGATTTGCCTTGTTACCATTGTAAAAATTTAATATTTAATTTAAAACAATTAATATTGCATTTCCTCGAGTGGAAATCAAACTTCCAAATGCTTATGCCTCTTCGCCACGACAAACCTCTAGATATATAGCAAAAAACAGTATAATTCAAGTAGATTAATTAGTTTTAGCAATGCAGTTAAAGCAGTCATAAAACAAGGACCATTATTATATACCAAGTTTTGATCGTAAATATCATAAGAAGAATGATTCTTTTTTTTTATGGACAAGTCACGGCAAACGAGCGAACCGTCAGGTGACCCCTGATGGTAAGTAATCACCGTCGCCCACGGCCCAGTTTAACTCCAAAGAAGGCACAGGAGCGTTGCCGGTCCTTAAGGTGAACGGACACCGTGGCCTGGCATTACCTAATGCGAAACGTAGTGGCAAAAGCCACTACTTGACGCCGGTTTTAAATGCCGGGAGTGGTAATGATCCGGTCGAGTCTGCCCATACGTGTTGCCATAGCTGACAATGTGACTCTCCCACACGTACTAAATCTTCTTTCACTTTAATCTCTTTCTTAGACTCCCGCTGTAGACGGGATAAAATGTACGTATGAAGTTCGGCAACCATAATATCAACTCTGTCACAGCAACCAAGGGTATATAGCTAGATGATAAACAGAGGAAAATCAGATTAAAATATGCCAACGGTACAGAAACCTCGTCTCGATGCCCTTCACGTGTATCACTAACATGAATCTATGTCGTTATATAGTAATGACACTAGTCACTGGTGATGATCTCATCGCGTTTTTGCACGACTTCTTTTGTTTGTTCACTCTTTTAAAACGTCCTTATCTATTGTTGGACAAACTGTTTATATATGTATGTACGAGAATATATATTTTGAAATAATATATAAATGGAAGTTCGTCTGACTGACTGGCTGATTGACTGACTGACTGACTGGCTGATTGACTGACTGACTTTGCACTTAACAAGCGAGGTTAAGCTCCGCAATACAAGCAAGCAATAATTATGTACATCCTATTTTATTATAGGACTTATTATTTATCTTAAGTTTGTTTTACATCAATGTATAGGTAATTTCTTTAAAATATCCTAAGTAATGAAACATACGTTATTAAAAATAATATATATAACAAAGCAGCCTCGCTTATTTTTCCGCAAACCAGTTTAGACATTAGAAAAGCTAGTGTTAAGATACTCCGTTCGCCGTTTTTCGTTAATTTTGCGTAACTTAACTCTGTGCTGCCACTGTGAAAATAAAACATAATATTATAGATACAAATATATTATATTTGTATCATAGTGTTCCTATTATATAATTGTCAAAAAAACTTATTTTTATGGAAACACACAAAAACCAATAGTTTACAAACATTTAAGTCACATTCTGTTAACGATAATCTTAAGCAAACAATGCTTAGTATCCGTTAACATTGTTGCGATACGATTAAAGTGGACATTCCCCATATTTGGTCACAAAGTCTTCCTGTAAGCGTATCTTTTTGTATTACATCAGAAGTACATATTACTGAGCTACATACTTCAGTAATTATATAATATATATATATATATATATATATATATATATATATAATTACTGAAGTATGTAGCTCAGTAATATGTACTTCTAATGTAATACAAAAAGATACGCTATATATATATATATATATATATATATATATATATATATATATATATATATATATATATATATATATATATATATATATATATATATATATATATATATATATATATATATCATTAAGACACCTTATTCACTTCTAACCCATATGCCTTATCTTTTCAACAGAGATATATATATATATATATATATATATATATATATATATATATATATATATATATATATATATATATATATATATATATATATATATATATATATATATATATATATATATATATCATTAAGACACCTTATTCACTTCTAACCCATATGCCTTATCTTTTCAACAGAGAGAGGAAATAAACTCATCCATTTTCCCGAAAGGGAAGTGAACTCACAATTTACGATTTACCTTTAATTTTAATTATCATACACAATATTTTTAAACAAACCAAGTAAAAAATTTAAAACTCGTAATGTTATGTCAAAGCGCGTTCGTTATAATCCGACAGCGACGCACATATGTACTTATCGTCTCTGTCATCTCGTTACGTGCATCTGGTCGTACATCATACAGCTTGGTATAAAATTAAACATTTACCATTCTGCAGTCTATTACTCTGGCTATCTTTTAAAAAAAATTGGGAGGTAAAACGCGGCGTTGAATTCCGTCATTCAACAAGCAATGCGTCAAGAATACAGCGGAGACAGGGGAACGGAACGGATCTTAATGGAAACGGAATGGCATGGATACAGCGTAAATCTAAAAAAAGTTGTAAACATTATGGATATAAAAAAGCTGCATAATGCAACTATAATTAAATAACTATAATTGGTTTAAATCGATACTGAAGCATGTCGTGGCGCAGGTGCACAAGCGTGTGACTGTAAACGACAGGTTGTGGGTTCGTTCCTATCGATAATATTAAATATTTCACTGAAGAAGTGAAATATTTCATATTTTCGTATAAAATAATTATTGTTTTCAAATCAAAGTACGAAGTGCGGTCCACAACTGAATAAGCAATGCCTTAAATTCGGCGGAAAGTGAGGAACGGAAGTCTTAACACTAGACTTACTCTGCCTACCCTGCCATGTACGGGATGCAGCGTAAAACGGAGATAAGAGGATGCTGTCATTACAGTATATATTGATTGATTACTGATAAGTTACAGACTACAGACACTACGCTTAGGATTTGTTAATAAGTATTTTCATTACTTTCTTCTTCTAATAATTACTTTCAAGATAATATCTATGGATTGAAAACTAAAAGTTTTGCTAAATGAATAAAAAATGTTTCGATCTGTATATTTTAAATTGTCGTATTTATTTTATTTTTTAGCCAATTTTTTACTCAGCTTCACGCTGTATCCCGCACGAGGCAGGGTAGGCAGAGGGAACCCGGGAACCTAGTGTAAAGACACTCCGTTCCACTTCCGTTCCCCACTTTCCGCCGAATTTGAGGCATTGCGTGTTGAGTGGCGGAACTCAACGCCGCGCTTTGCCTTATTACCAGAGCGAAGAATTGAAACATTAAATATTTAAATTGAAAATATTAAATATTTCATTTCCTCGACTGGGGATCGAACCCAGAACCTGTCGGTTACAGTCACACTCTTGTGCCGCTGCGCCACGACAGGCCTTCTCTTTAACTAATTTTAATTAAACCAATCACTAAATGTTAAATTATGGTTGCCAAAATATAATAGTGAAATTATTAGCTGTTCCTGAACGCGCATACAAACGCACAAACAAACAGAATACGCCCTATTACATTAATAAAAGACCCTTATAAGTTTTTTTTTTTAAATATATCTCGGTCAATGCACAGACTGCAATCAGTTACAGGTTTATTATAAGCATAGAAATAAATTGATTCGACCAACCCGAACCTCCAACCACCGTTGCGGTGTGTGACACTGAGCCACAACGACTATCACAAATGTATGTGATAATAATAAAAAAATATTTAAAGTTTTGCTAAATGAATAAAATTTTCATTCATTTTCTTCTGTTTTATTTTGATTTCTTTTTGATTAACTCTACATCTAGCTATCTTTTTTTGTACTATTTTATGTGAAGACTTCATTGGTTAATTGAATGTAAATTTGGTTTTTATTTGAAGTACTCGTAAAACTGTATGTCTTCCTTAATAAAAAAAAATAAAAATAAATAAATATTGTTTCAGATTGAAATTCTACCAAACAATAGAAAGGCAAGCATAACTCTTTAGGTAAGTTATATGGTTTATTGGGATCTAGTTATAGATATTGGACTGTTGAATAATGGAGGTCGTACGTTTGATTTCCATCTAGGGCATATAATTCCATTTCGATGTACCCACTAATTGAACTTTTTAGTGCTTGTATGAATGTTTAAATTCTCGCAAAACTACTGAACGGATTTATTTCAAACTTTACCGTAATATTAATTTTAATAAAGAATCTTATATAATTTTGCCTCAAATAAAAACAAATTAAGGCAGACGAATATTTTTCACAATAGATAAATATATATTTAAAAGCCATTGAAGAAAAGCAGTATATATAAAATAATATATATTTTTGAAAAAGGATCAAGTACGAGTCAATTCACCCACAGAGGGTTCCGTATCGGATTGTGTAACACCAAATCTAAACAAGTAGAACTGAAAAAGTTAACAAACTTAAATTTGCGGACGAATGCATTCGTTTTGTAAGTAATGAACTGCTAAAATAAGTGTGAAATGATTTTTTCTATGAAATAATACCTAATACTTATATTATACGTTTGTAACTTATAGCAAAATTTCATAACAGCTGCAGTTTAAGGTCGAACAAGGTAGATGATCAATTGAGATAATTATTTATTATTTATTTACAATAACTATAACAAGGCTGTCCATTCTACATTAGTAATAGATATTTGAACAACCATTGTTGTAAAGTGCTTGTTTACCTTCACTTTATACATACGTGTGAATATTTATTAAATTTATACGCTTAAAAAAAACAAATTAACAATTATATATGAATATTTCTTTAAAATAAGGCCTGTCGTGGCGCAGCGGCACAAACGAGTGACTATAACCGGTAGTGGGTTCGATCCCCACTCGAAGAAATGAAATAGTTAATATTTTCATTTTAAATATCTAATGTTTTCATTTCTTTGTTCTGGTACAAGGCAAAACGCGGCGTTGAGTTCCGCCACTCAACACGCAAAGCCTCAAATTTGGCAGAAAGGCTAGGTTCCCAAGTTCCCTCTACCTATCCTGCCATATGCGGTATATAGCGTGAAGCTGAGTATTTCTTTAAAATTAAATTAATTTCTTAATAAATATAGTGTAGCCCTGGTCTTCTTAATAAATAAATCTGGTCTTAATTACTAAGGCCACTAGCCATGTAATTTGTATAAAAAAATCTTTTTATTATTTAACCATGACACAATGATCACTAGAGAACCTAAAAAACCAAATATAAAGACTCTTTTATCCGCTTTACGTCTAAATCCGTACACTATGTTTTTAAAAGTGGGGCTCAACGCCGCGCTTTGGTTGGAATATTAAAAAAAAAAAACCTATAATGGTCGCCCGAGTATACACATAAACAGATGGCCTTACTATCAACATATTACAATTTAACTTCTATAATTTGCATTGCTCGTTCAAAGTCGACCTAGAAAGCTAAGTTAGATGGCGAGATAAACGAGGCCTAGATAACTGGGATCTTTAACTACACTCTGGCTATATTTCAATGTGACGAACCGACATTATCAAACCAGCCCTTCTAATTTGCCTCAAGGTAGATAGTTAAAGAAAACTGCCTATATAAAATAATTGGTCATAGATTTTTACTGTGGGTATTTTAATTATATGTATGTTGATATCGACGCGAGGAAAAAAAATCACGTATGTCTTTTCAGCTTCACACTGTATCCCATACATGGCAGGGTAGAAGAAGGAAACTTGGAAACCTATTTTTAAAATGCTTCGTTTCCATTGCTTGTTGAGTGGCGGAACTCAACGCCACGCTTTCCCCAAATCACAAGTTTATAAAATATTCTTTGAAATCGTATTATACTAAATTATTAGAACACAAGCGAAATTAAAATGAAATTTTGTGTTCAATGACATGATTATTATTTTATTAGATTAGCTACTCAGCTTCACGCTGTATCCCGCACATGGCAGGGTAGGCAGAGGGAACTTGGGAACCTAGTGTTGAGACGCTCCGTTCCACTTTCGTTCCCAATTTAGATTAGCAGACACAGATAATTATTATCTTATAACTATAGATATAGTTAATTATCAAACCAATCCTATAAAATCCCACGGTAACATTACATTATTACAATATCTAAAAAAAAACACATAATAACAATCTCCTACGAAAATTAAGCGTAAACTAATAGAGCACGAGAAACGTTCATTAAAAAATAATTGAATGATTTTCAAAATATCCCATCGCCCTTTGTACGTGGAATATATACAATCGATTCATAAAATCGATAATTACCACAGACAAAAGAGAAATGTAACAACACTATCCATACAAAAGTTTCTATACCTTTAGAGTTGTGCCGCCTAACAAAAGATCGATGTCGACTCGCGGGTGGTTCGATGTTATAAATAAATTATTTTTAATTGAAACGTCAGTCAGTATCGGGATGCGCGCGACTTGGTTATATTTTTTTATCTTTTATTCCACTTCGAGCGCTACACGTTTAATAAAGACGTTTAAACTAATTAAATAAAGACGTGCCTAGTGTTGTCATTGAGGTAGTCGACTGAAATGTTAGATATATATTATTTTTCCTTTCGATTTAGAGGCACTGGTTAAAAGCGGCGGCGTCCGTAAAATAGGATGTTAATTAATTTGAAGTAATGAATTATAAATTTATTTCTTTATATATTTTTTTAACTTAACGCTGCTTTGAAAGACTTTGGAAACTAGATGTGTGTGTACCGTATACACCTATGTACCTATGTACCACCTATGTACCTTATAGTACAAAATACATTAATAAAAATATGAATCTCGTTTCTTTTGAAAGTAGCTAATATTCAAATTTTCTTAAAACAAAATCTTGCCATAAAAATAACAAAATTATCATAATTATTGCTTAATAAGCCGAATAGCATCCAAAAACATCTAAATATATAACAAAAAATCTAGAATTAATACATAAGAATGATTTTAAATGTCATCGTTTCTTCCAAAACGAGGTCACCCATCCACTTGGCAGGTCAAGTTGCTTAACCAAATTCATTTAACTTAAAAGCTTATTTCTATAAATAACAGATGATCTCATACTTTAATTTAGATAATACTGGACTAAATAATCAAATATTTATTGCTAATTTATTCAATTCGGTAATACGACCTACCTCAATGGTCGACTTGTTACTTTCTATTCAGTAAACACGTTATTTTAAACCTTACTAAGAAACGGTAAGGTTAAAAGTTAATTTATTCTTTAACTGTAGTAATTAAACGTAATTTAAATTCTTAGTTTTTTTTAGTAATACGACAGCAGTTCCATTTCTCTAATTTATTGTTTATATTACATACAACTGGTGATTTTTTATTTGAAATTTTCGACTTTGACTTTTAAAAGTATTTCCTGTATGGCTTAAATGAAAGTCCATAATCTACAACCTATAGACGTTATATATAGCTACTTATGAGTACATAAACATTTACTGCTTAAATTATATTCCCTCGAGTGGGAATAGAACCCACAACGTTACGTGTGGGAGAGTCACGTTGTCAGTAATGGCAACACGCATGGGCAGACTCGACCGGATCATTACCACCCCCGGCATTTAAAACCGGCGTTAAGTAGTGGCTTCGGTCACTGCGTTTCGCATTGGGTAATGCCGGGCCCCGGTGCCCATCCCCATCCCCAATCCCTCTCTAGAATATGAAAGCGGCACTAAAGAAGAATTTACCCCAGGAGGGTACCAGCATCTCTGGTGCTGGAGAATCCCTCCCTGAGTCTTTAACCTCAGGCTGCCCGTCGAATTCTGGGGAGGGCACAGTGCCGCGCACTACACAAGGCAAACGAGGCGTACGCTCCACGGCAGCCCCTGCCACTCTTAACGTGGAATTTTCCAATATCAGGGGACTACACTCAAACCTTAATGACGTCCACCACCATCTTGAGACAGCACGGCCGGCCTTGTTATTTCTGACGGAGACCCAGTTTACCCGACCGAGCGACACAGCCTATTTTCAATATCCCGGCTACAAAATAGAACATAATTTCATACCTCATGCCGGGGTTGCTGTGTATGTGAGGGAGGACCTGAGTTTCCGTCGTCTTGTCAATTTTGAAGGTCGGGACCTGTCCACCATCTGGCTCCGTGTGGACATGGACGATCGTGTCCGAATCTACGCATGCCTGTACAGGTCCCACAGTGGTAATGCAGAAACGGATCGGCTCATGGAGCACATGCAATCGGCTATTGACGATGCGCTCTCACAGATGCCCACCGCAGAGGTCGTGATACTTGGCGATTTTAATGCACATAATGCCAGTTGGCTTGGGTCACGCACCACTGACCACGCGGGGAGGGCTGTATTTGACTTTGCTATGGCGAATGGATTGTCCCAATTGGTTGAGTCGCCTACGCGAATCCCGGACGTGGACAACCACAACGCCTCTTTATTGGACCTTCTGCTGACTTCACACCCAGAACAGTACCAGGTTGTCGTCGATCCCCCCCTAGGGTCTTCAGACCACTGCCTGGTACGGAGTGCTGTGCCCATTAACCGCGTCAGTCGCAGAACACCAGCGACTCGTCGCGTCTGGCACTACAAGTCAGCAGATTGGGATGGGATGCGTACGTTTTACTCATCCTATCCCTGGGGGCCGGTTTGCTTCTCTTCTGATGATCCTAGTGCTAGTGCCGCTGCTGTCGCCGACGTGGTTCTGCAGGGTATGGAACTTTACATTCCTAGCTCTGTAGTGCCAATCGGTGGCAAGTCACAGCCTTGGTTTGATACGTCTTGCAAACTTGCAGCTTCTGGCAAGCGCGAGGCATATCGAATCTGGGCCAAGGCACTTGCCACTAAGGATCCGAAGGTGAAAACCTTAAAAAGAAAGTACAACCGTGCCTCTAGGTACTTTAAGTGGCAAATTGCCAGAGCAAGGTCCGAGCACATCGCTAAAATCGGCGAGAAGCTTGAGAGCTATCCGTCCGGAACTCGACAGTTTTGGGCCCTCTCAAAGGCTGCGCTTGGCAACTTTAGCCGGCCATCGCTTCCACCGCTACGCACAGAAAATGACATCCTGGTCCATACGGCGAAAGAGAAAGCCGATCTCCTGGGCGCTCTCTTTGCCTCAAACTCGACTATGGATGACCGAGGAACAACGCCGCCGACCATCCCGCGGTGTCCGAGCTCAATGCCTGACATTAAATTTAGTCAGAAAGCTATTAGGCGAGCTCTGTCTTCCTTGGACATCCACAAGTCGAGTAGGCCAGATGGCATTTCTCCTCTTGTGCTCCGTTCGTGCGCTCCTGAGCTGACACCGGTGCTAACGCGTCTATTTCGGCACTCTTACTCAGTTGGCGTAGTCCCAGATTCGTGGAAGAGCGCTCTTATCCACCCGATTCCGAAAAAAGGCGATGGTGCCGATCCAACTAACTACAGGCCTATTGCTATTACCTCCCTGCTCTCAAAAATTATGAGGAGAGCATAATTAATAGCCAGCTCTTGGTTTACCTGGAGGATCACCGATTGATTAACGACCGCCAATATGGCTTTCGTCGGGGTCGCTCAACCGGTGATCTTCTGGTTTACCTAACCCACCGCTGGGCTGCGGCTATTGATAGCAAGGGAGAGGGCCTGGCAGTTAGTTTGGACATGGCAAAGGCCTTCGATCGTGTGTGGCACGGAGCGCTCCTTGCGAAACTTCCATCTTACGGGCTTCCCGAGAATTTATGCAAGTGGATTGCTAGCTTTCTCACTGGGCGCAGCATCAAGGTCGCTGTCGACGGTTTTTGCTCCAAATACATGCCCGTGAACGCCGGCGTCCCCCAAGGCTGCGTGCTGTCCCCTACGCTATTTCTTCTGCATATCAATGACATGTTAGAGGACTCTAACATACATTGTTATGCAGATGATAGCACTGTGGACGCTGTATACTCCGGCCATGCAAGTCTTTCTCGGGAAAACGTCGACCAGTGCCGAAATCAACTTGTGTCCTGCGTTGAGGCATCCCTCGAGAATGTCTCCGCATGGGGTGAAAAGAACCTTGTTCACTTCAACCCCCAGAAGACACAAGTCTGCGCGTTAACCGCTAAAAAAACCCCATTTGTCGTATCACCAGTTTTCGAGAACACTCCCCTTAAAGCCGCGCCCTGTATCAGTATATTGGGTCTCAGCTTTTCGAACGACTGCCAGTATCGCGATCATCTGGAAAGCAAGGCCAAGTTGGCCTCGAAGAAACTGGGGGTCATCAGCAGAGCGAGACAGTATTTCACGCCAAAACACCGTTTAGCCCTGTATAGGGCCCAGGTGCGGCCTCATATGGAATACTGTTCTCACCTTTGGGCTGGTGCACCCCAGTATCAGCTTGAACCATTTGATCGCATACAACGTAGAGCCGTTCGAATCGTTGAGAACCCAGTGATCTGTGTGGGGCTTGATACTTTGGCTTTGCGTAGAGACGTATCCTCCCTGTGCGTTCTCTACCGCATTTATCACGGGGAGTGTTCTGGAGAACTGTTTGACTTGATACCTGCCGCCGAATTTTCCAACCACACAGTACGTCACAAACTAAAGTACCATCCACATCATCTGGATACGTGGCATTCGACTACTGTGCGGTTTCGTAGGAATTTTCTTCCACGCGCCACACATCTGTGGAACGACCTACCCGCGGCAGTATTTCCAGGTCGATACGACATGGGTACCTTCAAAAAGCGCGTCTACCTCCACCTTAAAGGCCGGCAACGCCCTTGTAGCTCCCCTGGTGTTACACGGGGCCGTGGGCGACGGTGATCACTCACCATCAGGTGACCCGTACGCTCGTTTGCCTTGTCTTTTCCATAAAAAAAAAAAAAAACGTTTCACGTTAATACTTCACAGTTGTACGGTTGTGGCCCTGCGCCACGACTGGCCTCATATATTTATACTTCTTATGCTTATTATTTCAAAATGAAACATTTTGTTTGTTAAGTTTTGGTTGAACGCGTTAATCTCAGAAACTACTCATTTGAGTTGGATATATATTTTTGTATTGGATAGTGGGGAACAGAACGGAGTGTTTCAACACTAGGTTCCCAAGTTCCCTGTGCCTACCCTGCCATGTGCGGGATACAGCGTGAAGCTAAAAAAAATTAAACGATGACTGCTTCGACAAAAGTTACCTCAAGCATTTAGACTCTCATAGTTATTTATATGTAATGCGTACAAAGCCACAGATACAAGGCCAGAATTTAATAAAACCCTTTTAAATAACTAGAGCTTTAATATTAGATAGCAATAAATAATGTTAATAATCCAGAGCACTACAGTATGCCTAACTAAGTTGATTCCCACGCTTTGCGTTAAGCTCGCCGATCATCGAGATAAGGTAAATATTCAATGATAGTACAAATAGACGGGTAAATGAAGTGTCGAGACGTTGATTGTTGTGGTGAAATAATGATTGTTACGAGAATTATAATTAATATTTACATTCTGAACGTGAACTTGTAATGAGAAAAGGAATAAGAAAGATACGTTGTTTTATAAAACGCTGTTTGAATTAAATTATTGGTGAATTTTATTAATGCCTCTGACTTTAAGCGCGTCAAGTTGTGTAACTAAATATTTAGTGCTTTCGTTTCTTCGCTCTTGTGACAAGGCAAATCGCGGCGTTGAGTTCCGCACGGAGGCAACAAAACGGAGTGTCTTAACACTAGGTTCGCAAGTTCCCTCTGCCTACTCTGCCAAATATCCGACTATTGCATATAATAATTAAAATAAGTTATAACACTAAATGTACAATTTACTCTAGCCAAGCCACAGTATACTGTTATATTATAAAACAGCAACGCCATTACAAAATAACTAAGTCCATCTTTCTAACGTTGGTAGATAAAGTTCCGTGTTATTGCGAAGGCGTCACGAGGCACCATAAAATAAGTTAGTTACCGTCACGCCTGTTCACGCTTTCAATTACTGACTACCGATATCTCAGATGTTACCTGTCTTTACAGGGATCTACAATCGAATGGCACTAAGGAAGTCTGAAGCTTTTAAGCTATTTTAAATTGAATTTATAGTGCTTTTTTTATTAAATATTAGCGACCTGACCCGTGGCTTTGTCCGTTTGTGTTCGACTTTTTTATTTACTTATTCCAATTGTTGTTTTGTTCTAATGATATTATCACTTTTAAGTTAAATGACAGTTGAATAAATTAGAAAACTGTAGCAATTTTGTCGATATATTTTTTTTAAATTGGCGTAACTTTTTTATTTTTTTAACAAATTTAAATAAAGCAAAGTGAAATTAAATAAAGTGAAATTTGCATTTAAATCTAATTACCCGTTTCTGAGATAAGCGCGTACAAACGCACAGACAAACAGACAAAAATTTTAAAAATCACGTAATAAATAACGTTATCACGTAATAAATAACGTTATCACAAAACGGTATGGAATTAATCGAATAAAAGATTTATATTGATAACGTTTAATCCTTAGAAGAGGGAGAGGCACAAACATGCGACTGTATACGCTGGCTGAGAGCTCACAGGTTGGCCCCCATTCCGATCGAAGGAAATGAAATATTTTATTAATATTTTCATTTCTTTGCTCTCCTAACAAAGCAAAGCGCGGCGTTGATCGCAACTCAATACGCAATACTTACCGCCAAATTTAAAATTCAGCGAAAAGTGGAGAACACAGTGTCCAAACACTAAGTTCCCAAATACCCCTTGCCTACCCTGCCATATAGGGATAACACACTTACCGTAAATATTACCAGTCTAAATTATTACCAAAGCATAATCTGTGGGTGGCCAACATTATACACAGCTAATAGCCTATTGTCGACATGTTCATAGCTGTAGCTGTGAACACTCAACTCACCCGTACTTCATGTATTGAATTGCTTATAAATTGTACCTTAATTTTGTCACTGTAATAAAAGGTTTATTCAGGTCGCTATAGTGCCGTTAATGGCCATTATTTGGACGTTATCGTGTCGTAATTTAGAAGTGTAAAGTGGTGATTGCAAGTTCGATTCCTAGACAAAGTGTTTTTTAGGTGTCAAGGTTTGTTTAGCTTGGGTTACTTTCTATTGTATTGATTTGATTTGACACGGTAAGTCAGAGATATCTATGTCCAGACATTTTGTTGGCCGTTTCCCGCATAACATTGCATATTTATGGAACATTGCGTTCTGATGGAACTAAGCAAATAATCACTGTACTTTTATGCTGTTCAACTACGTACGCTCTGGATGAACTGACATATATATGTACCTTCATTTTCAATTTTCACCAAAAAACGTCTCATTTACTTTATGTCACGTTGACCATTTGCACGTCTGACTATAAACATGTTTGTTGTGGGATCGATTCCCATTAGTGAAAATGAGCTTTTATACAAGCTTTGATCTGTCTATTTTGTTAAATACGGAATACAGTGAGATCCCGGCTTAGAATAGGATCACCCTGGTACTGATGGTGTCGTAAGAGGCGACGTTTAAGACCGGCGTTAAGTAGTGGCTTTGGCCACTGCGTTTCGCATTAGGTAATGCCGGGCCCCAGTGCCCATCCACCTTAAAAGACGGCAACGCCCCTGTAGCTCTTCTGGAGTTACACGGGGCCGTGGGCGACGGTGATCACTTACCATCAGGTGACCCGTACGCTCGTTTGCCGTCTCCTCCATAAAAAAAAAAAAAGAATACAGTGAGATACTAACTGGTTCATCAAATATTGGATTAAGTAGGCGATATTTAGCAGATTTTCTAAAACTGTAATATCAAGAACAAAAATTTAATATACATGGATAAAATATGTTAAGTCTTTAATTTGGTAGAATAATATTAAAAATAATAAAGTTACGTTATCTGAAATAAATTGAACGAACAAAGTGTTTCTAAAAATCGTCGTAAAATGTACAATCGAAATATTTATTGTATTTTTAGCTTCACGCTGTACCCCTCACATAGCAATTTAAGACACTTCTGTCCACCACTTTCACCTCAAAAACCCGCCACTTGGCGGAACTCAACGCAGCAAATGTTAATATTCCATCACTATGGAAAACACGATGTCTACTGTAATTTCTTTGTACAATAATGAATCTAAGATTTAATATTGCAAAGTAAATTGAACCTGTAACTATACTATAATATCATTAGTATTTAACCACTTATGACACACAGTTAATATTAATGTACTCACTTAAAGAGCTTCTAAAGTTCTCACGTAAAGGTATGTTAAGGAATTTTCACACTGCGAGTATAATTAATGAAAAACATATGCTTATGCATCTAACACCTTTATCTATACGGAGTATAACTGTAATGTGTACATGCTTGTGTTTTTTCTAGCTGTGTAGGCAGAGGGAACATGGTAATCAATTATTAGGACACTTCGTGCCTAAGACTCACGGACGTTGCCCATTTTGCACTGAATTGAGGCATTGCGTGTTGAGTGGCTGGACACTACGTCGCGAGTCTCATAGCGGATAAACTTGTCGATTGTTTCATAAAGGATGAAAATGAAAATATATTTTTTTGGCTTTCCGCTGTTAGATAAATATGGCAGGACAGACAGAGGGAGCTTGTAAGCCTAGTTTCAAGATATAAATAAAAATATTGAATATTTATTAAATAACATAAAAATAAGAAATTAAAAACATTAAATATAAAAAAAATCAAAAATATAAAAAAAAATACCATTTCTCCAATTAGAGATTGGCCTCATAACCTCCAGTCACACTTTTGTGCCGCTGCGCCACGACAGTCCTTTAAAATAACAATTATATGAAAAAGATATAAATTCTATAGTAAACAAGATTAGGGGAGTGTATTAAAAACAATCTATAAAATGTAATACGAGCATAATTAAACATCATTATAACGAGGTGCTAAAAAATAAGCCATAAACTAACAGAACGATGTTATAAATTTTGAAGCATTATCTGCAAAGCATATCTCGCCATCCATAGACATTCCTTAAGGAATTGTGTACGCTATATCGTAAAATATGGGAGCAACAGTTCTTCTAACAATAAGAACTCCGCAATTTATTATGACGATTACAATCGATGATATTAAGGCTTCGTTTGTGTGATTCAAGTACTTGCTGGAAGGTTTTAGCAATTTTCATATTAGAGAAAGTATTTATACATATATTTATGGTATTTTTTTATATTATATTACCAAAATCTGCGAAAAAATAAAAGGAATATGATATATAAAAGGTAAAATTTTAATGTTTAACACAATGTTAGTTATTATGCAAAAAAATCTTTATTTTTTCATTCTTTTAGCTTCACGTTGTATCCCGCAAATGTTAGGGTAGGCAGAGAGAGCTTTGGAAACGAATACATATATAAAAAATACTCCGTTCCGTTCACCACTGTGAACCACCAGTGTTGAGCAGCGGAAGTCAACGTCGCTCTTCTGCAAAAAAAATAATACGTTATTAGATATTTTCGTTTCTTAAATTTAAATATGTTATTTTTTAACTTAACAAGCGAAAACATGTAACAAGTAATTCAAGAGTTGAAACAGAAATCAAAACAGTCCCAATCCCAGATAAAGTAAATAAGCGCCCCAACAAATTTATATATTTTATATATACAAATATCTCTGGCTTTTGTAATCTAAACTTATCTATGCAGAATCTCAGTAACGTATCCACTTTACGAGGCGTGATTAATGAACATTTCACAGTTCTTAGAGCAACCATTTAAAATATTTGCTCTAATACGTTATTTCACATTGTTCCAGAGAGAAATTTATTTCACGGATTATATGTAATAAGGAACGATGATGTGACAGTTTGCTTCATATATAAATTTATGGAATTTTTGTTACTTTCTGCAGTTTCATTTTTACGTATTTCTCCCGTTTAGCGGTACAAGAAGAGAGTGCTTGTGTGTGCTCACCACTTTATTTTTGCCTGAGACTCACTACAGCTACTTCCAGGTTCCCACTGAATCCTGAACATGGCAGAATATATATAAAAAACTTAGACTTTACATCTATTCTTTGCGTTTTGAGTGCCGGAACTTAAGTAAAGAATAACTTAAGAATAACTTTTTTTTTCAGCTTCACGCTGTATCCCGCACTAGGCAGGGTAGGCAGAGGGAAAGGTAGTGAAACCTAGTGTTATGACACTCCGTTTTACTTCCGTTCCCCACTTTCCGCCGAATTTGAGGCATTGCGTGTTGAGTGGCGGAACTCAACGGCGCGCTTTTGCCTTATTACCAGAGCGAAGAAATGAAACATTAAATATTCAAATTGAAAATATTAAATATTCCATTTCCTCGACTGGGGATCGAACCCAGAACCTGTCGGTGACAGTCACACTCTTGTGCCGCTGCGCCACGACAGGCCTCACTAGAATAACATAATGAAGATATTTAATTATCCAAAGTCTATCTCCATGTCAGTACACGACGTTCATGAAATAAAAAAGCTTATATATCTATATTTTTTTTTTAATTTCATTATTAAGCACTTGCCATATTAAACAAAGCACAAGTAGCAAGTCCGGTTCCGACCCAATTCTTCGTAACAGGCGATCATAGGCCGTTTATCATATCTGACCGTTATCTGCTATCGTCGTTTAGACCGTTGTTTTAGTTCGCAACTCGCCCTTGCAATCTGAGGGCAATGGCCGATACATTCTAAACTGCATTGATTAATTTTTGCTTTTGTTAATTATTTTCTATGACATTGAAGAGTGGGGAACGGAACGGAACGGAACTCTAGGTTCCCAAGTTCCCTCTGCCTACCCTGCCTTGTGCGGAATACAGTGTGAAGCTAAATTAATTGTTATATAGATACATACTATATAATTAAGACTACCTCTCAGTAAAAGTAATTTAAAAGAAAAATCTTTATTGAATACGTATTTACAATACATTTTACATTTAATATATTAGATTTTGAATAAATTTATAAAAGGAATTATTTTTAGTATGAAGTTCATTGAGTTTTAATTCTCTATTCGTCACTCTTACTTTATTTGTTTTTACTATTTTATTTTTATTAGCGTATTTACTAATAAAATAAACATGAAGATATCCAGAAAGATTATAAGTCAAATCATCTGAAAACGAACTTTTTAATTTTTTTTTCTGACTTTAACACTTTTAATAACAAAAATGGAAATGGAACCCCTTTACCGTTACATCAATAATAATAAAGAATATATAAAATATTTAATATCAGGTCTAAGGCGTCCATAACTTTTATCCATCACAGATCATAAAATTTCAATGGCAGATCATAATTGACATCCACAACAAATTACATAATAAGCTCCTTTGAGTATTTAAATACGTTATTTCAAATGAAATCATGCGCCCGAGTAATTTATCGAATGATACGTAATAACACACTGTGTAAATAAAGAACTTGAATGACTTAATTATAAGATGCTATAAAGATCTCAATTTGCAATCTTATCAGCCGTCGTGGCGCAGTGGAAGTGTAAACATGAAGGCTATAGAGTCCACGCCCACTTGTGGGAATGATTTTGTTTGAATTAATTTTATTTCTTCGCGTGAAATAAAAAAAAAGTGGCAGTAGAAAGTTCATTGTAACATTAGTTTTGCCCTACCTCTGTTGTACGGTCAATAGTACAAGCTCGTCGAAGCTTCCTTTTAATCATCTCAATTATTGTTAATTTAAGATAAGTCATTAAAAATAAGCAAATTTGATTAGAAAGTTTGTTTAACTTCTGTTTTTTTTTGCTTCACGCTGTATCCCGCGCGAGGCAGGGTAGGCAGAGGGAACCCGGGAACCTAGTGTCAAGACACTCCGTTCCACTTCCGTTCCCCACTTTCCGCCAAATTTGAGGCATAGTGTTTTTAACTTCTGTTACTAGTATATATTTTTGTTAATATTTGAAACGTCGTCTCTTTGCGTATCTGAACATAATGCAGGCGTTTAATAACAGCGTTTTACCTACCATTAAAACGCTTATTAAGCGATAACCTTATTTGAAGCCTTACTGATTGAGAGAAGGTATCTTGACTTCCGGCGGCGCGTCAGTTTTACTCTATCTTCCGGCTATTCTACTCCGGATGTCACGTGACATCCCCCCTTCCATCTGTTGTTGACTTGTGCCACCTGGGGATCGACTTTAGCTCATTGAGTCTCAAATAAGATTTCTCACCTGGCAGAAATCCTATGTAAGGCTTCAAATAAGGTTATCGCTTAATAAGCGTTTTAATGGTAGGTAAAACGCTGTTATTAAGCTTTGAACCGTTATTTGAAGCCTTACTGATTGAGATATGTTTGTTATCGCCAGGTGGTCAGGAGACGCCAATGTGATTTGTACAATCTGTAATATCTAAAATTAAGAAATAAGTAGTGAAGAAAGAAATAAATAAATCTCACATATCATTCAACATTTTGATTTTATAAAATCAAAATTAGATACATAAAAATGAAATACAACTTTAAACAAAAGAAATACACAACTACAGTAGCTTAAGAGTAACAAAATATGGACTGTAATTATTAAAGAACATAAGTATTCGACATATAATAAAAGTAGCAAAAATGAAATTAAACAATTATTAATTAATTATGATATAATAATTTAACTGTTATATTTTTCCTTTCATATTAATCTTTTATTTTGTTATAGGCACAACATATCGGGTTACATTTAGTCTAAACTCTTTAGAATTTATTTATCGACAGTAATATTTCAAATACATAGATATTCTCTGATCGCCATTTACTGCGAGATAATATTTCGTCAAGCGATTCATTTAACAGCCAATTGTTTAGCGCAACAGAAATCTAATGCTTCATATACTAGCTCTCATACCAGTTTTTAATAAAAACGTCTTTATCCTATTTGAAATACTAACTAGTGCGAGAAGCAGCTGTAGGACTACCATAAGTAGGTAGTTCAAAATGAGCTATCAATATTATATTTTGATCTCCTTGTGACAATTTAATCAGTCTTTTGACCCAAAAAACTAAATTTAGAGTTTGAGTTTCTTTATTTTTAGGGATTCGCTAACTTGATTGCCTATTAAAAACTGAATCGATTTTGGAAACAAACCGAGGCCAAAAAATTACATAATCATTTGACGAAATACAATAACTCGTTTAATGTTAGTAAAGTTAAACCAATGTACACGTCGACCTGGTCATAACAATAATAAAATAGCAACATGACAAGAAAATACATAGAGACTGTTCATGTCAAGAGATTTATATTTTAACCAGTTTGATAAACTATGAACATCCCATTTTGGGATGCTTGTACATTTTATGTCACTTTAACTAATTGATTCGATAGCTCGCTTCACTAAAATATCTAACTTATATTACTCTCGGAATCAGTATTACATAACGTACGAGTAGATATCGCAGATTTTTAGACTAAAAAAGTATTATAAGCTAAATTTTGTATTGTATGCAAATCGGTTAAGAATCTAGGTAAATCTGCTGTAATTAGGTTAAATAAATTAATATTTTATATCCAGCCCGAGTAGTCCATAATTTTCTATATGTTTTTATATATGAAATACGCCAACTTTTATGATAAACCTGTTTTTGCAACTCTAAATTTGTCGATGCATTTCCTGCCACTTTGGTTACGGAAGACTATTGTGGGATCTATCAAAGTCTGATCTAGATTGTAAATCGTGCATGGGGGTTTCAGAGTCGTGTTCTTGAGTTCGAGTTGCCAGAATACTTTATTTAGCTTCAGTAATAGTAGAGGGAATGGAATCGGAATTTGGCTCAACGCATCGTGAAGATAGGCGTTCCGATCGGTTAAATATATCGTTTCGTGTAAAGGTAACATATCTGTCGGTGCCGATTCAACTAGATCTATTATTGGTAGTGTTGTTCCTCGTAATCGAAAACTCATTATTCATGCTCGTTATTTCCGTGAGTAAATGCTACTCTGAATGGGCTGACAACATTGTCATCAGTCTGCTTCGATGTTGTAGCAACCCGATATATATTGAAAATGAGCTTCAACGGTTAAATTGTGCAAAAGACCCAGAATCTTCCGAGTCAACTCTATTAGGTTCTTAGGTTTGGTGCCCCTTTATAATACAAATTATAACTGTTCGATTGAAGATTCGTATCAGAATTGGTGGATCTGCAACAACATGACCTCGATCGTTTAGTACACGACAAATCGCTGACATTTCTTTCCGATTCGAATCTCATTCTTTCCTCTCGTGGGCACTTGTCAGACAAGTCGACATCGTTAAGCCTTGCTTTTCATACTGTACCTGATGCGTCTATTACTAAGTGGTTCTTTGCAGGAGGTTTGTATATTACAGACCATTTTTCCTCACTTATTATCCACCAATCCAACTCTTTTAATGCTGGTTGCACAATCGCGTAATCTTCGTCTGGCCTCACATGGGGCATTATATTACAATATTTTAAACAAGGCGCGATGATTCAGCTGACCTTTTGGAATCGATAAAATTGTGAAATTCCGTGATCCCATCTCACTTTGCATTTCTTTTACATTTGCCTTTTGTGATTTTCGGTATTTTAACAATTATTATTTTAAATTCTGTGCTTTTTGATGTGAAAGTGATTTCTTGTACTCGTGAAGATTCCATAAAATACCTAAATACTATACTCTTGTTTAAAGAACAAGGTTTGATTTGGCATAATTTTTATTCCACCCTAGACCTTGCAAGATTTGAATGGCTTGTTGCGCTTGCTTGTTGGGCTGTGGTGGATCAAAAGAAATCCGTTCAAGTATACTAATATTCAAATTCCCATATTCCTTAACAAACGCATTACCCATAGCGGCAAATACCTTCAATGCACTGGTTAGGCAAAAAAGGTAAGCCCGTTAATTGCATCAGACTTTCCTTGTATATTATTTTTAAAAATATTTTTGATTTATTGGATTGGTCACTAGGTTATCTTGCGATTGCGAAAAAACTCGAAGTCCGATAAATATTTATTAGCTGAAATTTCGTTAACTGTACATAGCGATTAAATTTTTTTTTAAAAGGAAAATTAGACGAAATATGCCGTCGCTATTAGGCGTTAGGCATTAAAAATATAGACGAGACGAAGCTTGGACCAAGTTGCACAACTTCCCAAAATCTGTACTTACAGTAATT
Source organism: Eueides isabella (assembly GCA_019049475.1). Classification (NCBI taxonomy): domain Eukaryota; kingdom Metazoa; phylum Arthropoda; class Insecta; order Lepidoptera; family Nymphalidae; genus Eueides; species Eueides isabella. Next base: position 2,817,515 of record CM032394.1, on the reverse strand, counting down.
GATCGATTATAAAATCGATTATTGTGATAATGGAGTCTCTTATATTTTCTGTTAAAATTGGAAAAGTCGAAGACGTAATGACACAGAAAAAGATTAAAGAATGTTAAAAATAATTGAATTTAGTTTTCTTTCATAAATAGTTACAGGGTCACAATTGCCGTTTCCCTTGTCCATATCAATTACCCAAAAAATTACCTTTTCTTGAATTTTGTCTTTGAAAATTACAATTAGACCTCAATTGCATCTCACTTATGAAGTTTCTTTTTGCAAAAACGGAGGCTATAGTAGCAAATATTGACAACTGTCAATTGTTAAAAGTGGTTTTACTATTTAAATTTTGAGATTCAACGCGATTTGTGCGAATGTGAACATTACAAGTGATAAGTGCTCAACTGGCACGCTCGAAACGCCATAATCCAAGAACCATACCATACCATAAATTTTGCGAGGGTGTATGTATATGTGTTATAAAAATAAGACAACATAAAATATTTGTGAATAATTATTTCTAGCATAACTAGGCAAGGCCCGAGTCTGCCATTCGCTCAGCTGAGCTTGCGCAGCAGCCGTTTTGTATACAGGTGCCTTGAGCAGCCAAAAAAAAATAATTTTTTACGTCACAACCAGCTTTTCGAAAGCCATATTAATACATCTTTGTGAAATGAGTAGTCGCAAATGGATGGGAATTTTATTCACATTAGCTCTTGTCTTTGGACTTTTGCCCACAGGTCAATTAAAATACTTTAACAGATCTTCTGTACACCACCAGCAGAAAAATCTTTATTGATTTTGTTTTTACAAAAACTGGTGTTAAGTTTTGAACCAATCAATTAAAGACTGAAAACTATTCTGCATCGTTTTGTTAAAAAATGAGCATGAGAAAAAATGAGTAATAGCCGCCAATGGAGTTCAAAGAATTATTGTTATCATATAGATTAATTTCGTCATTCATTAAATATATTAATTTCTGAAGACGAAAGACCAGGCATTGCTTTAATTAAAGTACGCATTTTGCACGTCGTCTGTATATCGTACAGTTCAAGTTTGAGTATTAAAATGGTGAAGAGAATTTAACACATGTATATGTTTAAGACTGACTTTGAAATAGATGACTGTCCGAGTACCAAAGATAATACAAAATTACTCTTCGGCTCAAGTTCACCCTATTTCTCATATATAAATCCCCATTAAAATTAGCGTTTATTTAAAATATTTTTAAAATTATACATTTCTTGGCAAGGGCTTGATTGATGAGTAGGTTGGAATGCAACGCTACTAGTTAACAAGATGTTGAATTTGACTTCTTCTGCAAGCTATTGTATAGTTTTTTATATACAGCAAAGTTTAATATACTTTTCTTTGGATTTTGATCTCTTTCTTTTCTTTTTATCATTATCGTTAGCACTAGGTAATTTCTTGGATGTACCGGAGCACAGACACGTTACATAGAATGAATCAATGCAAAAAATCGAAAAAATAATTGACGAATATTCCAAAGAATAGGAGGATTTGTATCTGTAGATTTAAAGTCTTTAAATGAGCTGGAAAAAAGGCTTAACGTTACAATAACGTAAAGTAACAATATATTTTTTTTTTTACGTATGTTTCAAATCTTCGTAAAACTTTAAATTATACAAATTCACAATATACCCATGATATTTATTTAAAGACTCAAAATTATATCTACTAACTAATATATAAAGAATTCTTACCAATTTATTACAACTGAGCACCACAGAAGACAAGACGCCAATGAGCTAAAGTCGATCCCCAGGTGGCACAAGTCAACAACAGATGGAAGGGGGGATGTCACGTGACATCCGGAGTAGAATAGCCGGAAGATAGAGTAAAACTGACGCGCCGCCGGAAGTCAAGATACCTTCTCTCAATCAGTAAGGCTTCAAATAACGGTTCAAAGCTTAATACTTATTTATATTTTACAATTCGCCGTTAAAGTTTGTTGTCCTTAAACTTTATATACGTAAGCTATTTATTTAACTGAACTCATCTCTCGCATTTTACAGTTAAATAGAGTGACGGTAGTGATTAACTCTTATATATTTTCATAGAAATCGTACAAGTATCATATTGCATTGCATAGTGCTTTAATATTTAATTAACTAGACAACATTTTTTTTTTAAATAAATTGGCAGCTTAAGATATATTTAGGTACAAATCGTTCAAGTCGATCGACCCGTTTGATATCTACAACGCCACGTAACTCGTCGAGTGAACATGGATACATATAAATACACACCTTTTTGCGTTACGCAGTCGGATAAAAATATAATTAAAGTAAATTGAAATATATATTATAACCTGTAGTTTTCTATACCTTCAAACTGTATGTCGCACTTGGCCGAGTAGGCAAAGAGTCTATTATTAGGACACTTTGCACTAATGTAGTGGCGTAACTCAACGCCACGGTTTTCATCGTTACTAAAATAAAAAAATGAGCTTATTAAATATTTAAGTTCCTTTAGTGGTTATCGTACCCACACCGGTCGAATTTACGCATGCCTTTGCCTGCCCCGTACCAAGAAAGGCTTCTACACTGTGATATAAAGTTAAAAAACTAATCGACTCAATTCACAAACAATTAAATATATCTTTATTGCGCTTTGAAATTCTCACATTGTAGTAAATAAACATCGTTAAATTTTATTCCTCTCGAATAAAAACATACGATATGTACCATCTGGCGCTAGATTGGTTGTATTTTTGGTTAATTGCTTAAAATACTTTATAGTGTTTTAAATGTTTGTTTCAAAGCTTTATTAGCTTAATTTACAAGCGAATTTCGGCGTTGTGCTCCGCCGCTTAACACGCAATACCTCAAGTTTGGCGGAAAGTGGAGAACGATACGGAGTGTCTAAACACTAGGCTCCCGTTCCATCTGCCTGCTTTGGTATGTTTGGAATATAGTGTAGAGCATATTTTTAATTTGAATTTATCTATTATTCTGAATTTAGAATTCATGCTAATTCGTATATTATAAACGTAAGTTAATATTTGGAAAAGATTTTAAAATGAAATAAAACATATTAATATTATTTTTAATGGCAATGGTAAATTGCCGTTGACATTTAAAGTGTAAGATACGTAATTTAAAATTATATTATATTTTTATAGATTAAAGCCTTTCGGCACAAGCGTGCGACTATTAACGTGACTTTCGAACACACAATATTCGAAAGTTGCCCTCTCGAGAAAATGAAATATTAAATATTTTCATTTCTTCACTCCAGAGCGTTATCTTGTTACCATTAACAAGGCATAGTGCGGCATTGAGTTCCGCCACTCAACACGCAATGCCTCAAATTCGGCAGAAAGTGGAATGTTTTAACAAGAAGTTCTCAATTTATCGTTTCCTATCTATATGTGGGATACAGCATGAACAGGCAAAAAATTTGATTATGATTTTGCAAAAAAAAAAAGAGTAGAAAAAGCAGTGTTTTTTTGAGAAAAGGGTGGTAACACTAGATTACCCTTCTTCCCTGATTAGTGCAAAAAACAACGAATTTCTTCCAGTATTCATATATGCATATTCAAATTACCCAAGCATCCCGAAGCGAATGGCGATACATCTAGGTACATCGATACGGAATCAATATGAAAACATGGCTCCCAATTAAACACCGACAACCAACTAATGACTTATCTTAACATTCGGAAATTGTATACAGTGCAATTTACTAAGAGAATAGATACAATAAAATAGATTTTGATTCATTAAGAAAATAACGGTGGCGTTATTAATTGTTGTATGAAATAAGATCACGTACATTCTTCTTGGATTTGGAAAGGAAATAAGTTATTAGGTTTATTCGATCAGCCTTTGTATGAAATTGATATAAATTTATATAAATGTATATATTTTTTCTTCACCTTTACGCTGTATTCCGTAGGCAAAGAAACCTAGTGTTAAGATACTCAGTTCCCACAATGACATTTTCTATCTTTTTGAGTCACAGAACTGAACGTCGCGCTCGGTCTTATTACCAGTGCGAGATTATTTTTTTTTATACATATATTTATCTTATAAATTTAAGTATTTTAGAAAACATACAAAAAATAACGTAACGTTACTAGAGTTGTGTTTTTATTTTAAAATATTCTTCTATAAACAAAGTACAACCAGCCTGTACAACAAGCCTGTGGATATAAATATTTTCAATTTAAATATTTATATATTTCATTTCTTCGCTTTGCTAATAAGGCAAAGTGCGGCGTTGAGTTCCACTATTCAACACGTAATGCCTCAAAACCGGCGGAAAGTGGGGAACAGAAGTGGAAAGGAGTGTCTTAACACTAGATTCCCTTGCTCCCTATGCCTACCCTGCCTCGTGCGGGATCCAGCGTGAAACAGCGTGAAAGTAAAAAAAAATGAATCTTATTAAATCAATATACTTTTCAGTACATTGATTTATTAACATTCAATATACCCACATAAAAACGCTGCCCCATTCTATATTATATTTTCATTTTTTTTAAATAACGCAAAAAAAATCCTTGCTATCTGTAATCAGGGCCTCGTTATCGCGTAACAGCACCATGGGTAAAACGGTACCAATTAGCTAAAACACCTGCCTGGCGTGTGATTTAGGTCAGTTCGTTGACGGTCAAGGTTCATTGTGCTTCCTTCGATTAAGAAGCAGATGCTTTTAAAAGCTGGAAAGAGCTTATTTACGTAATATTGATATATTTATTATATATTTTATATTGCGTGCGTGATGGCGCAATTGAATACTGTGGTATCTGGGTACCAGATCAGAAATGTAAATAATTTATTTATTTGACTGAGAATAAAACACACAACTTTCACACTTATAATCTGATGCTATGCCGCAGCGCAACGATGGCATAAATAATAAAGAAATAACATCATCAAGAGAAATATTAAAAAAGATTTTTTAATATTTTGCTATACAAGAGATGTTTCATAGCAAATAAGACAACATGATGGGTCAGTGAAATAAGAATTTTTTTTAAATTTCATGCCGTATCTCATATATAGCAAAGTAAGTAGAAGGGAACTGGGAACTAAATGTTAAGAAATTCTTACCCTTAATACATTGTCGTTCCCCAATTTCCGCCGAAATATTGAAGCATTGCGTGTTTAATGGCGGAACTTAACGCCGCGCTTTGCCGCTTGTGGGCCACAAAGGGAAAATACTCTTTTATATTTCTAAATAAATGAAATTTATCTAACCTAAAACATACGAGTATATAAGCTAAAAAACATTTACGGTTAATTCTTTGTTGGAAAATAATTTAAGTGCTTCTAATTAGATTTAGAATCAAAATTAACTTTAATATTTATAAACAAAAAGTAACTCGTTTAAGCTCCGTGAGCAAATCTGTAAACGTGGCGATAATTATATATCACGGTGATAGCGAACGATACTGGCCGATTTAAGGTTACTGCCTAACAAAGAAACGGTATACATACCTTCTAGTTGGATTTAATAATGATCGTGTTAAGCAAGGAATTTTCAAGTAGCGATAAAATGTACCGATTGTATATTTAATTAATTATTCATTTTCTTCTGCCATATTTATTATGAATTTAATGAATTAATTGAGAAAAATATCTATGTGGTTTATATTAGATCATTTTAGACTTATAAGTCATACGTATATAAGGCACATGAGGCGTTGATGTGAGTTCTATTCCCACCTGAAGAAATTATATCTACACTTATAATAATACCGACTGTGAAGATATATTAATGTTTTCATTTTGTCACCAAGTTATGAGGCAAAGTGAAGAAGTAAATTAAATAAGAATGAAGTAATGCTAGATTCTCAGATTTTCCTGCCCACCCTGCTATATGCAGAAGAATAAATGGATGCACTCTAATGCGTTTATACTTCTGCATTATAGGCAGGGTGGGCACTACTTACAAACAGACAGGCTGCTATCAATGCTCTAAGCGAAACAGAGTTGCAGTAGTGATAATTATATATTCCACAGATAGTATAATCGATCAGATACGACTAGATTTAGGGTTACCGTCTTACAAGGGCTCTAGAAACATTACTATTTATTATGAGATATGAATATTCTGTTTATATCTAAGATTACTTTACATCTTTGTATGTATGGTATATGGCACGTTTATGGCGAATATATTTTAACTTGTATGAAAAAAAAATCAAAGCATTACTCAGCCTTACACTGGCACACCACATGGGCTACAAGGTAGGCTGAGGGAACTTGGGAACCTAGTGTTAGGACAGTCCGTTCGTTTTACTAGTTTTCGATAAATTTGAGCGTCACAATATTTTCGACATCATATATTTTATGGAAATTATATTTAGCTTACATTGCTTTCGTTCCGGTAATATTAACTATTTTTTGTCAATTCTATGAAATTTATAATTATTAAATACGTTTATTGTCTTATGTATGTTTTAATTTTTGTTTACCGTAGCGTTTGGCGCTACGTTCTGTCTGCCTACCCCGCTAGGGATATAGCGTGAAGCTAAGTAAGTAGTTTTTTTTTCTTTAATGTTTTTTTTTGTTTAAATTAACTTATAATTATCCAAAATTTTCATGTACTTTTAAAGACGTTGTCAATAATATCATATATTGTTTTTTTTTCTAATTTTTGTTTTCATGCTATACCCACATATGGCAGGGTAGGGGTATAGAAGTTGGGAACCTAATGTTAAGACACATCTTTCCGTTTCCCACTTCACAGTATATTGTATACTAAAAAGACGTATGCAGTATTACAGTAAGTATATCGTACATATTGCTCAAGCTGTAAGAACGCTTATAAACCGAATCAGATTAGCAACATGACGACGATGTATCGATTATTCGCTACTATTATCATACCTTACATTTCATATCGATACTCGTGTAGCTCCCGTTATTAATGTTAGCCTATTAGAGCTATGGCGAGAATAAATGTGTATGTTAAGATTTATTTCAGTGAATTACTTTTATATTACAGTAACGTATTTACGATTAAATATAAAATTGTTTTTTTTTTTTAAATAGACGACTTTTTATTAAATGTACATAATATTTTGTTGTTATGTCGTTAAATAAACATATATTTTTTTAAATTGACGTTTAAGATATTTAATATTAGAAAACAGACGCAATAATGCACTGTAAAATTATTTTCTTTTCTCTGTCTACTTGTACTAAGGTACCTGATGATTTCTATCAGATATGTAGATAATTATAAAATTTTCTAAAAGAGTCGAATCAATTCTGTTACATACTTCACAAGTTTCTGAAAAAAAAAAAAAGTGAATTTCTGCAGTGAGTTGTTTGATATATACTTTACATAACCACAAGACGCTTGTGGTAAAGTGCGGCGTTGAGTTCCATCACTCAACACGCATTGCCTCAAATTCGACTGAATGGAATTGAGTGTCTTAACACTAGGTTCCCAAGTTCCCTCTGCTTATAAGGGTGGGGTGAGTATTGGTGTCAGTGATATAAAGAGAAATAGATCGTTGTCTTTCAAAGAGCCTTTTTTTGTGTTATTATATTATCGGGTGACTGCGATTTTTTTTATCAGCTTTTAGCTAACATTTTCTTTAGTTTAAGATAGACAAAACCTAATGTTATACTTAATTTCACTTAATTTCCCTCACGCTTCCCAATTTTCATATCAAATTATAAAAAAAATATAGTTCATGCTGTAAAATAAAACGCTTTTACATAGATTACGGAAAACCATACACAGTAATGTCCCATTAAATAGCTAATTATGAACGAGCTCACAAAAGCGGCGATCTAGGAAGTGTATCTCAAGTGAAAACTTTCATCGGCTGGTATCGAAGCAGGAACTTATCGGTGCTCATAAACGTAATACACGAGATAAAGTTAGACGTACACTGCAATAAACTGTGAATATTTTTTACAAATATTTTTTATATTAGATGCTGTCGAGGCCTGTCGTGGCGCAGTGGCACAAGCGTATGACTGTAACCGACAAGTTCTGGGTTCGATCCCCACTCGAGGAAATGAAATATTTAATATTTTCAAAGCGCGGCGTTGAGTACCGCCACTCAACACGCAATGCCTCAAATTCGGCGGAAAGTGGGGAACGGAAGTGGAACGGAGTGTCTTAACACTAGGTTCCCGGGTTCCCTCTGTCTACCCTGCCTCGTGCGGGATACAGCGTGAAGCTATTTAAGATATTGGTAGAAGGATTATTATAGTAGGTTATTTGTTTTTGAGGTGATACCTTCTTATAAATCTATGAGCGCCGGTTGCATGCACAAAAAACTGTCACGATCCACCTGATCCGGGCGTGCTGTGTGATCGCGTAATAAGCACATCTATCTCTCTTTCATTCCAATAGAAATTTTCTTATCGATATCACATAAAATTATCGTCTGTAAAGCTACTTTATTGTCCTTTTCTCCTAATTTAAACAGTGCGTTATATATATATATATATATATATATATATATATATATATATATATATATATATATATATATATATATATATATATATATATATATATATATATATATATATATATATATAACGCACTGCGTTATATATATATATATATATATATATATATATATATATATATATATATATATATATATATATATATATATATATATATATATATATATATATATAACGCACTGTTTAAATTAGGAGAAAAGGACAATATATATATATATATATATATATATATATATATATATATATATATATATATATATATATATATATATATATATATATATATATATATCAGCTTCACGCTGTATCCCGCACTTGGCAGGGTAGGCAGAGGGAACGGAAGTGAAACCTAGTGTTATGACACTCCGTTCCACTTCCGTTCCCCACTTTCCGCCGAATTTGAGGCATTGCGTGTTGAGTGGCGGAACTCAACGCCGCGCTTTGCCTTATTACCAGAGCGAAGAAATGAAACATTAAATATTTAAATTGAAAATATTAAATATTTCATTTCCTCGACTGGGGATCGAACCCAAAACCTGTCGGTTACAGTCACACTCTTGTGCCGCTGCGCCACGACAGGCCTCTTTGCGTCATATATACATAAAAATATATTTTAAAGCACAAATAATACTGCAAAAAGAGCTCTTTTTTGATTTGAGAAATAAAAAACACAACGTCGATAAGATAAAATCCTATTTATAAATATGATAAGAAATCCCTTCTTAAGAACATAGAAATTTACTTCCTTTTTGTTTGCTAGAATACATTAATATCTATCTACTTTATACAATTAATTGAATAAAAATAAAGGAAAAATCATATAAACTTGGAAAACGGCATATTTTTAAACATTTTGTATCTCAATGTACGTCTTGAAAGACAATATTGTACCTAAATACTAGATACCTATCTCATAATGATCGTGAACCAGCCGCCGACACCTGCATTAAACAGTTACTGTAATCAGACGATGTATTATCTCGTTCCATACTATATAAGAACGTATTTGAGACGTTATAGCTTTTGTTTTCTGCTATTTATTTTGTAAATATTATTATATCAAATATAATTTTAAAGTAACTACATAGTTGTTAGTATATGAAGGATTTTTACTAAATTGAATGAAATGTTGTACTTTAGTTATTCATTACAAAAATACAAGGAAGGGAACCGCGGCGTTGAGATGCGCCACTCAACTCGCAGTGACTCAACTTATGCGGAAAGTGGAGGACGGAACGGAGTGTTTTAACATTATGTTCCCAAGTTCCCTTTGCCTACCCTGTCATGTGCGTGGTTAAAAGGGTTTTGTTTTAAATGTGTAATAATCGCGATTATATTTACTTTACCGCAAGCTACTGAGCAACAACGGTCATTACAAGAATTATAGTGCAATCAACAAGTTGTGTCCCATTAGAAATTAAACTTTCTAAACGTTTTTTGCCTTTCTCACTCGGAAAACAGAAACATACTATAATAATAAAAAGTAAGAAATCCCCTTTAATCTATCTTCAAAGCGGGCACATCTCGTCAACCGTATTATACTCGTACCTACTACACTGATTGGCTAGTTTATAAATCACAATTATGATTACTGGACACTGACAGGATAACTGAGACAACATAATATATTCTAAAGGTTATACGCTAATGTCGTTATTTAGAACCCCGGACACGCCTATAAATTATTTCGGTTTTGCAATCTAAGAGGTCTATTTAGTATGCTTGTAAGCTAATAGTAGATTAATGATTTTTTTTTCAGCTTCACGCTGTATCCCGCAGCCTACACAGCAGGGTAGGCAGAGGGAACTTGGGAACCTAGTGTTAAGACACTCTATGTTATTTCTCACTTTCCGTCGAAATTGAGGCATTGCGTATTGAGTATGTATTAATTTTGCTTAACACGTTCACGCCGGCGTGTACCACCGGTGGCTCGCGCTTAATTGTGCCATCGGGCGGCGTGTACCACCGGTGGCTCGCACTTCATTGCGCCATCGGGCGGCGTGTACCACCGGTGGCTCGCACTTGATTGCGATATTAAACACTGATAATTTCACTTGAAAACATAAACACGTTTATTTTAAACAAAAGTTTTAATTAATAAAGTATTATAAACATAACTTTTGCTCAATAACTTATAATATTATAAATGGAACTTAATAGGAATAAAAATAACAAAATAATTCAATTTTATTATATTTGTAACTTATTGAATTATAATTTTTTGTGTAGTTTGTTGAAACATTTCAAGCAAAGTGCTGGCTGACCCTCGCAACGACCACAAAACGTCTTTACTCTTGTTGTTTTGGCAGTGGCATAATCTCTGCCCTTCGTTTTGGACAATGTTTTATAGCATTCCTTGCAGCGTTTACGGAACTCTCTTGCCGACCCCTCGTATGATTCAAGAATATGTTTATCTGACGGTATATGACAGTTTATTTCTTCATTGGCTAAAAGGCGATCAATGATAACTTCCCTAAATTGTAGCATGTTCATATTTTTAGTCCCCCATTTTTTGCAAATATACCACGCATTCACGAGGGAAGTTCCGCATATTAATTGTATAATTACTTTTCGGTACCATTTAATCGTTTTTCGTAAACAACTGTAATACGCTGATAGTTGATCTGACATATCTACACCTTTTTTTACCACATTATAATCAAAGACGGCATCAGGCTTTACTTTACCATTTGTTCCTTGGACCAATTTACACTGGTGATTTTTTACGGTAGTTAACATGCAAACTGGTCTTTTGTCAGTCCATTTTAGAAATTTTACACCGCTACGATTTTTGAAACTCATAATTTCGCCACGTTTTTGTTTCTGTTTTGCCTGCGGTGGCAGAAATTTTTTGTTCATTTTTACAGTACCACAAACAAATGTACTGTTCTCTAGAAGTTCTTCTCCCAAAGGGACACTTGTATAATAGGTATCAATAAATACTATGCGGCCCTCAAAGAATAAGCCATTTAGTAACCTCATTACAACATCATGAGCATGTGATTTCTCAATGATCGTTTCAGTTCTCCCAGTATAAATTTCGAAATTATAAGTATAACCTTCAGGCAAACATAATTTGTATATCTTTACGCCGTACTTATGTCGCTTGCCTGGGATATATTGACGAAAACGTAGGCGTCCTCTCCATGGAATCATACTTTCATCGACGACGATATTTTTACCAGGTCTAATAGAGCTCCTAAACGTATCCACAAATGCCTCAATAATGTCTCGAATTTTGTTCAACCGATCTTCATTTCTGGCAGTGGTATTGTTCGAAAAATGTAAATACTTAAGAATCAATAAAAAACGGTCACGTTTCATTGCCTTTTTTATGCGTAGGTTTGTAAACATCTCCTTTTGAGACCAATACAATCTAATATCTGGTGATGGCATTACACCCATAATCAGCAAAATGCCAATAAAAGTATTCATTTCATGTTTTGTAACAGGCTGCCAGGGCAGTTGGTGCGTTCTACTTATAAATGATGAACTGTTTATGCATTGTATAGCATATTCATTTGTTTCTTTGACTATCTTCTCTAGTATGTAATCCGTAAAGAATAATTTATATAAAGCAAAAGGATCATTACAGTCAACATCCTCACGTAAAAATTTTTCTTCGTCCGAATACTCATTTACTAATGAAGTTCTTCCTTTTACTTCTTGCCATTCTTCATTGTTATCCTCAACCAAATCTTCCTCCGAGGAACATTCCATAACGTTGCTGGTTACGTTAGTAAAATCTTCGTCTGAAGAGGAAGAAAGTATTCGTAATCTTGATGTGTTTCTCCTGCCTCTTTTTACACTTTCATCAGACGAATCACTTATTTCCATATCCATGTTATAGGCAAAATTAAAAATATATATAAAAGGTGAAAATTAAAAAAATATATTTTCAACACCTTTTTGTTATTTTTACCGGCATAGATCAGGATATAAAAACAACACGAGTTACACAATTTGCAAAGTAAGCACTCAATGTACTACGGAAGAAACAAAAAGCGCGCGACAATGACAACTACGGAAGAAACAAAAAGCGCGCGAAAGCCTGAACGCGCGAAATTAACCCGCCGCCAGATGAAGCGCGACATAGATTTAAGCGCCGCCTGGTGGTGCATCAAATGAAAATTCGCGCCGGCGGGAACGTGTTAAAGCTACTTTGTTCCAAATGTAACAGGTAAACCGGAGATAAAATAGAGTTAAGACACTCCGTCTTCCATTTTGCTTGTGGAACATAACGCCGCATTAAACAAAAAACATATATATATATATATATATATATATATATATATATATATATATATATATATATATATATATATATATATATATATATATATATATATATATATATATAAATATAACTGTACATACCTATCGTCTATCTACCACATATCAGCAAAAGCATTCAAGTATATGTTACACATTTATATGGAAAACATATTACTCATGGTAATAATTAAAATATTAAAAGTAAAGTAAGAAATCTAAATTTATTTCAAGTTTGAATTTGAATTAAATGATCATTGTTTGTCTAATAAAGAAAATATTTTAACTACTATTGAAAACAACCGCTACAAAATACTTGCCAACGACTTTCTTTACTGACGCCAATTTATACTAAACAACAGTATGACCAATTAAGATCAATTTCAGCAATCACACTTAAAAAGTTAATAAATTTTGATGAAAAAAGTTTAGTTAACGACCAAACGGTTAATTCCCAAAGATATTACTACAATGTTAACATTGCTACAAAAACCAATATAAAAAGAATAACTCATAAGAAACATGGATTAAGAGATCACAGCATCTTTCATCTGAAGGTACTTTCAAAGCTTTTCTAATTTCGACTGTAAGTGATTGTATAAAAGGTTAGTTTTGGATTCAATTTCTAAGTTTGTTTGAAAAGTCAAGGTCGATAGTGTAACGTGCGTAGTAAATCGGATGTGAATCGCAGATGTCAAAATAAATAGTTATTCCGTGAAGATGCTTTTATATTATAAACTACAAGTTACTCATATTAAAAACGTATACAAATTTTTGAAAGTAGCGAGATTAGAACCCGCGTCTCTTGGAAAATGTCCAACCTGCGCCTCTTGGAAAGCGCCCAAGAGGATCAAATCCTGCTAGGTTCTAACTTTTATACGTTTTCAAAATTGGTATTTTTCTTTCTTAAGTGTGGAATAACAATTAAAAATATATAATATTAAAAAGTACAAGTTTATCTTATACTGTAGGAAAATATCATATACCTTTTTATCCCACGTATTCTAACTACTCGTAACTACCCCAAATTTCACCCGAGTTTTGAGAAATTGCGTGTTAGGTCGCGAAACTCAACGCCGTCCTTTGTATTATTGCCAACGCGAAGAAATATATTAAATATGTATATATATATATATATATATATATATATATATATATATATATATATATATATATATATATATATATATATATATATATATATATATATATATATATATATATATATATATATATATATATACATATATATATATATATATATATATATATATATATATATATATATATATATATATATATGAAGTACGTACACTTTCACTAAGATAGTCTTTAGTACATATATTGTTTATATATATATATATATGTAATTCATTTGTAGAGCTTTACTGTTTCATCAAAAAATGCTCTGTACTTCAAGCAAATTAAAAAAAGGCAAGTCCAATAAATTATTTATTCGAAAACCCCAATCCCCATTTTATATATTTATCCAACTGCAAATTCTACGAACTTACCAAAGAAAACTTGGCAATATATCACTCAATTGTTAAATTGTTAACTTTTTAAATATTTAGTGTGCGTAGCAGGTGAATGTAAATAACATATTTTTTTAAGCTGTATCCCACATATAGTAGTAATAAACAAGTGTTAAGACACTCCGTTTCTCATACACTATTTTCGAGTAGCGAATTTAGTCAATTTGTCTTATTACAAGAGCGGGGTAACAAACTAAAAGAGTTTTGCTTTTCCGTGTGGGAATGGAACCCGCCACTCTCATATTTACAGTAAACTTAGTATCGGTGCGCCACGACAGCCTCAAAAAATATAATAAAATTACAAATTTTAAATATATACGTCAAGAAACAAATATTTTTTGTACAAACTCTACGTAGAGCCACAAAAACTTAAATCAGCCGTCTCATTTACTGGACAATTATTTTAGAAGTAAACAAAAAACGCTCCGCTACTTGTGGCTTCTACTGACGGGTCAAGGTTAATACTCCCATAAGCCAAGAATTCTTGTGAAATATTATTAAAATTGTTTGAATAACTACATTTTTATAGAAAAAAAACATAAGCCTCAACAACAGTTAACTGTTAACGTTTTCTATTTTTATATAATATTTTAAATATATAACTGTCTTGAAGCAAGGGCACAAGCATGCACTGTATACGCGACAGGCTATTGGTTCGATCCTCACTCGAGGAAATGGAATATTTAATATTTTTAATGTAAATATTTAATATTCTCATTCTCTTCTGGTAACAAGGCAAAGCGCGGCGTTGAGTACCGCCATCCAACACACAATGCCTCAAATTCTGCAAAGTGGGGGACGGAGTGTATTGACACTAAGTTACCAATTTCTCTCTGTCCACTCTACTATGGGTTATAGCGTGAAGCTAAGTGAGTGAATTATTGTTTTAAATATTTTGAGTTTTCTAGAGGATTCAAGGCATTTGTGTATAGAATGGTTAAAAAAAACCTAACCTATGTCTTTTCAAATCAAAAAAAAATTGCAATAACAGATTCTCAAAGTGGGAATGAACCTACAAGAGTAGTCTTTATTTCTGCCAGAACTTGCTACCAAATAGGAAACAGTCTTATAAAGATTTAATAAGGGCAAAGTAAAAAAATTAAAATCAAAGTCCAGGTCAAAATCAAGCAATATCTTCAGATACGCCTCCCGTATAACAATCCTTTTACTTAGGAAAAAATCACCAATAATTTTGTATTAAATAAATTCTAACTTGTTAACCTTAAACTTTTTCAAGATAAACAATACTATACCAATACAAGTTAATCCTGTTCGACTAACTTTTCTAGTTATATAAATACTACAGTGAAAACTGGCCTCTCGTAAATGAATAATTTATAATTGGCCATTTTAGAGAGGCCAGTTTAAATTATATCTTTATATTAATACATTAGTAATAATATGGTCGGAGATGAGTATTTAACTGTCAACTACCAGCCGTACTATGGCTTTATCTACGAAGTGAAACGGATGCCTAAGACTGGGGAGAGATATGCTCTGGGCTATATGGAAGAGATACGCTCAGCAATACGGCGATACTAAGGGAAAATAATCGTCCACTAATACAAAATTCTATGCCAACTGGTACAAGTTATAAAATTTGATACCTTAACTTGAATGTCAATTTGAAATGTTTAGTTCGGCAAAATTGCCACAATATTTTTATTAATTTGGCTAAAATTTTAGTTTTCAATGTGTTAATGTTATTAGAATTAGAAGTAATTGAGAATAGTAAATAAAATCGAGTAATTCAAGCAGGCGAAGCCGCGGTCGGGTCGCTAGTTTGTAATAGAAAAAAAAACAATTTTTGCGATACTTTCTTTCTGCAGAAATATTTAAAAAAATAGCGCAAATACTTAATACTATTGTACCAAATGAGCGACATCAAATTAACGTTTATAAAACCAGTTCCTATTAAAAATTATTCTTTGACAAAGAACGTATAACAAAAACAGCTCCAGTCAAATTCCATCAACGTTTGTTAAAGTGTTACGATACATATCAATATACATTTAAAGGATCCTTCATAAAGGAACGTCAAAGTAATTATTTTGGATGACTTCATATGAGGTTCGATATCAATCAATGTGGCGATATCGATTGTTATCTGAATATGTAATAAACACTGTTCAGTGAGGCATCGCAATTTCGTTATTAGGCTTTTTATATACATATTTTAAAATTGTAAAATAGTACTTAAATTATTAGAGGCCTGTCGTGGCGCAGCGGCACAAGCGTATGACTGTAAACGATAGGTTCTGGGTTCGATCCCCACTCGAGGAAATAAAATATTTAATATTTTCAATTCATAAATATTTAATGTTTCATTTCTTCGCTCTGGTAATAAGGCAAAGCGCGGCGTTGAGTTTCGCCACTCAACACGCAATGCCTCAAATTCAGCGGAAAGTGGGGAACGGAAGTAGAATCGAGTGTCTTAACACTAGGTTCCCGGGTTCCCTCTACCTACCCTGCCACGTGCGGGATACAGCGTGAAGCTGAAAAAAAATTATCTAATCGTTTTAATTATTCTACCGTCCATTTGTAAGCGCGACGGTTGTAGTTTCGATTCCCACTCTGTGGAATAAATTATAATATATTTTTGTCTTTACTGTAGTAGCATTCAGTCTTTAGTAGTGCTGCCACTTAACACGCGACGTTTTGAAAGTTCAGGAAGTCGCTTAACACAAAGATTCCCCTGCCTACGGTATTTTTTTAAATATTTTTACTATTTTTTAATATTTTTTAAAGTGTTATTCTATACTTGGGACAGGAAATACTAAACTTAAATTTAAAAAGCGTATAAAAATTTTGAACGAAGCAAGATTTCAACCCGCGCCTCTTGAATACTTGCTTCGTTCACCAGAACGAATGGCTTAGTTGGTTTGTTAGACATTGTTTTTTAATTGGCATAACTCAACACCACACTTGGTCTTAAAGTCAATACTAAAAAAGCGCAATAGTTCATTAAGTCAGGTCGGTGGCGCAGCGGCGGCGATCCCTTTTCGAGGAATGAAATATATAATGTTTCAAATGAAACATTACATGTTTTCATTTCTTCGCTCCGGTAACAAGGCAAGCGCGACGTTGAGTTCCGCCACTCAACACGCAATGCCTCAAATTCGGCGGAAAGTGGAGAACAGAAGTGGAACGGGGTCGCTTAACACTTGGTTCTCAAGTTCCCTCTGCCAAGCCTGCCTCGTGCGAGATACAGCGTGATGACGCAGCTGAAATTAACAGTCGGGAACTAACCTACATCAGTTGGGGACTAAATAACTAAACACATTACCCTCTTTTACATAGTGTACACGGGTAAAAAAATACAATATTTATTTTCATACAATTAACGATGTTAAAATACATTTAATTTCATTAAAGCACATATAAAATGTATAAAAAGTACAATCAACACGTAATGAGATTAATTGTTCCGACCATTAGTGTTAACGATATGTCTTGCATTTCAATGTCGCCTTCTAACCTTTTGAAAGGTTTTGTTTGAAACATTCTATAAAAGGGGGTACTTATATACTTAACTAGCTTTTACCTGCAGTTTTTCTCTATTTTTCATTGAAAATATAATAGCTAAATATGAACATATTTACAGTCAAAATTTGTATATATAGTTCATATATACAATAAATTACATCAAAACAATTGACGTTGAATAATAATACTTATAATTAAACTGTAACTGATCACTGTCTGTACCTGGAAGATATATACAAAAAACTAAAAGTGAACACAGAGAATGTTTAATAATGTAATAAATAGGGCCCAAAATAGATTTATTTTTAATTTTTTGTGTCTTTTATGTATTATTTGTTAGTCTGTGGGTTTGTGCAAATCTCAGAAACGGTTGACCAGATTAAAATGCAGTTTTCACTATTATAATATTAAGTTCGACGAAAAAAGTATATATTTTTTTTTGATTAAGCTGAAATATTAGTTTCTACTTGTTGTCAACATATATTTATTGTGTTACGAGTGTTAATGACATTAGATCTAGAAAGTCATTAATTTAAATAGATTAATAAACAAAATAGTGTGATTCCCGCGGTACGGGTCACTTGTATAAACTATTATACAATAATATTTTTTCTCTATTTGAACCAGCAGTTATTCAGCTTCACGCTGTATCCCGCACATGGTAAGGTAGGCAGAGGGAACTTGGGAACCTAATGTTAAGACAGTCCGTTCCGTTCCCCACTTGAAGTTAGGAGTTTCTGATATTAAAGCGTCCAACCGAACAAACTCTTTAGCTTTATAATGTAAGTATAGAAAATAGCATAGACTAGGTGCATTAAATTTTAATTAATTATTAATTTCAGCCATATTATATATTTTTTATTTTATACTTCACATTTTTTGTCCCATTTTCAATAATTTACACCTCAGTATAATTTACCATCGACTAAAAATATTTTCTATCTAATACAAGAAACGAATATTCTGATATCAAAATCATCGTAACAAGCCTAATCTAAATGGTTAAATATTATTACGAGATCAAGATCATAGAGTATAACAATATTAGTTTAATTATCCTGTCAATTTTAATTGGTACGTTCATATTGTTGATTGAGTTGTCTCGACACGGTGCTAACTACAATTTAATTTTGTAACATAATCTTAGTTCTATGAAAGGAACGGAAGTTAACGGCAGTTGCTTAGTTTAGTTATAATTAGTTTAAAGATTACGTTACGTGTAGCTGCTCTTGTCAAATACTTTTTGTATTACTGTTTTTTGTATGAAGAAGCAAATTTGTGAAGTATTTATTCATTTTATTGGTAAATCACGTATATTTTTGTACTTCTTTTCTTTCTAATCAATTGCAAGAAAAATATGGCCTGGTGGTGTATCATTGCCTATTTCTTTTTCAGTTTAACGCTGTATCCCGCACATGTCGGGGTAGTCAGAAGGAACTTGGAAACTTAGTGCTAAGACACTCCGTTCCACTTCTGTTTCCCTTTTTCCGCCTCAAATTCGAGGCATTGCGTGTTGAGTGGCGGAACTCAACGCCGCGGTTTGCCTTATTTTGTCGAAATATACCTAATTATTTAAACCAAAATTAAATATGTAATCCCGACTGTAGTAACTTCACCACTGTACCACTGTAGCACTAATATAACATTGATTATTCTCAAATAATACCTACGCTGAAAAGTCCTAAACGGACCGCCATACCATTTTCATAATAGAAATCTAAAACTTCGAATAGCCATTGAATCGTGGGAAACGATAACGGAATTAATTACCAGCAGTTATTCCAATAACGCTTAAAACGCATTTAAATTGCAGAATTTGCACTGTATTCAAATTTTCCCACCCATTTAGAGTGTAAGTACGTTATAAATTTGTTGGTAGCACTGCTGGGTATAAAATGTTAAATCCGAGCATTCCTATAGTGTCGTAAGGTCAACTGAGTCAGATTAGTTTCGCTATTATTCTAAGATGGTGATGTTGGTAGTACTGTAGCATATTATATTTCGATTGGGGTACTTTGAATAGATAAATACCTAATTTTAAGAACAATAGCGAGCCTGACACTGTCATGACGCAGTTACGCAGTTACAAAGTATGGAAGTACATAGTGTGATGGTATTTTACACTCTGTTATTCGCCTGATTTTCGTGACATTCTGTAGGTATAGAGTGGCAGAACCCAACGAAATGTATTGAAATAGAAATAATGGAAAAATATATCAAAATTTAAGTAAATTACTATTTATTATACTTTAGTTTAAATGCTTCATTACTCATCAAGTTATTTAAAATTCATTGTAATAAATATTCTTTAAAAATGTATCCCAAATAAGAACCTACGATAACCATAATATATCTCAAGACTATATCGAAGTAGTTTTGTTAAATACTGAATTTAGCTGTTTTCCGGTATTACAAAGGGAAATAAACGGACAAACAGACATATAATATTTAAGTTTTCAATGTTACTGTGAAAACAATATATAGAAAAACAATGGGTCGTTTCAATATATACCTAGTTTTAGAGGCCAAGTTAGAAGCGACAGCGATCGTAAAAATACGTTATATCGACTTAAAAAGATCCATAAATAAATATTACAACAATAAGTACTTATTTTTATTTAAATATTACGTTGTATGTATTTTTTTGAATGATTGTTTATTTATTTATATATACAATCATAAATCTTTGCCAATGTATGATACCAGCAAAAGTGTCTCTTTTCTATTGATTATTACTTAATCTAGTTATGCATACAAATATATTTATATAAGCAGAGAATTTAAAAAGAAAGCCAGCCAGCTTAATAACACTGAAATTATTACCAAATGTTCTGATATATTGTTCGCTGGAGAGCAAAGAAAGTAAAACTTTTTAGTTAAAGCTATTCAGAGATATGAGCATTTATAGATCGTTTGTGCTGCATTTTTTTTTAATCGCTAACGATACTAAATAAGGTATGAATTCTAACCGAAAGACTAAAAGACTGGAAATATTAGAAATAAAAATGTAATAATTAACACATAAAGTAGTAAATATTTATTATTAGACCGTTGTAAGTGGATCCCCACTTGAAATATTTAATATTTCCATTTTTTCATTCTGGTAACAAAGCAATGCAAGGCGGCCGTTCTGTAAAAGTGAAGAAACTTAAGTTCTGCCTCTCAACGCACAATCCCTCATATTCAGAGGAAAGTGGAGAACGAAACGGAGTGGTTTTAACACTAGGTTCCGAAGGTGCCATGTGTGGGTTACAGCGTGAAGCAAAAAGAGACAGAGAAAGAAAGAAAGCTTAATTAATTAGTAACAATAATAAATGAGAAAATCATATAATATATTTAGTGATACTCCAATATAATTTTTTCCACTTAGGCCATACATAATTCGTACATATCAAAGAAGAATTTGCATTATATCAACAATAGGCCGATAAGTTTGTTTACAATTGAAAATCCTAATACCTAACTTTCGAACTTTCTAAAACTACATTGTTTCAATATTAGAGAAGAAAATTTGTTATTTATTACGTATTGTGAGTGTAAATCTTAAAATCAATCACACAAATATTCGTAAATATTGATTTGTTTAAAATAATAAAAATAACATAACTTATTTTAAAAAATAATAGTTTTTATTTAAACGCTGTATTTCCCTTTCTAACTTCTAATTAAAAGTAAATCGGGTTAGTACTTTTTCCTTAGTAGTAAGGTCACCAAAGAACCTATATGCCAAATATCTCCTCATTTTACGTCGCTCAGTTGTATCTTTACTCTGTCTGTAAATCATATAGAAACAAAGCAGATACGAAATTTCGCAAAAGTAAATTGTTGATATTTTTCATTATTTAAAGAGGATAAAGGACCACTAAAGGAAAGAATACCATAAATATCTTAAGAGAACGTAATTTCATTTTACGTTATAAGGTCCTCTTAAAAATTCAAATATTCATATTCAAAATATATCTAATTTTAATTGTGAATATGCAGTGGAACGGAACGGAGGACACTAGGTTCCCAAGGTTCCTCTGCCTACCTCACCACTTGGAAACAGCGTGAAACTGAAAAAAAAAAAAAACAATTTATAATAAACAATATTTTATAAAATTTCCAAAGCGTAAATAACTTATCCTTTTCTTTAAAAATACAAGCTTTACAAAGCTTGAAGAGTCAATCAGGTGTTTACAAAATAATATTTATGGGTCAAAATAGACTTTAAGCGCATAACAGTTTGTATAGAATTCGTTCATCCATCACATCTGATTAGCGAACTGGCACAATACGTAACTATTGTGTACGATTTGGCCTACATAGGGTTGTTGATTTCATGCAAAAAAAATATTAATTTTTTCAACATTATTTTAACGGTAATATTACGTTTATTATTCCCAGTCAGAACTCTATTTGGTGTAAATTATAATATTTAATATATATAATATTAACAATCAAATCACAAAAAGGCTCTCGATTTTCTTGCGTTGATTCTTTTCAAGTCTAAGGTATTAACTTAAGGTATTAAGTTAATACCTTAGACTTGAAAAGAATCAACGCAAGTAGTATAAGTAAGGTAGGTAGTAGTATAAGTAGGGTATTAAGTTCAAAAATGTAACTTTTCTTATTTGACGTTAAATATTTTTATTTACCCATATTAATTCATTAAAAATAAATAAATGATATAATACAGTATGTTCAACCCTACAGAACCCTTAATGGATATTGAGAAAGGAATCATTCAGATATTGCGAAGTTGAAAAATACTCAAATCATTGTACAAAGCGGTATCAATCTCAGTTAATTCAAGGTTGATTACAGATAAAAACACAAGGAAAAAGTGAGTCGGCGTAATGTTTTTAATATTAATAGTAGCTATCTAACGAAACTGTTGCTAAATTTTGCTTCAGATTAATCAGTTAGATTGAGTAATAAAAGATATCTATTTTTTATGTTTACAGGAAATAACCTGAGAGATAGAGATTGTTAGGTATTTCCCGCATATAACAGACATAGGAAACTTAGGAACCTATTAAAAACCTGTTGTCAGTTCGTTCCCATTAACACACTTCCGTTCCCCACAGTCCACTGAATTCTATAGACATTGCGTGGCCTAACTGTTTTAAAAGATCCTATAAAAAAACTGATTGCTGTCACTGTAGTCGAGTATATGTTTTAGCAAGATTCCATTTATTGGCTTTTTAATAGAGTTGTTTGTAGAAATCAGTATAATTACTCCAAAGTAAGGAAATAAATCATAAAATAAATGTTTCAGAAAAGCAATAATATTTAAACTTATTTATGCAATAGATTTATATCACATACTAATTATATGTCTATATTGTAACTGCTTAGCTGATTAAATCTTGTCAAATCTTGTTTTGTTTTTCCTTAAATCGATGTCATATATAGATAATATGAAATTAAATAATACAGATACTATTAAGAAAATTGTTGCCAATTCAATAGATAATCTTTATAACTAAACAAAATATATTTATACCGATGTTTCCTAACAAAATATCGATTTCATAATAATCATTATGAAAGATTTAAATTGAAGCCGTCGTGGTGCAGGTGGCTTTTAAAGAGACTGTCATAGGTCCGGATTCTACTAAGTATTTTTCATTTCCCCATGTGCTGGATATAAGCTTAAAGCTAAAAAAAGAAGACTTAAAAATAATGAGAGACTTTATAGGATCTAGAGACAGTACCTTAATCACTTTTCTAATATATCTTTAATTTGGCCTGAAGGGGGAAAACCGAAAGAAAGGAGAGGAATGTTTCCACAAAGCCGCCGTGTGATTATTACATGCAAAAGAAGTCTAGAAAAGATTTTATATATATATATATATATATATATATATATATATATATATATATATATATATATATATATATATATATATATATATATATATATATATATATATATATATATATATATATATATATATATATATATATATATATATATATATATATATATCTGAATTTTCAATTTTCTGAATCTTGAATTTTCAAAATAAAAAAAATAAGTTAGAAAACCACTTTCAATTGACAGTATTGTGGTAACATAAATCACACAGATGTACATATGTACAAGTGCATACGATGGCACTTTAGATTTTTCAGTTTCCCGCTGTAACCCTATGCTGCGAATCTGCAATCTGCACAAGAATCCGATGTTAAGACACTCCGTTCCATTGCCCACATTCCGCCGAATTTAAGGCATTGGGCGGCCTTCTGACCAGAGCGAAATATTAAATATTAAATTTAAAAATATTAAATATTTAATTTCCCCAAGTCTGGATGAAGCCCACAACCTGTCATTTACAGCCACATGCGATACGACCATGCGCCAAAACAAGCCATTGCTGCATATTATTGAACAGTAATAGAACAATAGAACCTAAGGATAATATACCTTATCATATTTAAATAGCTTTTCAAATTGAACGTCATTTCGTCATTATTGTACCAAGTAAGCATGTTTACTTTCTTGCCTTTTTTATAATTTGGGGCGATAATAAATCACTTATTAAACTTATATTAATTTATATGTAAATTTTATTTCATGTTGTTAGAACATTTTAACTATCTAGCTGGAGGCTACAGTGTTTGAATGATATATTGTCGAGGAAATGAATAGTTCTGATTTCTTAACTTTGGTAAAAAAAAAGTTGAGAAGTTGAGTTCTGTCACTTAGCACATAATGACATCCATTCAAGTAAAAGGCTAAAGCTCTATCTAACCAAACAAAAGGAATTATCAAACATGTATATAATTTGTGGCTTGCCGTGGCGCAGTGGCACAAGCGTGTGACTGTAAATGACAGATTGCTGGTTCGATCCTAACTCGAAGAAATATTTTATTTACAAATTAAATATTTAATGTTTTCATTTCTTCGCTCTGGTAACAAGGCAAAGCGCGTCGTTGAGTTCCGCCTCTCAGCACGCAATGCCTCAATTTTAGCGGAAATTGGGGGACCGGAAGTGAAACGGAGTGTCTTAACACTAGGTTCCCAGGTTCCGCCTGCCTACCCTGCCATGTGCGGGATACAGCGTGAAGCTGAATGAGTAAGTTAGAATACAAATATTAATATACAAATATTCCCTAAATAAGATTAGAATCCACGACCATCCTTCAATCAAGCAGATCACATCCACTACAGTGACATCATAATGACATATAAATTATATGATTACCTCTCCATAAGTAGGTAACACTTGCACTCAATAATCAACATTCGCATCGTGTGCAGTAGAAAGTGCATGTTCTCATCGTAAAGTCTAGACTTCCTATAAGTTATACCGTTTTAGACCTTTTAATGAAAGTTTTCTTTTGTTTTCTCTAAATAAATAGGTAGTTCGTTTACATTCTTGTTCAATTCTAGTTGTTGTTTTAATTTAAAATGATTTACGTAAATACGTGTTTCCTCTGTCTTAATGAACTAAATGTTCACTTACTCAGCGTCACGTTGAATCCCGCACATGGCAGTGTAGGCAGATGGAACTTGGGAACCTAGTGTTAAGACACTCCGTTCTACTTCCGTTCCTCATTTTCTGCCAAATTTGAGGCATTGCGTGTTGAGTGGCCGAACCCAATGCCGCGTCTTGCCTTGTAATCAGAGCGAAGAATTGAAAATATTACATATTTAATTTGTAAGTATTAAATATTTTATTTCCTCGAATAGGGATTGAACCCACAACCTGTCGGTTACAGTCACACGCTTCACAGGCCAACAGAATGTTGTGCTGCATAATATTACTTTGTACTTACACTAGGTTCCCGGGTTCCCTCTGCCTACCCTGCCTTGTGCGGGATACAGCGTGAAGCTGATATAAAATAATAAGATATATATTAGCTACTCTAAAATGTAATATGTAATTTATTTTGCAATAAATTAAATGTAAAT
This sequence comes from Eueides isabella, assembly GCA_019049475.1. Classification (NCBI taxonomy): domain Eukaryota; kingdom Metazoa; phylum Arthropoda; class Insecta; order Lepidoptera; family Nymphalidae; genus Eueides; species Eueides isabella. The sequence goes on along the minus strand of CM032394.1, from coordinate 2,791,863 downwards.
TTTACTTAGTATTTTATTTATTATTTTAACCGTAAAATTGATAAAACATCGCATAAGAGATATGACCAGCGAGAGTGAACTCGATCACGATCGAGATGATTCGATAGAAAATTGCATATTATCTTTCTGTAGGTCACTCCATAACAATAACAATATCGAGTACTCGATTAGTAGGTTTTTGGGTCTGTATTATCTGTAGTTATTAATTCGATTGTTATTACGATTAATCGATTCGGTTTATCGAACTTTTCTATAAACATTTTTATAATACGCTAAGATTAAAATCATTAAGCCTCGTATCCGTTTAATAGTACGTTTTAATTGAACTAGTTTTACTTATCTCTAGCGATCATTATTAGAATAACTTAAAGTAATAACAAAAACGTGTGAACCGGTAACAATGGCGGTACAAAAACTATATCTGCAATCGAATTCCGATCGAAACGGTGGATTGTATATTGCATAGGTCAATATCGCTACTAAACCGCACATTACCCACTCAAGGTTAACCAAAAAGGTTAATATAATAACGTTAATAATTTCCGATGAAGAAATACACAGAATGGCAGGTACTAGCGTGGATGTCACAGTGAGAATGAAGAAGAACGTGCTCAGGTGGTTTGGGCACGTCGAGCGAATGAGTGAAGAAAGAATGGTAAAAAAGATTTATGAAGGAAAAGTGAGTGGTAAGAGAGGGAGGGGGAGACCTCGGTTGACCTTCGAAAACACAGTATCGACGATACTGGAGGAAGGTCACGTAAAAAGCATGAGGACCCCCCGGAGGGCATGTATGAAGAGGTTGATGACAGTGGACGAGGCGAAAGAGGTATGCCGAGACCGTAGCGTTTGGCGCTCCGTTCTCTCTGCCTACCCCGCTAGGGATATAGCGTGAAGCTAAGTAAAGTAAAGTAAAGTAAATAATTTCTTTGTTGCAGGTCACAAAATATGAGATATTGCCTTTGAATTGAACAACGGACTGGGCAATAGAAACCAGAGATTTATAAAAAGAAAAATAGTGAATAATGATGCAAATTAAAAGCTAAAAATGATTTAAAAGCTAAAAATGGCTCACAAAGTGAAAAATAATCATTACGTGGCGACACATCGGTCGGGAGTCGACTCGCCTTCGTCCGGAGGGTATCTGCCTAGAGCGTCGTCGAGGGATGAGAACGACAGCCACCGAGCGCCTTCAGAAAGAACGCTTTCAGAATATACTGTAAGTTTTTTTATTATTTGTATTGTTTTAATTTTTTTAGTGTTTCTTATCTATATTTCATGATAAGATAACTTTGAACATCAAACTGAATATTTTCTGGTAACAATGCAAAGCGCAACGTTGAGTTTCGCCTCTCAACACGCAATGCCTTAAATTCGGCGGAAAGAGGGGAACGGAGGTGGAACGGAGTGTCTTAGCACTAGATTGCCAAGTTCCCTCTGACTACCCTGCCGTGTGCGGGATACAGCGTGAAGCTGAGTAGTATTTCATGATAAGTGAACTTAGTATCAATACACTCCGATACCCACTTTCCGCAAAAGTTCGGCACATGTTATTCTAGAGCGAAAAAATGAAAATATTTCCCTCCTCCGAGTGAAAGTCGAACCTATAACCAACACGATTACTGTCAGACGCTGTCATTGAGACACGATGGATCATAAACATACCATGTTACATTTTCACTGTATACAATGATATACGTTTTTTTTTTTAAATAAAATCTTTTCACTAAATTTTGTAACAGATATCTTCACTGGTTTGAGCTAAGTATATCGAATACTTATGTTAAATGGTAAATATCTACTAAGATATTCACTTAATTTATGTTCAGATCGCGCTACATTAAAATTTTTAATAAAAAGGCTGGATTAAAAATATTGACTTTGATTCACAGCTTGAATAGATTTTACAGCTTTATGAATATGTTTTTTTTTTTTTCAAAATTAGGATAAGCGTAAATATAACATTTCTACTTATAGTTCCTGCGGTTAGTTCGTTCAAACAAGCAAATAAAAAAAGAAAGCTTTTTTTGTATTGGTGTACAGGAGCGTTAAGCCAATTCCGGAACCGAGTATTAAGGTTATGTTGCTAGATCATTTAACAGACATTAAATTATAATACTATTAACATTAATATAAAATTCGATTAAGTTTTAACAACAAAATATATTGATATAACAATAAGGCCATTAAAGATTCGAATTTTAATATATATTATAAAAGACAACGTGAGGCCTTTAATTTCGCCACTGACTAAGAAATTTCCAATTCAGACGAAAAGCGGAAAATATCTTAAGCTGAAATTAGACCTGCGAGAATTATTCAGTTCTAATTTTTTTTCTTGCCCTAGTAACGAGGCAAATCGCGTCGTAGAGTTCCGCCAGTCAAAGTCTAAAGTAGGGAAAGTGGGAAAGTTTCTCAATAGGAACGGAATTCCAAACTAGGTTCCCAAGTTCCCTCCGTTTACCTATTTGTGTGTAATATAGCGTACTGTTAAAATAATTAAAGAAATATAAAATTATCTACAGCTGCAATTAATTGAGTGAATAATTATAAAGTTTTGTAGTACAATAGCAAAACGTATATACCGAAATCCTTTAATAATTTAATTACGTTTGCGTGCAGCGTGTTTTTTACATATTGTGTATACACTTCTACTGCATTCTGACACGTGCAGTTATGCTTGACCAAAACAGTTAATTTTTTGCTTGTAACTATTAACTAATTTATTTTGTTTGCTGTACATTAATTTTCAATTTATAACAACTTCTTTATAAAAAAACTATTGAACGTAAGGTAATATTCTTTTTTTACATACATAAATTAAACCTCTTTTTGCGCCTGAAAAGATCCTGTATCAATTTATTATAGACTAGCGACCCGCCTGACTTTCTCAGACTCAGCTTCTTTCTTGTTCCAATAATATTATCAATTTTAAGATAATATCTATACTTTGAAAACAATATTTCAGTTAAATAAATAACACCAATTTCGCTGAAGTTTTGGTTAGTGTATATTATTTATTAAAGGACAAATAAAGGAAACAGTAAATGTTGAAGATTGCCAAAAAATATTAGTGAAATTTAAAATTCTGCATTTAAATCTGGTTAACCTTTACCGAGATCAGCGCGTACAAACGGTCAGACAAACAGACAAATATATATATATATATATATATATATATATATATATATATATATATATATATATATATATATATATATATATATATATATATATATATATATATATATATATATATATATATATATATATATATATATATATATGTGTGTGTTTTTCTATGTACAGCCAGTGGTCAGTTACACATTGATAATATGTATAGACAGATGGTTGTGACGAAATCCCTTCGTTTTTACTTTCCGCTTGTTAAGTATGGCCGATTATATTGCTTGGTTGGTTTTGTAACACACAAAGTGTCAATTTTTTTGTAAATTAGACAGGAAAATTGAAACTATTTTACAATAAAACATTGATTTAATTCACAGCTTATTTAAGTGCGAATCGGAACTACGATTACGCCGTTCGGTCAGACATTTATAAGTAATTAGCGACCTAAAAGAGGCTTCGTCCGCTTAAATTTATTATTATGTTGAAGCCAAATTATACATTTTTTTTATATAATGTGTTATTCTGATGTATAAACTGTCATAGTTTCATCTTAATCCGTTCAATAGTTTTCGCATGAAAATGGAACAAATATTTTTCCTAACAATTTTTTATAGTTATATGTAATATTAGTACTTACTTACATACTTACTTATCGCCGCACATAGCGTCCTCTTTCGCCTCGTCCACCGTCAATAACCTTCCTTCAGTATCGTAATATCAGTAATATTGCATATTTACATATGTAACCATAGCTGAGAATCAAATCAGCGACCTCCAACGAATCAATTAGAGCTATATACCCACTAGACCAAAAGGCGATTCAAAATGAAAATAACAAATAAAAGCGGCCATAAACATGAAACGCTCGATACAGTCTCATTTACGTTCCACAGTGCTGACGCAAACCTATTTCCTACACATAAATCTGCACATCTGCAGTCATATAATTAATTTCAGTACCAGGAATCCTTCTGTTTGCTTAAAGATATGTTGGTTCTTTATAAATGAGATGATATTGGTTAAATTAATTTTTAAATATGAAAATTCATACAATTAACCAGTACCCAATACGATAATTTTCAGCGACTCAAAAACGATTTCGCCCGCTTATACTTATGATTTTCTTTTTGACAGTAATGCAGAAATTATATATAAACTGTAAGCTATGCGTAATTCTGATACCTACACTAAATTTCTGTAAAGTTTCATCAAAATCTGTTCAATCTGATTTTGCGTGAAAGTGAAACAAACATCCATTCTTACAAACTTTCACATTTATAATATGATCAGGATATGACTTTCCAGTTCGTGGCTACAAAACATACATACATATGTAGCTACAATGAATTCTGTTTTCCTCATAATAACAACATCCATTTCTATGCAATACGACCAACAGCAAATATGTCGTTACTTCCCGAAGCTTTACCAAACAAAGATTTATTGCGATATCAAACGAATTTGAAACCGATTAAAATCGTACGAAAACACGGCAGCCGTCATGCCTCAGTTGTATTGAACATTAATGATTTATAAACATTCTAATTGTAAGTGGACGAGTAGGTACGAGTTGGTGATGTATTTTCGATGTGTAACTGAAATTAAAATAAAGATGTAGAGAATCTGAGATTATAAAATTTGTAACAAGCAATGCCTCTAATTCAGGGGAAAGTAGAGAACAAAAGACTAAATGGAAGTTCCCTCTTCCTGGCCTGCCATGTTCCCTCTGCCTACTCTGCTATATGCGGGACATAGTGTGAAGCTGATAACTGCAGCAACCGTTAATTATTTTTTATATCAGCATCACGCTGTATCCCGCATATAGCAGAGTAGGCAGAGGGAACTTGGGAACCTACTATTAAGACACTCCGTTCCGCTCTACACTTTTGGCTGAATTTTAGACATTGTGTGTTGAATAGCGGAACGCCGAAACGCTCCGATTTGCTCTGCCATACAAAAGAAACCATTTAAGATATAATTTGAAGATATTAAACAATCCATTTCCTCAATTGAGAATTGAACCCACAACCTGTCGGGTTTACAGTCACACGCTTGTTACCTTGAGCCACGACAGGCCTCAATTAAAATAAACAATATTATATTTATTTTAAGGCCTGTCGTGGCGCAGCGGCACAAGAGTGTGACTGTAACCGACAGGTTCTGGGTTCGATCCCCAGTCGAGGAAATGAAATATTTAATATTTTCAATTTAAATATTTAATGTTTCATTTCTTCGCTCTGGTAATATGGCAAAGCGCGGCGTTGAGTTCCGCCACTCAACACGCAATGCCTCAAATTCGGCGGAAAGTGGGGAACGGAAGTGGAACGGAGTGTCATAACACTAGGTTTCACTTCCGTTCCCTCTGCCTACCCTGCCAAGTGCGGGATACAGCGTGAAGCTGAGAGAGAAATATTTATTTTAATCTTTCCAGACGATAGACGAACGCACACGTTCTCCATCGGGCGGGGAACATCGAAATGGACGGAGACACAACGGTTCCCCGAGAGATTCTGGCTCAGAAGTGTACGTCACCAGCGCGGCGTACCGACCGCCATCTGAAATAAGGTAAATGATAGAAATTAATGTTTAATTTGTGTTATAAATCAAATATTTAAGATTTTCTGAACTAAGACGAAAGAGCAGAAAATTAAATTAACTACAAATATGTGCCTGTAAACGCAACAGGTTGTGCAACAACAACATTTTCATTTCTTCGCTCTGGTAACAAGTACCTTATGCCTATTATTTGTATAGTACATAAATATCTATATATAAATAATTATAAAATTGCATGTCAATGTCAATTTCGTCGTCTACATACATATATCTATCAGATATTTTTTCTTACTTACAATACTGCTTTCATTGTGTTTCAATTATATAGCAATCTGGCGTCAGTTTTTACCTTATTTAGTGCATAATGCTTTCCAGGTTAACCTAAGTTCAAACCCAATTCACATAATGTTTATGTCTAAAACACATTTATGTAGAAAATGAAGATACTAGACTAAATTACAGGCACAAAGGTACCGCTATACAGTTAGTCGCGCTTATCCTTCAACGATTCGACTAATTCGAGCAACGGATCACGTAACGTGTCGAGTTATGGAAATATTTTCATCAGTGTAGCGCAGACGGGCGTTTTCTACGCTAATTGTTATTTTTAAAAGGAGTAAGCTTGTACGTGCTTTAATTGAAAGTTTTATTCTCTCACGCTGTATCCCGCGCGTGGTAGGGTAGGCAGAGGAAACTTGGGAACCTAGTGTTAAGACGCTCCGTTCCACTTCCATTCCTCACTTTTAGCCGAAATCAAGGCGTTTCGTGTAGGGAGGCGGAAATCAACGCCACGCTTTGTCTTGTTACCAGAGCGAAGAAATGAAACATTAAATATTTCATTTTAAAATATTAAATATTTTGTTTCTTTGGGTGGGGATCCAATCCACAACCTATCGTTTACAGTCACACGCTTGTGCCGCTGCGTCACGACAGGCTTCTCATTAGTCTAGTAAGTCATATTTTTATATCGAATTAATTTTAATATGTCGTCATTCTGGCTTAATAAAATATGTCATTGTGTTAAATAAGACATTTAAAAAAATAAACATTACATACAGTGATACAATACGACTGGTTACATTCAAAAAGCATATCTACTCCCACTTTAAGGTCCAGAGACGCCCTATGTAGCTCCTATGGCGTCATACGGGGTACTGGACTAAGGTAATCACGTACTTTCAGGTGTCCCGGACGTTTGCCTTATCTTTTTTTATAAGCATTGTTCTTATAAAAGAAATGATACATTAATTATATAAAAAAAATACACAACGACCAATTTAAGGTATAACTTAACAAAACCGTTCGTCTGCTCGTAACTATGAAACAAAACCATCCCATTACACTGAAAGATTGATGGAAGATTATCCATACATCGCCATCGCCATCTCACACGTACATTACGTTTCATAGTCGTAATTCTCGATTACTTATATTCGTTGGAATAACGGTATTTCGTTATGTTTTCGTTATTAACTATGTTTATTATTTTGCTTCTGTTTTTTTTTTATTTACTTGTAGTAAATATATCATAAATGTTGAGAATCTGTGTTTATTAATAACAAATCTTTAATAGCAGTTTTGTTACAAAATCTAAATAGTTTATTTGAGTCTACTTTTTATATTTTTAACGTACTATATAAAAAATACAAAAAAAAAATTTTTAGCAAAGAAATGGTTTTTTTTTTTTGTTAAATTTTAAATAACAAAATGAAAAATAGTGATATATCACTGACCAAATCCTACCATTTAAGTTATATTATGAAGTATTCTTATTAACTTAGTACAATAAAATCACGATGTAAATTGCAAATCAAAATGTTACACGAAGAAACATTTATTTCCGAATCTAATCTCCAAAACTATTGAAAAATTGTTTTTTTTCTCTGAGGTACAAAACGCTAAAAATAAAAGACAGATTGCAGTCACTACGTTTTATCTCCAAAATAACCCAACAAGAGACAATACCAATATAATATATCACCAGCCGCAACAATCTAAACCGTTCTCACGAGTAAATATTCACAATGCAGGCAATCGAGTCGAAGCGAAACATAAAACTGCACATGCAAAGCTCAAGCGAGGATTTATTGACTGGCGTAATGCAATTTATAACGAAGCGATCTGGATTCTGGGTACATGATGTGGGCCAAGCGGTACTCTTAATATTTTTGAGTATATGACATTTTATTATAATCTATTGGATACACCCTGGTGGCGCAGTGATAGTGCGTTTTTAGTAAACAAGAAGTTGAATTTCAATTTCCCTAAGAAGGATGAATGAACCCTACTCTGCAAAAGAGTGTTCTAAGACGATTTCTGCCTACCTACATCCGATTAGATTACAATTGAAAATATAAGAGGGTAGTTGTTTTGAATTTAGTTTTTGTGAAATAAAATCCTATTCGAGAAGTTAGTAACTTTTATAATATTTTAATAAAGATAGTTTTAATTGCCTAAAACAAGTATGTATTTTGAACTATATTTTATTAGCTCTAATAACAATAATGATGGCCGTATCACATGTAAATTTGCAAAAAATAAAAAAAAATAAACGTGTTTTTTAACATATTTTTATATCATTATTTAATATAGGCTCCATTTCATTCAAACAATATATTTAAAAATCGTCTAATTATAGATATATAAAAAGAACTTTTTTTATAAAAAAAATCGTAAAAACTTTTTCCTTAAATCAAATCTCTTAGCTTTTTCTAAGTTTTTATATAAAAACTGCATTGCCTATGGGGATTTCATTCCCGAAAATTTCCCATGGCGGCGGCTAATTTAGTTACGTTCTACCCGCCCCCGACATGAGACCGTGACGGTGCTTCCATTAAGCAATTTGAGAAATCGGTAGGTGACTATACTTTTTGTCAAGTTAAACATGGCGGGAGACTTCTTGATGATAATAATTATGTTTTTGAAATGCCGACTGTCGCAGATGAAATTAATGTTCAGTAGGATAGTCTAGAGGTTAACTGCGTTGAATGCTTTAAATGTTCGTAGGTTTGGTCACTATTTTCTTACCGCTTGAGACCAGTATATTAATTTCCTCGCTGTAATGACGAGGCACAGCGCAGCGTTGAGTTTCGCTACTCAACACATAGTGCCTTAAATTCGGAGTGTCTTAACACTAAGTCCCCATAACGCCTTAAATTCGGAGTGTTTTAACACTAAATCCCCAGTCTTGCTAGTAAAAAATCAATTTAAAAGTTGTCATATATAAGTGTCATATAAAAGTGTATATACAATATAAGTCTTAAGTAATCGTAACTGTACTAAATATTTAAAAAACGCACATGTTTAAATCTCATTAGATTAAAATGTTTGTAATTTTTCATTAAAAAAAAATAAAAATCTTATTTATACTTATTATTTTAAGAACTACGTAGAGACCCACACATTTTTAATAATGTAAATTCATTAAAACTCTCCCATGGAACTATTTCTATTAATTCAACATCAAAAAAGCTTTTATATCAAAGCTTTTGTCGAAAGCTTGACATCTTATTTGTAAACACTTGTTCCTTCCAATGACTAAGGGATTTTAGGGACGTTAATTTCTTTGATTACTCGGGACTTTCTCTTTGTAGGGCTTAAACTGTCCACCCCGTACAAAAGATCAATCAAAATGCTTATCAACACTTTAGTTTTTTGTTGATTCTATTCTCTGGCTTACTTGTTAGTTAATGGTTTACGTTTAAAGTATTTAAAGAGAAACAAAATAAGTTTATTTTTACTCTACATTATTTAAGAAGATAAGTTTGAACATATTATTATTACCGCCGAGTTAAATATAATCTACATTTATTTAGTTTTTATTTTTTTAATTTAAAAAAAAAAAATGCATAAACATTTTTCTTTGTTGTTCTAAAAATATATAATAATGTGTAGATAGGTACTACAATTTATTATTTGATTATGGAAAAGACAAGGCAAACGAGCGTACGGGTCACCTGATGGTGAGTGATCACCGTCGCCCACGGCCCCGTGTAACACCAGAGGAGCTACAGGGGCGTTGCCGGCATTTAAGGTGGAGTTAGACGCGCTTTTTGAAGGTACCCATGTCGTATCGACCTGGAAATACTGCCGCGGGTAGGTCGTTCCACAGATGTGTGGCGCCTGGAAGAAAATTCCTACGAAACCGCACAGTAGTCGAGTGCCACGTGTCCAGATGATGTGGATGGTACTTTAGTTTGTGACGTACTGTGCGGTTGGAAAATTCGGCGGCAGGTATCAAGTCAAACAGTTCTCCAGAACACTCCCCGTGATAAATGCGGTAGAGAACGCACAGGGAGGATACGTCTCTACGCAAAGCCAAAGTATCAAGCCCCACACAGATCACTGGGTTCCCAACGATTCGAACGGCTCTACGTTGTATGCGATCAAATGGTTCAAGCTGATACTGGGGTGCACCAGCCCAAAGGTGAGAACAGTATTCCATATGAGGCCGCACCTGGGCCCTATACAGGGCTAAACGGTGTTTTGGCGTGAAATACTGTCTCGCTCTGCTGATGACCCCCAGTTTCTTCGAGGCCAACTTGGCCTTGCTTTCCAGATGATCGCGATACTGGCAGTCGTTCGAAAAGCTGAGACCCAATATACTGATACAGGGCGCGGCTTTAAGGGGAGTGTTCTCGAAAACTGGTGATACGACAAATGGGGTTTTTTTAGCGGTTAACGCGCAGACTTGTGTCTTCTGGGGGTTGAAGTGAACAAGGTTCTTTTCACCCCATGCGGAGACATTCTCGAGGGATGCCTCAACGCAGGACACAAGTTGATTTCGGCACTGGTCGACGTTTTCCCGAGAAAGACTTGCATGGCCGGAGTATACAGCGTCCACAGTGCTATCATCTGCATAACAATGTATGTTAGAGTCCTCTAACATGTCATTGATATGCAGAAGAAATAGCGTAGGGGACAGCACGCAGCCTTGGGGGACGCCGGCGTTCACGGGCATGTATTTGGAGCAAAAACCGTCGACAGCAACCTTGATGCTGCGCCCAGTGAGAAAGCTAGCAATCCACTTGCATAAATTCTCGGGAAGCCCGTAAGATGGAAGTTTCGCAAGGAGCGCTCCGTGCCACACACGATCGAAGGCCTTTGCCATGTCCAAACTAACTGCCAGGCCCTCTCCCTTGCTATCAATAGCCGCAGCCCAGCGGTGGGTTAGGTAAACCAGAAGATCACCGGTTGAGCGACCCCGACGAAAGCCATATTGGCGGTCGTTAATCAATCGGTGATCCTCCAGGTAAACCAAGAGCTGGCTATTAATTATGCTCTCCATAATTTTTGAGAGCAGGGAGGTAATAGCAATAGGCCTGTAGTTAGTTGGATCGGCACCATCGCCTTTTTTCGGAATCGGGTGGATAAGAGCGCTCTTCCACGAATCTGGGACTACGCCAACTGAGTAAGAGTGCCGAAATAGACGCGTTAGCACCGGTGTCAGCTCAGGAGCACACGAACGGAGCACAAGAGGAGAAATGCCATCTGGCCCACTCGACTTGTGGATGTCCAAGGAAGGCAGAGCTCGCCTAATGGCTTTCTGACTAAATTTAATGTCAGGCATTGAGCTCTGACACCGCGGGATGGTCGGCGGCGTTGTTCCTCGGTCATCCATAGTCGAGTTTGAGGCAAAGAGAGCGCCCAGGAGATCGGCTTTCTCTTTCGCCGTATGGACCAGGATGTCATTTTCTGTGCGTAGCGGTGGAAGCGATGGCCGGCTAAAGTTGCCAAGCGCAGCCTTTGAGAGGGCCCAAAACTGTCGAGTTCCGGACGGATAGCTCTCAAGCTTCTCGCCGATTTTAGCGATGTGCTCGGACCTTGCTCTGGCAATTTGCCACTTAAAGTACCTAGAGGCACGGTTGTACTTTCTTTTTAAGGTTTTCACCTTCGGATCCTTAGTAGATAGGTACTACAATTTATTATTTGATTAAGAATCCATTTGAGGATTTATTATTAAATATCTTCTATCGTTCTTCTTATTCCGACTGTCCTGACATCGTGGATTCCATAATCACTCGAGAAAATGAAATATTTAATATTTTCATTTCTTCGCTCTGGTAATGACGCGAAATCGCGCCATTGAGTATGTACTCAAGATGCATTGCCTCAGACTCGGCGGAAAGTGGGGAAAGGAAGTATTTTATTGTGGAAGGGAGACCCTGAACACAAGGTTCCCAAGTTCCCTCTGCCTACCCTGTCACGTGCAAGATACAGCGTGAATCTGAAAATAAAAACTTCTATATTAGTTTTACAATAAATTACATGGAACTACCCACAACCGTCAATTACACAACCGACAGTATTTTAATGACATTTTTAAACATTAATCTTCGTGGACACGTCATTAGTATCTGTAAAATTAAAATTTTCTCCGTAGAGAAAGTAAATCCATGTTTGAAATTGGGTTAATCGATTGATTTATTTAAATTGATTAGTCAATTAAATCGATATGACAACCCGATGATTACTAATTTATAGTAAATTTTCTATATTAACTATATTTTTAATAATTAATTCGACATTTTCTCTGAAAGTATCTTAAAATATTGAGACCTGTCGTCACACGCGTATGACTGTAGATGCGACTGGTTGTGGGTCCGATCCTCATTCGTGGTAATGAAGTATTTGATATTTTCAATTTAATTATTTAACGTTTCATTTATTCGCTCTGGTAAAAAGGGAATGCCTCAAATTAAGTAGAAAGTGAAGAACGACACAAAGTATCTTAGTATTAGATTCCGAGGTTGACTGCTTTTCCCTAAAGCAGTCAGCCATGTGCTCACGCTGTACATGAAGCTGATATATGTCTTAAAAATTCAAGCAACGTCAAAACTTTTAGTGTATTTCCTAGTAATAACATTAAGCAAGATGTGATAATTTTAATGGCGCAGAGCACAAGCGTGTCTGTAAACGATTGGTTGTGAGTTCGATCCCCACTGGAGGAAATGAAATATTTGACATTTTCAAATTAAATATTTGAAAATATTATATCTTCGCTGTTATTTCTTCGCTTTCATAACAAGGCAAAGCGCGGCGTTGAGTTCCGTCACTCAAATTTGGCGGAAAGTGGCGAAAAGAAGTAAAACAGAGTGTTTTAACACTAGGTTTTAATTTCTCTCTGTCTATTCTGCCATGCGCGAGATACATTGTGAAGTTAAACACAAACACAATATATATTTAGCAATATTTGTTTTGCAATTTTAACGTATCAATAGTTTTACATATACCATATTAAATTATGTAACAGAAGGTTAGAATTATTAACACCTAAGTGACCGCCAAACTTTACACTAACATTATGTCACTCGATCGTGACATCTCGATTTGGCCTTGACTCGAAACTAATCGTTCAGAATCGTGACTCGATTAGCACCATCTCGATTCACTGTACGTGATTATTGGTGAAGTGACTACCTGTTTCTTTATTTTTATTTATTTAGTTAATTATTTTAATTTTAGGTAGTGTTGTATTGATTTTGTGCTTATTTTGCTTTTTTTAGACCTAAAACAAAATAAGTACAAAAAACTTTTCATAAACAAAGGTTGAATATTGATAAGGCCGTTCAAAATTATGATATTTTTGTTAATAATTGAAAGTTTTGATATACAAATTTAGTGCCTTTTTTGTATAATTTTAATATTTTGCTTCCACGTCAAATGTGGCGTGTTTGTACATATGGCTCTTAGAAAAATGTTTTTTTTTTCTATGTAGGATTAGGATGCTGCTGCCCATGTATCAGCTCTGACTAACTTTTTAGCTTCGCGCTGTATCCCGCACAAGGCAGAGTTGTCAGAGGGAACTTAGGTGTATTGAGAGGCGGAACTCAACGCCGAAAATATTAAATATTTTAATTCTTCAAGTGAACTCACATCGAATCCACAACTTCGCATTTACAGTCGCTTGTGCCCCAGCGCCACGACCGACCTCAAACTGACAGGCGTATCGAATAAATGTAAATTAAATATGTTATTTTGTTATAGCCGGCAGTCTCGCGCGCCTCGCAGCGTCTACTCATACAGAAGTGCAGTGGCACCATCTGTGGCATCCACACACCGGTCTAAAGTGTCTAGAAAGGTATAGTAAGATTTATTTGCTAAACAAAAGTAGCATATGAACTTTTCTTGTTCTTTCTTACCATTAATCCTGGCGTATTCTAATTGGCATTATTGTTTTTACTGGCAAAGCCACCAAAAGGTATTTTTTTTACTTAAATCGCAGCTAACCTATAGTATAGTAAATAGAAATGCTTAAAATTTAATATATTTTTGATTTTCCTGGTATGACTTGGCAAAAGTTAATTTCTATTCGGCACGTAAAATGTATAAACCGTTGGATGAAGAATAAAGTGCTTTGCCAATCTTGAAACTAGACAATGTATAAAAATTACGAAAAACATTGCAATAATTTAAAAAATGCCTCGTGCTATAAATTAAGTCAGGAATATCAACAAGTTACAATTTCATACATTTTATGACTTTTTTGTTAGCACTAACATTTCTTGCATATTCTTAACACGCTGTCTACGCGACTAACACGCGTTCCGCCACTCAAAACCTCAAATTTTGTGGAAAGAGGAGAACGGAAGTGTCTTAACACTAGGTCCCTTAGTTTCTCCTTCTAGTCTTCCATGGGTGGGCTTAAAAAAAGATTTTTTACTAGTTTGATCTAAAATTCCAATTAACTTTCAGGCAGGGGTTAAAATAGATACGATGGCCGCCCCCAACCCCTTCTGCCCCAATGTCAAAGGCATGTGCTGTCTAATGTTGCTCTTGAACCTGGGTCTCATACTGGTCACGCTGGGCTTCGTTATAGTACTGCAGTTCTTTGAACCATTGTTTGTTTGGTAAGTATTGTTTTATTTTCTATTGTTAAAGTAGGTATATGAGATAATAGCAGGCAATATAACAGTCTCATTGGAACTATATTCCATGGTTGTGGATTTGATGCCCAGTGGATTTGATACTAAGTTTAAAAACGTATGAAAATCAACGAGATTTGAACCCGGGCCTCTTGGAAACCGTCAAAGCGCTTTGACCGATTAAGCCGTACGTTCTCATCAAGCTACCTTAGTATACGCTTGTTACAACTTATTTATGTTATACGTTTTTAAAATTAATATTTTTCTTTCCTTAGTATTGACTAACACTTTAAAGAAGTAACTATTGTCGAAATTGAATATGAATAACACTGAAATACATATTTTTTTAAATGTTTTCTTATATCTATTACAATTATGGTAAGTAAATTAAAATAAGGATAATTTATGGCTATATTTATAATATTATTTTATCGTAAGCTAAGAGAGCATGAAGAAACTATTTTAGTAGAGATTAAGTCAGATGCCCATTATCACAATTCGTCCACGATGACGAGATTTGTCCTCAGTCGCTAGACAAAGTGGAAATTGAGCATAACGCTCGATTTAACAGTCCAATTCTTTCCAAATTACGCTACGCAAATACGAAACGATCGAAAGGGCTTAAATTTAAAAAAAGGCTATTTTATCTTGGTATTTATGGCTCTTGGACAGCTAAGCCTATTTTGATAAAACACAACTAGGAATTACCATGATGTTCAAATCACGCACGTAATCAACTACGATATTATCGACGGCAGACAAGTCAAATACCCTTTTTTTTTTGCGCTACAGGTTAAAAATATATTTTTCACTCACTCAGCTTCACGCTGTATCCTGCACGCGGCAGTGTAGGCAGAGGGGACTTGGGAACCTAGTGTTAAGACACTCTTTTCTACTTCCGTTCCCCACTTTCCACTGAATTTTTAGAATTGCGTGTTGAGTGGCGGGGCTGAATGTTGCGCTTTGTCTTGTTACCATAGCAAAGAAATATTAAATATTAATAATTTTATTTCTTCGAGTGGAGATTGAAACCCACAATGTGGTCGTATCGTACTTACACACTTGTGCCGCTGCGCTGCGATAGGCCTCCAATATTAAATATTTATATTAAATTACTGGAGTAAAACTTATCACGGTCATGTCACCAGATTTACTCCCATATAAATCGTATTCTTATAAATATGCATAAAAAGCAGTAAATGCAAAAAACATCATTAACCAATGTTCCCACGTTTGAAAACTGGGTAAATTGTTTCGAAAACCAGATCATAATGAGATTTATTCTTATATATACAACAATGGCGATCGGTTAGGCCGTACTATTGAGTGTGATCTAATGTAGTTGAGTTAAACTGCTGATGCTTAACTATCGATATTATTATTACTCTCCGATGAAAATATGTTTTACTTGTTTTTAGTAAATTGAAAAGTGGAAAATGGAACTTGGAATCTTCTTAGTTTTGAGTCGAATTTCCAAACTTATGATAACTAGACATTGTATATACAAAATAGTGCGTATATTTTTAGCTGTATCCTCCACATGGAATGGTAGGTAGTTCCTATTCCGTTCCAAATTTGAGACATTGTGTCTTAATAAGCGGAACTCAACGCCGCATTTTTCCTCTTTACCAGAACAAAGAAATGAAAATATGAAATATTCACCATAAAAATACGAGAGTTATAAGCAATAATACACTTAATATAATACTTTTGCAAATCACAAATTTCATATTCAAAATTTTCTTGCTTCAGAGATAACGTAACTTTAATCATAGTTATTCTCGCTAGCGACTATCGAGCGTGTCGTATGGTAGAGAAACATTAAAAATCAATTTACATTTAAAATAGTTAACGCATAACGGTAAATGTAATTTGCAGTAGGTAGTTGTTCTAGTAGGTACCTACGACATTTGATACATTTTTCATTTTGAAATTTCTCACGAACTTTAAAAGGAAAAATATTTTGACTGACATTTAAAAAGAAGAAAGAATATTCTTATATATATATATATATATATATATATATATATATATATATATATATATATATATATATATATATATATATATATATATATATATATATATATATATATATATATATATATATATATATATATATATATATATATATATATATATATATATATATATATATATACATATATATATCGGCAATGAGTTTCACCACTTAACACACAACGGAAAATGTAGAACGGAAGTGTGACTCCCATGTTCCTTCTGCCGACCATGCTATTTATTTACAGGGTACAGAGCTGAAAAACTTATTAATATTATTTTAGGGAAAATTATTAAATTTTGATAATAAATTAACTTAATATAAAAAAACCAATTTTAAATTAAAGTTTTAAAATTTTAATATTAAGGCATTTAATATAAGACCTGACCTATGGGCAAGGTGAAGATTAAAAAATTATATTTAAAATTACTCTAACTCTCTCCATATTTAAACCAAACAAACTCTCTATTTAAAAAAAATAACATGGATGTATTTTTAATTACAGGATCCTGGGCATAGTATTCCTCATATTCGGTTTCATCACGCTGGTGGGAAGTCTCATATACTGCGTAGTTCTCTGCCGCGAGAACCCTTACCCAAGGTACCCTGACGACTTCTACTGGACACACCACTGGTCAAAAACGATAGGCCCCTCAGAGATACACTACAGCGCCAGCGAGAAACCGTACAGACAAAACGGCCATGATCGATTCAATAAATATAACGGAAAATATTCCGATCGCGAAAGTGCTAAAGGTTACTCGGATAGAGAAAGTAAATTAAGCAGGTACTGAGCTCTGACTGTACACTGTTCGAGGTTTAATGACGCTTTGTGTCCGGATAATGTTTATAGATCCTTTCACCGTTTTATTATTGGAGAAATAATTTTTATTTTGTTGCGGATATTTTAGTATTTGTCGCATAAAGCAAGTTTTTATCTAAAATATACATATAAATATTAATTATTTCGTAAGTTTTTTAATAAATGGATGTAAAGGACACAAGAACAAGAATTTTAAATTTCAAACGTTTATAACGGAAAAATAAATCAGTAGATTATATTTTAAATTAACACGAATGAACGACTGAATGAGATGTAATTATGATAATCGAACAGTAAATTATTCGATTATCATAATCGATTTTTTAAGAATCATTCGCTCGCTCTTATGTTATGTATAAATTCATCTAGCTTTACTAATTAAGTCTAATCTTTATATTAAGAGATAGCAATTATCAAGTTTACGGATTATTGAAATATCCATTTATTTTTAAGTTATAGGTAAATCAGATTTTCTACGTCTACCCGTTTTTATGTATTTATGTCGAAGTTTGTTACGAAAGATATATTTTAACTAAACCTTTACTAATTGAAATTGTTTACAAAAATTCAAATATAAGATTTGTATTTTTTTTAATATCGTCCAATTTATTTAACCCTTTAAATGTGCAATGTATTTGTATATGAAAATTATTTGATCTATTAATAAGTTAATATCTATTAGTAAGCTAATAGATCAAAATATTTAATATTGCGATTTATATTTAATATTCTTTATATTTAATATTCTTTACAGGAATTTTGATTTGAAATGTTAATTGGCAAGTGAAAATGCTATCACGAAGAACAAGTTTATAAAAATCGTAAAAAATAACGTTAATGTCAATATTATAATATATATTTATATATGGAACTAATTGAATTCCCTTATTAATTCTCATATATTGTAAATAATAAAACTTTAGGTTTTGAAATGCCATATTAATTAACTCGTTACTTTAAAATTGTAAGTTCTATTAATAGTTGAAGTTCGACTCCGATATCTGTTTGGAGTTTAATAGAACATATAAGAAAAATGTATGTACTTATTTTAAACGTGTCTAATAAATGAAATTATAACTATATGTGCATTTTCTTTTTTATATATTTGATTATTTAATTAAAAAAAAACCACATATCCTACTCCATAATCGTTTTTACAATTATTACACAAATAAAATATTTTGTGTTTTTTCTTCGGTCTGATAATAAGGTCATCAAACGTGCTGTACGTTTGAAGCATTGCATGGCGTTGAGTTCCGCCAAGCACGCAATGCTTCAAATTTCGACGGAAAATGGAGAACG
Source organism: Eueides isabella (assembly GCA_019049475.1). Classification (NCBI taxonomy): domain Eukaryota; kingdom Metazoa; phylum Arthropoda; class Insecta; order Lepidoptera; family Nymphalidae; genus Eueides; species Eueides isabella. The sequence continues at coordinate 2,773,172 of CM032394.1, read as the reverse complement.
GAACAATATCTTAACACTAGGTACCCCAAGTTCCCTCTGCCTACCCTGCCACGTGCAGAATACAGTGAAAGATATTCAATTTTAACTGCAAGTACACTTTACACAAGTTAGATAAAATTGATTAACGCCACAGTATCAATGTGAGATTAAACAATTGTTGGTTTTAATTTCCTCTGAGGAATATTTTTTTTTTCGTTTCACTGCTTTAGTTAAGGACAATGCACGGCGTTGAGTTCCTCCATTACAATGTCACATATTTTCTTTCTACTCTAATAATAAGAGGTTATTATGTAGTGGTGTGGGCCAATGAAGCAATTACCTCTTTTTTTTAGCTTCACGCTGTATCCCACACGAGGTAGGCTAGGCAGAGGGAACCCGGGAATCTAGTGTTAAGACACTCCGTTCCACTTCCGTTCCCCACTTTGAGTGGCGGAACTCCCACGCCGCGCTTTGCCTTATTACCAGAGCGAAGAAATGAAACATTAAATATTTTAAATTAAAAATATTAAATATTTCATTTCCTCGACCGGGATCGAACCCAGAACAGTCACACGCTTGTGCCGCTGCGCCACGACAGGCCTCAATTACTAAACGAATACTAAAAGAGGCTGGATATATAATAAAACAAACCTTTTCTTATAAAATTATCACTATTTATTTACAAAATTACTTTAAATTAACAAAGTCACTGTTACTTAAAAACTTACTTCCAAGGTAATATTCGGACACCGAAGCACATACCTTTACAATAATTGACAAATAAATATTTTATTTCATTTATTAATCATAAATATATATACTGGAATGAGAATTCTTACAAATGTCAAATCAAGAAAAATATTGAAAATTAATTTTCTCTAAAACACAAAACAATAATAAATATTAAACAAATTAGTTAAAATTGCCATCACGAAAAAAAATACCTGTATGAAACAAAAAAAACGAACACAAAAGAAAAAAGACAGGAAGAAAAGATAAGAGCAACATATAATTTGGACAAAAATGTAGTACAGTTAATTCAATTCACTTTAACAATTTATATTTATTTATTTGCTTAAAATATAAATTAAATAATACTTATTTCTCGTTGTGATTTAAAAACATCTAATTTCATGAAATTGTTGATTGTTTCGGTCATTATATTAAAATAATTAAGATAAAAAATAAACCAATTACTCAATAAGTACAGATAAAATATCAAAATATCAAAATATTTGCACTCTCGTTAAAATAATTTAGGAAAAATACTGATAAATATTAATATTAAAGTAAATCAAACAACCATTAACTCTGGATGTGACAAACGAAAGTTGAATTATTTATAATTTCTAATACAATTATCTAATGTCTTTACTAAATATATATAAAAAAAAACACTTGCCATACATTTTTTTTAGTCAAAATATTGTAATTTTCCTATTTATTACATATAATAATAATAATAATAATAAAAATTCACTTTCGTCCGTCCGTCCTTGACCGGTGATGGCAATTCAAACTAATCAAACTAAACAAGAGACTTCTTAGAATACTTGTGCTTACGCTCAATCATTTTATATAAAAGTTAAAGGGCGCCATATTATACATTAGTTGTATCGTTTTTTTATTTTTTTTCTTGTAAAAAAGCATAAATACTAAGAAATAAAAACATATTTGACAGTCAAAGATTCAATATGAATATAACGTCGTATAAAAAAACTCAGTAGCTCTCAGTGGCGACATCATTGTGAAAGGGGTTTTAATTTTAACATTCCATTTCAATGTGGCGGATCATCTGGAATTAAATAATAATTATTTAGACAACATATAAAAAAATGAAAATGTATTTGAGAGGCGCATTTTCAAATCCCACTACGTAACAATTATATTTATTTAAAAACAAAATAAAAAAAATATATTTATAATACAAAAAATCAAAGACAAATATCAATAAAAAAAAATAATAAAATAGTTAAATTTAATAAAATAGTTACTATACAAATAATTATAATTTATACTACAACATCTTCACATCAATACTTACAATTAATCTGTAACAGATCACTGTCTTGTACACGGAAGATATATTAAAAACAATAGTGATTTTTAATATATTTTCCTGTTTATATATTTATCTAAGCAAGATCTAAATCAATTACTATCCTTATATATTGGAAAAACAATAATAATTGAGGCCTGGCAGCGGCACATGGGCACAAATATATTGACTGTACATGTGACAGGCTGTGTGCCACTCAAAGAAATGAAATATTTAATATTTTCAATTTAAATGTAAAGCGCGGCGTTGGATTCCGCCCCTTAACGCGCTTATTAGCATTAGGTTCCTAAGTTCCTCTGCCGATCCTGCCGTGCGCGGGATACGGCGTGAAGCTGAGTAGAGTAGAGTAGGGTAGGGTAGGGTAGGCCACCTCAGTCGGAGTCCGAGCCGTCGCTGAAATGGTACTTCTTGTGCGGGCGCGAGCGCGCGTTGCTGCGCGGCGCCACCTCCGCCACCTCCGCCACCTCCGCCTCGCTGTCGCTGCTCGCCTTCTTCACCTTCTTCTTAGGATTCGCTTTCTTTTTGTCCTGTTAAATGTTACATATATAGATACTTCTTTTTTTATACTTATAGGTTATATTTTTGTATGTAATTGTAATAGAGAAAACATTATTGATACACACAAATTACAGAACTTTGCTCTTTTGTTAAGGTAATTAAGTTATAAGCTGAATACAGCTGGCAGTGGAAATTTAGGAAGCTAGTGTTAAGACACCCTATTCCCATATGCTTACCTCCGTTGCACATTTCTGAACAACCGTTCTACATTTCCGGAAATCCTTTCCGCCGAATTTAAGCTAAGTGGCAAAACACGCCGCACGTTTCTTCGTTACATTAGAACGAGGAAATAAAATTATTAAATATTAGATCGATCTCTTTTCAATATATCCTATAACATTGCTGTACATTATTAGTTACAAAAATACAAGCTATTAATGATATAGTTAACCACAAGGACAGGATTTTTCTTGACAAAATTATCCCATGGATCGTTTTTTGAATAAAAATCGTTTTGTTTTTTGAGACAATCAAATAATAATATAAAAACTACCTTTTTACTATCAAAAATACTATCATCATCATCATCACTGTCCTGACTCAACAATACTTTAGCCGGTCTCTTCTTAGGTTTCTCCTTCTCCTTCTCCTTGTCAACATTCATGAGTTTTCTTTTTGGAGCCGGTTTCTTTTTGGGCGACGGAGGTTCATCGTCGCTGGATATCACTGCTTGTATCGTCTCCTTGCTTCTTTCTAATTCTTCCTTTTTCGTATCTTCTATTAGCGAATCGAAGAGGCAGTCTGTAAATAGATAATAATATTTATACTCACTCACTCAGCTTCACACTGTATTCCGCACATGGCAGGGTAGGCAGAGGGAACTTGGAAAACTAGTGTTAAGACACTCCGTTAAACTTTCGTTCCCCACTTTCCGCCGAATTTGAGGCGTGGCGTGTTGAGTGGCGGAACTCAACGCCGCGTTTTGCCTTGTACCAGAGCGAAGAAATAAAAACATAAAATATTTAAATTGAAAATATTAAATATTTCATTTCCTCGAGTGGGATCGAACCCACAACCTATCGGTTACAATGCCGCTTGTACCTCAATCTTTTACAGTTGATCTGTTAGAATTTAGAAAAGTGGGAAACAGTGTCGAACACTAGTTTTTACTGCCTACCTACCTACTAACTTTTACTATGCGGAAAAAGTGTGAAGTTGCTTTTTTTTTTTAATGGAGAAGACACGGCAAACGAGCGAACGGGTCACCTGATGGTATCATAAAGTGATCACCGTCGCCCACGGCCCTGTGTAGCACCAGAGGAGCCACAGAGGTGTTGCCGGTCCTTAAGATGTATGGGCACCGGGGCCCGGCATTACCCAATGCGAAACGCAGTGGCCGAAGCCACTACTTAACGCCGGTTTTAAATGCCGGGGGTAACAGTCCGGTCGAGCCTGCCCATGCGTGTTGTCATTGCTGACAACGTGACTCTACCACACGTACTTTGCTTAACATTACTTTTATTAATACATATCATTAATCATAAAACATACAAATGTTTATGATTAAAAGTAATTTGGGCCACTCAACACCCAAAGTGCACCCAAAGACAGTAGATTTGTCTCCTATACAACCCTTGCTATATAAGTAAAACTACAAAAATATTGTAAACTAGGAAATCATAAAATCATACCTGAGTCCATCTCGGCAGGTTTCTTATCGCCATGTTTCTTGACATTGAAGTCGTCATCATCATCATCACTGAGCGACATCGCTCGAGGAGCCTCATTGTCCGATTCTATTTTGTTCTCGAGCAATTCCACTTCGGAGTTAGAATCCGAGTCGTCTGAACCATCTTTGTATTTTTGTACCTGACATGTATCAAGATAATCTCTTTATACTTAAGTCATATAGAAAAAGATTAGAAATGTTCAATTGTTGTTCAAAGGGAATATTTTAATAACATTGTTACATAAATAAATACTTTTACGTTTACTGTTTAATAGATACTACACGCACTTCCCTCCATTCCCTTTCCCACTGATCGAGTCGAATTTATAGCATTGCGTTCTGAGTGGGGGAACTCAACGCCGCGCTTTGCCTTGTCACCAGAGCAAAGTCATGAAAGTAATAAACATTTCATTTCCTCAAGCGTGGGATTGGTAACACAATTTATTGCGTTTAGTCACACCTTTGTACCCATACACACCATTGACATGCCAATAATACAGGTTTAAAAATAAGAATAAAGACTGTCTCTTATATGAACTAATTATTTAAAAAATATTTTAGCTTCACGCTGTATCCTGCACGATGTAGTGTAGGCATAGGGAACCCGGGAACCTAGTGTTAAGACACTTCCGTTACCCACATAAAAATATTTTAAGAAGGCATATTGCATTTAGTTGAGAGACCAAGTGTGAGAATTTCAGAAAAAAACTGAAATAAAATTTAATAAAGTACCTTAGTAGCAGCTCGTCGTGTGGTCTGTCTCTCCCTGGGCGCGGGCGGGTCCACCATTTCTACATCAGATTCCGACATTTCTCCGGAACTGCTGCCGCTGAAGGTCATTTTCTTTTGGGCCTGAAATGTCAAAAAATGAAATTCAAAATCATTTTAAAGGAATTTAATATATATTTACGTACTAAAAGATTTTTTAAAAAAATTTGGTTTTCCATTGTACATATTAAAATCTTCGCAAACAGGGTAGATACAGGCAGAGTTGAGCAAATTTTAGTCACAATTAACAATCAAATAATAACAAGTGACCATTTCTTAGTACGGATATTAATTGCAATAACGTATTTTATTTTCTACTAAAGTGTTATTTCACAACTACGACAGTTTCCAAGAGGCAAGAGGATTCATATCCAGCTAAGTTTTTTTAAAATTAGTATCTTTCTTTACTAAGTATAGAATAAAAGTTAAAAAATAGGAAAAAATTATGATAAAATAGAATGATCTCTTGCCAAACGATAATACTAACGAATTGTCTCGTAGTACCGGAAATTCGAAAAAATCTCACTACAGAGATGCTAAAAACATAAATAAGTTGCAACAAGCATATAAGAATTCGATTGATGAGAACATATAGGTTAGTTAGTCAGAGCTTGAACGGTTTCCAAGAGGCGCGGGTTCAAATTTCGGTACGTTAATTTTTTTATATGTTTTTAAATTAGTATTAATAATTGTTAATAGTGATTTCTGCACAAACAAATCATCACTTATTAATATTTAATGGTCAATGGCGGTCGAGAATTAGTATAAATATATACACAGGTAATTTATATTACCTTCTTAGGTTCTTTCTTAAATGTAAGTTTAGTCTGCTTCAAGCCGTCAGTTTTGTCGGCCTTGTCAGCCTTGTCCGCTTTGTCAGGTTTGTCGGCCTTTTCGGGCTTCTCCTTCTTCACGCGAGCTTTCGGTTTCTTTTCACCGCTGGCCGGACTCACACCAGTGGGATCATCCTATAAAGAACAATTAAATATGATAATAATTATATTTTTACCATCATTGCTATCTAAACATCAGAATTATGAAACATAAGTCAGATATGTCCAAGCCCTTTCAAAAGAAGTCTAAAACTACGCAATATAATGATGTTTTTAATGAACTTTGCCTAAGAGTGTACATGGCTTAGCTTAGTGTTCCCGATTAACTCATCTTTCAAAGAAGAAAAAACTAAATCTAAATCGGTCCATCCCTTTATAAGCTATGACGTCATAGACACACTGATACACACAAACAAACACATTAATGCTAGTATCCTACTTCCATTAAAAGCGTACAAGTTTTCAAGGATGGATGTTCTCTCCACTTTTATTCAAAACTTACTGAACCGATTTAAATACTTTATATTAAAATAGCTTATACATCAAAGTAACGCCGCTTCGCCCGCTTGAATTACACTACTCCATTAACTAATCTTTTTTTTTATGGAAAAGACAAGGCAAACGAGCGTACGGGTCACCTGATGGTGAGTGATCACCGTCGCCCACGGCCCCGTGTAACACCAGAGGAACTACATGTGCGTTGCCGGTGTTTAAGGTGGAGGTAGACGCGCTTTTTTGAATGTATCCATGTCTGGAAATTCTGCCGCGGGTAGGTCGTTCCACAGATGTGTGGCGCCTGGAAGAAAATTCCTACGAAACCGCACAGTAGTCGAGTGCCACGTGTCCAGATGATGTGGATGCTACTTTAGTTTGTGACGTACTGTGCAGTTAGAAAATTCAAGGCAGATACCAAGTCAAACAGCTCTTCAGAACACTTCCATTGATAAATGCGGTAGAGAAAGCACAGGAAGGATACGTCTCTATATAAAGCCCCACACAGACCATTGGGTCCCCAACAATTCGAACGGCTCTACGTTGTATATAATCAAATGGTTTAAGCTAATACTGGGGTGCACCAGCCCAGAGATGAGAACAATATTCCATATAAGGCCGAACCTGGGCCCTGTACAGGGCCAAAGAGTGTTTTAGCGTGAAATACTGTCTCGCTCTGCTGATGACCCCCAGTTCCTTTGAGGACAACTGGGCCTTGCTTTCTAGATGATCGCGATACTGGCACTCGCTCGAACCTGAGGCCTAATATAGTGGATGCAGGGCGCGGCTTTAAGAGGAGTGTTCTCGAAAACTGGTATTACGACAAAAGTCTTCTGAGGGTTGAAGTGAACAGGTTCTGTTTACCCCATACGGCAACATTCTCGAGGGATGCCTCAACGGAAGAATAGTTGATTTCGGCACTGGTCGTTAATCAATCGGTGATCCTCCAAATAGACCAAGAGCTGGCCATTTATTATGATCTCCATAACTTTTGAGAGCAGGGAGGTGATAGCAATAGGCCTGTAGTTATTTGGATCGGCACCATCGCCTTTCTTCGGAATCGTGTGGATAAGAGGGCTCTTCCACGACTCTGGGACTACGCCGACTAAGTAGGAGTGCCAAAATAGACCGAACAAGAGGAGAAATACCATCCGGCCCACTTGACTTGTGGTTGTCCAAGGAAGGCAGAGCTCGCCTAACAGCTTTCTGACTAAATTTAACGTCAGGCATTGAGCTCTGACACCGCGGGAGTTCGAGGCATAGAGAGCCCAGAAGATCGGCTTTCTCTTTCGCCGTATGGACCAGGATGTCATTTTCTGTGCGTAGCGGCGGAAGCGAAGGCTGGCTAAAGTTACCAAGCGAGAAGCAAGGAGAGAGGGCCCAAGACTGGTGAGTTCCGGACGGATAGCTAGCTCTCAAGCTTCTCGCTGATTTTAGCGATATGCTCGGACCTTGCTCTGGCAATTTGTCACTTAAAGTTAATCTCTATAACTTTCTTGTTCTAACGTAATTACTTTTAAGACAAAAGTCAAACTAACTTAACGCCTATAAGTTTTTTTTTTAAATATATCTTACATGTACAGACAGTGATCAGTTACAGATTTACTATAAGCATAGATAATAACAAGTCCAAGCGGGCGAAGCCTCACGGGACTCGATAGTACAATATATAAAAGAAATAAAACTTACAGGATCGTACTCCTTCTTGACCTCCTTCTTAATCTTGGCCTTCTCAGCTGCCTGTATCCTCTTGATGAGCTCGTCGGAGATCTTGGGCTCGACTCGTCTACCGTTCTCGGACGGAGCGATGTCCATTAGGGATTTACGATTCTTTTTGTTGGCACCCTGTTGTGTTCATATTAAAATTGAATTAATACATTAAATTAATATTATCACCTCATTTATTAGCTTTGTTCTTGAATAACACAAAAATATTTAAGTTACAAAATAAAAGTTACCTTCATCCTTTCCATCTTTGCATAGAAAAAAATATAAATGAAGTATTAAATAGTATAATTATGAGTACTCTACTAACAAATACACACAATGACAACAAAATAAAACAACTCTGAGGTATATTTTCAACAATAATAATAACTTCTTCTTTCGAACAATAAGGGCGGCTTCAAATACCGTATAAAAAACCAAATAAATAACTTTTTTATACATAAATATTCCTTAAAAGTTGTAGTCTTCTTACTCAAATAGAAAAAAAAGCACGTTCCTAGACGTTTCTTAAAAAAAAATACATTCAGCTTCACGCTCTATCCCGCAAATGGCAGGGTAGACAGAAGGAACATGGGAACCTAGCGGTGAGACACCGTTATTCACTAAAAAAAATAATTACCGACAACCTACGTTTGTCCTTATACATATTTTAAATATCCATAAAAAGTTTTATTGAACATATTTCACCATGGCTTTAGAAGACTTCTTGTTAACATTCATTTCTTCTTGCCTCTCCTTCTCTTCTACTTCTTCTAGACGTATCAAGAATGTGTCTAAATCCTCGCGCCACAGCAGCGTTGGAGTTTTCGCCCTGGGTAGTAAAAAAAAAATATACAATAAGGCAGCGATATAAACGTGTGACTGTAACCGACAGGTTGTGGACTCGAACCCCACTCGAGGAATAATATTTTCAATTTAAATATTTAACATTTTTATTTCTTCGCTCTGGTATAAGGCAAAACGCGTTGTTGAGTACCGCCACGAAACATGCAATGCCTCAAATTCGGCGGAAAGTGGTAAACGGAAGTGGAATGGAGTGGTCTTAACACAAGGTTCCCAAGTTTCCTCTGCCTACCCTGCCAAGTGCGGGATACAGCGTGAAAGTTGAGTACAGTTGAGTAAAGTGAGTTGCCTGAATGTACCTAGATGTCTGTTTTTCACTTTCCGCCTATTTTTAAGATATTTTGTGTCAAATGAAAGAATTTAACACCGCATTTTGTCTTGGTACAACAGTAAAGAAAGGAAAATATGAATTAATTCCCCTGAAAAAACAATCGAACACAACAGTCGCGTTTGCAATCACATGCTCTGCCACTGTGCTACAACGCCTTTAAATGATTTCATATAATTTTAATATTATACAGCGTTGAGTTCCGCCACTTAACACGTAATGCCTCAAATTCGGTGGAAGTGTTTTAACACTAGGTTCCAAAGTTCCCTCTGCTTACCCTGCCATGTGCGGGATACAGCGTTAAGCTGGGCATGTGCATAGAGGCATATTTCTCATCCACCACCCATCTATGAGACAGCTTGTTACCAGAGCGAAAATAAAAAACGTATCATTCTCTTCATTGCCCACTCTTTTAACGGAACTCGTTTGCACACGTTTTTTATGAAAAAAAAAAAGAAAGAAACATAATTTCAATAAAGAATAATGTAAAAAAGATGTAAAAAAAAAACAAATTACTTCAATATAGTAAGCTCAGATAGTTTCTGATCTCTCTGCTTGAGCAGCTCATCCTTCTTCTCCTTGGTGAGCATCCACATGGACATGCCAAGCAGGTAGTTGAACTTCTTAACCTCCTTCAGTTGCTGGAACGCTTTTTCTATAATTGGAACGTAGAAATTACAATATTTATTAAAATTTAATAATATTAATATAAATAAATATAAGAATTTCATTACATAAGTGCAGAAAATGATTGTGACCATAACATGGAATTGATTAGTTTTAATTTGTCACATTGCAAATGAATTCAAATTGAAATATTTAACAATGAATCTGACACAGGATTTTGGTCTATTTTTTTTCAATATCACACCGTCTCCTGCACACGGCGGGAAAACTTTGGAACCTATTGTTAGGACACAGTTCCGTTCCTTACCTCATCTAAAATTTAGTCGCATCTTTTAACATTTTATCAGTTTTAAGTAAAAGTATAATTCTATCCTAAATGAAGAATAACACTTAAAATATGTTAAAATAGACATTTATAATTTTCTTTAATACATTTTAGAATATTTAATACATGTGAAATTAAATGTTTACTAACCAGGATCAACAGGTTTTCCCTTCACTTCCTCAGGTTCTGGTTCATCTTCAGATTCTTGAGGATCATCTTCCTCTAGGGCAGTGAGTCCTTGCATTTTACTCGCTCTCTTCTTCCAATCGGCGATTGGATCCGGCGCGTATCCTACAAAATAATAAGTTATATATTAATGACAAATAAATAATTATATTAAAACAACCATTTTTTAATGATTTTATATTTTTTAAACATCTATACTATATTAAAATTAAGTTAAAGCTTTTTTAATGTTGTATGTTGAATTAACATTTTTTTTATATATATGACAACCATTCACCAAAGAAATGTATATATAGGCTATATTATATCAATTAACTTGGGGACAGATTGATCAATGTAAGCTTCAGTACATACAAGTTGGTTACTGCGGGAACTTCAAATGTATCATGTCACACATGACATATCTATATATATATATATATATATATATATATATATATATATATATATATATATATATATATATGTATATATATATATATGTATATATATATATATGTATATATATATATATATGTATATATATATATATATATATATATATATATATATATATATATATATATATATATATGTATATATATATATATATATATATATATATATATATATATATATATATATATATATATATATATATGTATATATATATATATATATATATATATATATATATATATATATATATATATATATATATATATATATATATATATATATATAATATATCTATAATATATATATATATATATATATATATATATATATCTATATATATATATATATATATATATATATATATATATATATATATATATATATCTATATATATATATATATATATATATATATATATATCTATATATATATATATGTATATATATGTATATATATGTATATATATGTATATATATGTATATATATGTATATATATGTATATATATGTATATGTATATGTATATGTATATGTATATGTATATGTCTATGTATATGTATATGTATATGTATCTGTATATGTATATGTATATGTATATGTCTATGTATATGTATATGTATATGTATATGTATATGTATATGTATATGTATATATGTATATGTATATGTATATGTATATATGTATATGTATATGTATATGTATATATGTATATGTATATGTATATGTATATATGTATATGTATATGTATATGTATATATGTATATATGTATATGTATATATGTATATGTATATGTATATATGTATATATGTATATATGTATATATGTATATATGTATATATGTATATATATATATATATATATATATATATATATATATATATATATATATATATATATATATATATATATATATATATATATATATATATATATATATATATATATATATATAAATATTTTCATTTGACCAACGAAAGTCGCAGTTAAACTTTATTCTGTATAAAATTTAAAATAAATTAAAAATAATGTTATACACATTAATTATATATAAAAGCATAAATCATACTATATCTTATTCCAATACAAAATTATTGCATTGTTTTTTTTATACAAAAAACCAAATTTTTTCACATTCACCTCTCTTAATAAGCTCTTCAACCATAGTCTTCCGTTTCTTATTTTCAACAACGAGTCCCTTGTCGCACTTCTCTACTATGAAACGAGCTTGGTTTGTCAGTTTGTCCGCTTCAGCTTGTAACTGCCCTTCTAGGAACTCTTTACGTTTCGCGTAGTACTTTAGCCTCACATCATAGAAATCACGAAGGATTTCTTCTACTTTGTCGTACCTGCAAAAGTATATTGATAAGTATCTATTAATATTTGTATATGTTTTCTAAAGTTTGTTTGTTTAAAGAGTTTGTTGTTTTTGTTTTGAATATTTAATTATTATTATAAAATTATACAAGCTGAGACTACTAAAATGAGATATTCGTAAAATATAAAGATAAAGATTATTACTAATTCTTTAAGCAACAGCTTTTCTCAAGACGTCATACAAAAAACAAAACGTATATACGCATCAAAACTAACGAATAAACTTACTTTTTCAAACAATTGTTATGATCAAACGCATTCATACAAGTCATTGATATGGTCGTTTGCAATTTGAACACTTTATGTATGCCTTCTGCTTCGACCTCCGCCAGTTTGCCGGGTAACAGGGAAACTACGAAACGCACTGTCGTATCTGTATTGTATTCCTAAAACATTAAAAACATAATTATATAATATAATTAATTATTTATATAGGCGTTGAGTTTCGCCACTCAACACGCAATGCCTCAAAGTCGACGGAAAGTGGGGAACGGAGTGTCTTAACACTAGGTTCCCAAGTTCCCTCTGCCTACCCTGCCACGTGCGGGATACAGCGTGAAGCTAAGTAAATAATTATTTGAGGCTTGTTGAGCCGCAGGGGCGCTAGGATAAGATAGATTGTGGATTCAATCCCCACTCGAGGAAATTAAATAATCATTATTTTAATTTCTTTGCTCTAGTTACAAAGCTTAGCGCGTCGTGAATTTCCGCCAATCAACACGCATTGTCTCAAATTCAATTGTGGAGTTACAATGTAACAACGTTTACGACGTTCTTTTTGTTTAACTTAGTAGGCAGAAATAACCTAGTATAAAAACAGTATGTTGAGTTACAAAATATTAAATATGTATAATTATTTTAACAAATGTTACCAAAATTTACTCCAAGAAAATTGAATTTGAATTTGAATTAAAATTTTTATATGTTTATTAAATACTCGTAAGTATTTTAAATAAATAATCTAAATGTGGAGTTATAGCGTATATATAACACTTTAAAAATAATAAATTTCGCCACTCAACACGCTATGCCTCAAAATTCGGCGGAAAGTGGGGAACGGAAGTGGAACGGAGTGTCTTAACACTAGGTTCCCAAGTTCCCTCTGCCTACTTGCCAATTGCGGGATACAGCGTGAAACTGAGTAAAAATAATAAAAAACTTACTCTATATTCAGATATCAAGGGCTTCACTTTATCCGTGCCGAGCATAGGTTCCAAAACATTCTCCTTATAATTCTGCGTCCACGTGCCGACCGGAAGTTCAGTAATCTCTATTTTGTCGTTGGGCAAGATGGCGGCCTCACCGGAAATCACGTATTTGTCGCTAAAGCCCTCGACGGTTCCGCGGAAGTTCTTGTACCAGGGATGCATCGTCACTGGCTCCTCGCCGTCTAGCATTCGTCTGTATGACAATAAGAAATAATTTATTTATTTATTTTATTTATAGCTTCACGCTGTATCCCACACGAGGCAGAGTAGGCTGAGGGAACCCGGGAACCTAGTGTTAAGACACTCCGTTCCACTTCCGTTCCCTACCGCCGAATTTGAAGCATTGCGTGTCGAGTGGCGGAACTCAATGCCGCGCTTTGCCTTATTACCAGAGCGAAGAAATGAGACATTAAATATTTTAAATTGAAAATATTAAATAATTCATTTCTTCGACTGGGGATCAAACCCAGAACCTGTCGGTTAAAGTCACACGCTTGTGCCGCTGCGCCACGACAGGCCTCAAGAAATAATTAAATCACATTATATAAAAAAGGTTAAAGAAATGTTTTATATATCTATGTTGCAGCAGTTAAATTAAATAAGAATAGTATATTTATTATGTTTACTAATATTATAAAACAAATTTTATTAGTCGAATGCTAGCAGTTTAAGCAAAGGGAACCTGTGGGAACCTAGAAACCACTTTGTTCTCATTAGGATAATTCCATGCGTCATTTTCCGCCAAATTCTTCACGCATTATATCATTACATTACATATGGGTAAATTTATAAATATATAGAAATTTCATTCTCGATAGTGGGTATCAATTCACGAAAGTCGTTCACGTTAACACGCTTATACATCTCTTCACCACAATGGACGCCGATGGTAAAACCTATTATGTAATATATATATATATATATATATATATATATATATATATATATATATATATATATATATATATATATATATATATATATATATATATATATATATATATATATATATGTTCACTATTCTCTAGATTTTGCAATTTTCCTTTCTACTTTATATACAATATTTAAGTGTAAAAAAAAAACTAATAGATATTTCCTATTTCACAAAGTGAAGCCTTGAGGATAAGAACTTCTTGACACTCCAGCCACAGATAATTTTATTAACCAACAAGATAATTATATATACAACAGATAATTATATTAACAACTAATAAGTAATTAACCAACATAAATAAGAGCTCACCTTATATTAGCAACAATATCCCTAGGATTGTAATTAGGTATTTTGGTAGACCAGCCGGTGCCGATGCCTTCAGCTCCGTTCACCAGAACCATGGGTAATATGGGAATGTAGTGGACGGGCTCGATCTTTTGATTGTCTTCAAATTCGTGCTGAAAATTATATATTTAAATTAAATCCATAAAAATGATATAGAATATTAGAACATTTTTATAATAACATGGGCACGGGCACGGGCACAATAAGGGCAGGTGGTCCGTGCCCATCAGTTCGAAAATAAAGTCAAGGCTTTCCTTAAAAATCATCACTAGATACGTCCATGAAAGTAGCGGACACAAGAAATTAAGAATTTCAATGTTGCTTGATTTGAAAACAAATTCAAAACATCACGTGTTGAGTGGCGGAGTTAAACACCACTATGAAAAAACGCTCTTTCTTCTGTGCGTCAAATTCATCAACGTTGTTTTAATTCTTTATCATTATGATAGAAAATCATTAATATCTCCTTTGTGGATCAGTGAGGATAACATACAAATACATATACCAAAATTAACGTTATGATTTTTAAAAACAAAAAAAAATAGATCGCCTTCACTATTATTTATATTAATTTAAATCAATTTATAGTGTAATCATTCTTTTTTTTTTTTTAATTCCACTTTGACAATCCAAAATGACAGAAAATGTGACGATTTTCAAGATGGCGTCGGAAAGTTTCACTTTAGAAAGCCACTCACCACAAGCAAAGGATCATCATGGGGATGAAACACCAGTCTGGTGAGCGGGGACATGAGCGTGAATATGTAACGTGCGCTGGCGGCGTCCTTGCCCCCGCACAGGCGCGTGCCGAACTGCCCGCGCGGCTCCAGCAGGTTGATGTTGTTCGAGCCCACGTAGTTTTGGGCCAGATTCACTATCGTCATAGCCAGGGACTGTTCACCTGTGATTCAAATGTATACAAGTTACTTAATAATGTTTTATTAGCTGTTTTCTTTTTAATATATAATTTAAAAAAAAAAATACATCTCCAATATTATTATTACATATAAAGTGTCATTCCATTCTTTTCCAGCTTCATGCTCTAACCTGCACGTGGGGGAGACAGGGGAGTTGTAGGTTAGGTACTGGGAACATGGCGACCTAGTATTAAAAAAAAGTCTGTTCCTATTAAAACGTTGCCCCCTTCCCACTTTCCGCCTAATTAGAGCCAATGTATGTTCAAATGGCGGAGCTCAACGCCGCGTCTTGCCTTGTTTCAAAAAATGTACGTACCTACAAACTATCGTGTAAACAATTCTCTAAATAATTATTTAGAAAACATTAAAAATAACCTCCTGGACTGATTTCAGGAGGCGCTAGTTAAAATCGGGCTAACTTATTTATTTAAACATTTACTAAATTAATACAAAAACAATTTCATTTTATACCAGACTTAAAGCAGTACCTTATGTTGAAATTTTTAAACATTCTAGAAGAAGGTCACATATTCTATATAGAAATTAATTATTTATACAAATAGCACTTACAATTACAAAACAAAATGCATAAATTGAAAATTGACACAATGCTAATTGCACATTACATACATTAAGAATCACATCCCCAGTCGAGGAAATGAAATATTTAATATTTTCAATTTAAATATTTAATGTTTCATTTCTTCGGTCTGGTAATAAAGCAAAGCGCGGCGTTGAGTTCCGCCACTCAACACGCAATGCCTCAAATTCGGCGGAAAGTGGGAAACGGAAGTGAAACGGAGTGTCATAACACTAGGTTTCACTTTCGTTCCCTCTGCCTACCCTGCCTAGTGCGGGATACAGCGTGAAGCTGAAAAAAAAATCACATTTAATACAAAAAAAGAGAATTATAAAAATATAATGTAAACTCTTTATAAACGTTACCCTTTGTTACGATTAACGCCCTTTAAAGTAGAAGCGAGCAAAACTTGGTTGGTTTCTTACATATTGATTGTTCACTCAAGACAAAAAATGCTCAGTCCCTCGAGTTTCGTTATACAGAGTTTTTACTATAGTTTAAATATCAAAAATTGTAGATTATAACTGTAAGAGCTATTTCTTATACGAAATAGTTCCAAATCAGTAACAATCAGCTGTGTAGCACCAACGCAAAGATATCCAGTACAATGGTACTAGTATCGCTCAATGGTGCGTAGCGTCCAATTAATATGTATTTCTAATACAAGCGTATCTCGTTGCTTTGTACACGATATCTTTTTATTTACTACTAGACGTGCGCGCGGATTCGCCCGCACATAATTTAATATACGAGGGGTGGTCCAAAAGTTCGCAGAATGGAGGGGATGAAGTGGGGATAAGGTAGCTCGCTTAGTGTCAATAGTAATTAGTATATATATAATATTTCACCCCTATAGCGCCATTCGTTTACGAGAGTATTCGCCTGCTAAACAAGTCAATCCGGAAGCAAACTGCAACTATGGAGAGAATTGAACATCGCGCTGTAATAAAATTCCTTACCCAAGCAAGGAATAAAGGTTCAAACCATTTTAAATGATGAAATGAAATAAATGGACGCCTTTTATGGAGATCAGTGCCCTGGTAAAACAATGGTTTATAAGTGGCATGGACTTTTTAAAACATGGTCGAGATTCAATTGAAGACGACTCTCGCTCTGGGCGGCCAGTTGAGGCCAGCACATCAGATATCGTCGAAAAAGTCAAAAAACTTGTACTCGAAGACACACGTTTGAGGAAAAAACAATTATCTGCATTTGTTGGAGTATCAGATACAACCATTTTGCGGATCCTGCACGACCACCTGGGCATGTCAAAGTCAGCGCAAGACGGGTGCCGAGAATGCTCACGCCGCTTCAAACACAGCAGCGCGTCGACGGGTTTAAGCACTTTTTGGAGGTGTGTGGAGACAAACCTGTGCAGATTTTGGAGCGGATTGTTACTGGAGATGAAACATGGGTTCATCACTTTGAACCTGAATCAAAACAGGAGTCCATGCAGGCACAAAAAGGGTACACCACCTCCCAAGAAATTCAAAGTGTCAGAATCGACCAGAAAGTTGATGGCCTCTGTTTTTTGGGATTGTGAAAGAATATTTCTCATTGATTATAAAGAAAAGGGTACCATTATAACCGGAGGATACTACGCAACGATATTGGAAAAGTTAAAGGAGGCAATTAAAGAAAAACGTCGAGGAAAATTGGCCAAGGGTGTGTTGCTTTTGCAAGACAACGCGCCGGTTCACAAGAGCCGAGTTGCCATGGCTGCTCTGCACACGCATGGATTCGAACTACTTTACACGTTCACCCACCCTATAGTCCAGACCTGGCCCCTAGCGACTTTTATTTGTTTCCAAATTTAAAAAAGAACTAAGGTGAAGGAAATTTTCGATAACGATAACGAAGTGAAGGAGGTAATTTTGGAGCATTTTGAGGCAAAAGACAAAAAATATTTTTTTAATGGGTTAGAAAAATTAATTCATAGATCGAATAAATGTATTAGACTTAAGGGTGATTATATTGAAAAGGAAAAATAAATTTGTTGTTATATTTTATCAACAACCCTTTCATTCTGCGAACTTTGGTAATGTTAGCGTAGCCTATCATTGATGCATGCTATGTATCAATATAATTAAAAATGTTTGTTCATCAATGTGATCTTAGTGTGTAACATTGGCTTTCTAATAAATAATTATTATTACTTCAGCTATATATTCTACATACCATGGTGGTAAGCCGAGTGCTCAGCAACTGAACCGGCCAGTTGTGCCACTTTCACCTCCCTCTTATCATTACGTTTTATACACGTGAAGATCACCTTACGTTGACCTGGCTTGAGACCATCTATCATCGATGGTATAGATCTGGAACAATATTAGTTTTACTTTATTATGGGAAAAGAATAATTATTACATATTAAAAAAGAAAAAAAAATGTAGACTTTCGATCCATATTTTTTTTTTTATAGTACAATATTTAAATTATTGTGATTTTACTCTTTTTTTTTGAGTGCCTTATTAAAGTAGCGAACTTTATGTCAGCACTCTCCATTCTCTCATCTCACTGACGCTTTCTGCCTGAACGAGACATTACATATTGAATGGCGTAACTCAACACCGCGAATTTCTTAAATATATTGTATAAATACTATAATAGAAGCCATTATAATATTTATAAAATAAATACTTGCGTCGTAGTAAATAGTAATGATTCAATAACACTTGAATTTTGTAATTATATAACATACTAGCAACCCTCTCGCTCCAACTACACATTTTTTTACGAATTTCAATAACTTTTTTGATTTGATATTATTACTTACAAGTCAATAATGTAAAACATTAGAAACTAAAACTTGATACTGATTAATAAAATATTTTCAGCAATTTTCCGAACTAAACACTTTTTTCTTTATTAACTTTTTTATTTATTTATTAACTTATATTAAAGTTGTAAGAAGGTTATCAAAATATTATATGGAATTTGCATACAAATCTGATTAGGCGTTTCTGAGATGCAGATAAACAGACAAACACACACATAGATTTAGATTATATTTAAAATGATTTTTGTTAATATAGAATAAAATCTCACCTCACATTATCTCCATTTGAAAACAAAACCAACTCCAAATTAACAAAATCAGAATAAGTAACTGCTTTTGTGTCTTTAGTATACAAATATCGTTCCGGAAGGCCAATTTCCTTCCTCCGTTTCACTTCATCCATGTGACTAGTCAACCATTCTTTCCGTTGGTCTGCACCTTTCTTGGAAAAAGCTAATTCTATATGATGATCATCCGTTGGCCCGCTATAACGGAAACGGATTCTATGCCTGTCCATGTTCTGGAAATACTCTTTAGCCTCCTTTGATGTGGAGGTACCCAAACCTTTGTAGTACTTTATATTGTATGTGTGATGATTTTCCGTTTCACGCTTCCATTCTTCAAACTCAGGCAACGAATAGAAAGAAATTTCTTTATCTTTTTTGGTCGCTTTAACAATAGGTGTTATGAATTCTTCTAAAAATGGCAATTTAAGAAGCTCTGGCCAATTGTGATGTATGAAGTTTATAATGAGTCCCTTAATATGGGATCCATCCTGATCCTGATCGGCCATTATCATAACTTTACCATATCGCAACGTTTTCAAATCATCCACTGTATTATATTTCTTCTTGTATTTAAGCCCAATTATTTGAATAAGGTTATTAATTTCAACGTTTTCTAATACTTGTTTGTGTGAAGCGTCCCTAACATTTAATGGTTTACCCTTTAAAGGGAACACGCCATAGTGATCTCTTCCCACCACACCAAGTCCTGACACAGCCAAGGTCTTAGCCGAGTCTCCCTCAGTGAGAATTAATGTACATAGATGAGAATTCTTACTTCCGGCGTCGTTAGCATCTTCTAACTTCGGTATTCCCTTCAATTTGCTCTGTTTCTTACCAGAAGCCTTAACCAGCTCCGTTTGAGCTTTGAACTTGGCCCAGGACAACACCGATTCTACTAAGCCTGATTTTGATACTGCTGTCACGAATTTTTCCGAAAAATTGCATTTCGATCCAAAACTTTTCGCTTGGAGTGTCATATTCTCTTTTGTTTGAGAATCAAAGGTTGGGTTCACTATGAGACAGTTGATGAAAATCCACATATGATTTTTAACTTGAAACGGTTTAATATTAACACCTCCTTTATTTTTCTTCTTCAATACTTCTAGAACATTCTTGACCACACTGTCAGCTACTGTGTCTACATGCTTGCCACCTTTAGTAGTAGCAATGGAGTTAACAAACGACACTTGCTGGAAGCCTCTATCGGAAAGAGTTAAAGCCACTTCCCAACGATCATTAACTTTTTCGTAAACTACCTTCAATGGTTGTCCGTTTTCATCTTCCTTGCCTTTAATATATAAGTCAATATAATCTTTGAATTTGTTAATTTTTAATCTTTCCCCATTTAAGTAGACTTTGACCCCTTGAGAGGATGCCGCCACATCGTAAGCTCGACGAGACATTAACAAAACAATGTCATCTTCCAACCTCTCCATTTTAAATTTAGCCAAATCGGGACTAAAGGTCACTTTTGTAAAATCATCGTCTTTACCAGATTCCTTCACTTTGGGTTCCGAAGCCTTAGTCATGTTGGAACCCCAGGTCTGTTTGAAATGTTTCTTATATTGTTTAGATGCAGTTTCAACTGTGAATTTAGTTGAGAATATATTACAGAGCTTAGCACCGTAACCGTTCCTTCCTCCGGTCACTTTTTCTTCTTCATCATTATAATTAGATGATGTCAACAGGTGTCCAAATATCATGGTTGGCACATACATTTTTTCTTCCTTATGCATCACTACAGGGATGCCGCATCCATTGTTATATACAGATATTGTATTTGTTTCTTGATTGATGTCAATTTTGATTACATCCATTTTAGAATCCCTTTGCTTGTTATCAGCTGCGTTAACTAATATTTCGTCATATATCTTGTACAAACCTGAAATAACAAAAATGGGACAAATTACAACAACTATAATAAAACATTTTTGTGGCCTGTAGTGGCACAAGCGAACAAGTGTGTGACTGCAAAAGTGTGACTGGTTGTGGGTTTAATATTTTCATTTCCTAACTCTGATGCCTAAGCAAAGCATATCTTTAAAATTCACAATTCTACAAGCAATGACTCGATTCAGCAAAAAGTGTGTATATAGGAATAGAGTGTCTTTTTCAGCTAAAAGTATCTTTATAGGAATGGAGTGTATTTCAGCTAAAAGTATCTTTATAGGAATGGAGTGTCTTAACTGTTCTCCATTTAACTCTGCCTGCTATGATACTTCATGGAGCCAAAAAAATTGTATAAATGTTTTATGAAAGTTAATATTACTAGTTACACAATTTTGCCTTTCTTTTTAATTCCTTTAATTTTTTACTTTTAAATCTAGTCTTAATGTCATGGTGCATCGACACTCAACACCTCAATTTCAGCAGCATGTGAGGTGAAGTGGGCAACGGAGTGTTTTATCACTAGGTTCCCTCTGCCTACCCTGCCATATGCAGGTTACAGCTTGAAGCTATAAAAATATACAATAAATTGTCATGATACAGTGCAACAGAAAAAATATTAAACCATAAAAAAAAAATACCTGGTACATAGTTCAATTCCCGTTGAACCATACACTCCTTCTCTTTATCATACACCCACATTGTCTCAGTGGCCCGTTCAACGGAACCTATATAGGTGTCAGGACGCAGAAGAATATGTTCAAGTTGGGATTTCTTTTGATATATTTTCTCGATTGCACCCTTTTGACCCTTAGCGGGTGCTTCTGTTGTACCATTTTGAGTACCGTTACTCATTTTTGCTAACATTGACTGAAAAAAAATATAAGATGTAATTTTAAAGCAGTCTATTCTTGAGATTATTGTGGTGCAGTGGCAGTGTGTCTAAATGTAGACATGACAGTTGCTCCATCTTTTATGATATTTTTTTATTTTTTTTTATCCCTCTGCTCAGGTATGTAATATAATAATAAAGAAATAACAGTAAAATGAAAATTTATAAAAATCCAAATACTTAGTACAGGAATTATCACATATACATAGTAAGAAAAAAAAATAAAAAAAATACTGAATTGTTAATAAATTATTAGCACGATAGAAGATATAACATATAATAATTTTCCAAGCTGAAGGTAGTTCTAAAATTTTATTTATTAAAAGAGCTACTTAAAATATTCTTTTATTTATTCATTTAATTTCTTCATTTTCTGCTTAGTTATATTTGAAGCAAATTAATTTATATAAATACACTTTTAATACGTTGCACGTATTTCTTTCGGTTTTTCAATAATAATTCACAGCCATAATCTCATATTTTTTTCAAAATTAACGATTTTTTATATCATTTCGTTATTGAAGGTAGTTTCAAATGTTACTCATCTATTATAGGTACACTTTAAGGTATCTTTATTTAAATATATACATATATTTTATTATAAAAAAAAGATGTAAACGTTCTAATTGCACTAATAATTCTAAGCAATTAGAATTTTAAATTTATATTGTTTATAGTAGTATTGAGCATATATTAATTAGTACCTATTTCACAACAACATCTGTATAGTATTCTATATAAATAATTTTAACATATTAACATATGGATACAAATAAACAAGCACAATTTTGACCGTTACCAATCAAAATGCCGCCAAGATCGGACCGCTTACCTTAATATCAGCCATCTTGTGTGTCGTGCTTTTAAAACGTGCGCGATCAACGCTACACACGAATTGCCTTGAAAACAAGACAATACAATGTTTAAAACTGCTGGTTTTCGCAAAACAACATCTTTACTGTTGCAATTTACAATTAACACAGCCGCGACGAAATAACGAACTTGACAAAGACGCCGTGAACAAGCGTAGACTATAAACATAAAGTATTAATTTCCTTTTTATTGTCTATGAAATTTTGATGGACGTTAAATGGTAAAATTATGAAAAAGCTTTACTTACAATAACATTCATATAATTTATTTTATCCAATATGGTCGTATATTATTACTAATATTGTAATAAATCTTAGCAGTGGTAAAATTAACCTATAAGATTTTATATGATTCACTTTAAATGCATTTTTCATTGTACCATATATTTTTTTTAATTTTTAATTTGAGAATATGAATGACGGGCAATATTACAAAGTTTAATTTCAAAACTATTTGAATTTTACTTTTTCACTATAATTTACCACATTGCAGAGATATTGTTATTACCGTACCATAAAATACTTCAGCCGGAAAATAAATACCCTATTCATTAACAACAAAAAAAAAAGGAAAATCCATGTAATTTTTTAAAACGAAACAATATTAGCTCTATCCGTAGAATCTATTGTAAGTGACCACGGACCACTGTAAAAAGTATCAAAACTTCAGGTTTCCAAAAATGTATAAATGTATCAGCGATTGATCCAGTTAAAATTATTTCATTTAAAATGTGCAACAATCCCAAAAATCAAAGGTATTATAACATTGTATAAAAAGTATATTATTTATCTGTGATAAATACGTCTGAAATTGACAGTGACTGTTATTAAAATTATTTAAGGTTATGTTTCAAACACAAATAAAATTTGTATTGTTCAAACATTTTGTAGAATTTAGTTAAATTACATATTAAAATGTCATTTTTAAGTTACGCATCTCTAGTATTAAGAAGAACTGCTTCGTTACGCTACCCTGTTAGCCATACCATTAGTAAAATAAAATGTACCGCTAAATACAGTTCACAATCAGTCGTAACGAAAACTATTCATGATGTAAATACAAACGTAACTAAAGATGTTATATTATTTAAGTACGAAAATCCAAAATTTTTCATGTATATGAACATATTCGCTGTTGTTCAATATATGTTTTGGACATATCTAGGCTTGTTTGCTTTACAAAACTTAAAAGATGCGCCAGTTGATGAATCAAAGATTACTGATGACACTCCATGGTTTAGGAAAATTAACTTAGGGCAAAATAAATACAGAAATACCTTAGGAGCAGTTGCAATATTGATTGGTAAGTATAAGCTTTTTCAAGATATATGTATATTATTTATAAAAAAGCATATTAAAATTATTGTTTTATAAATTACAGGATCAGGATCATTAGCAATGATATGGATGTACACATTAAAATCAGTTCGATACTTAGTATTAAACAAAGGTGGAAAACATCTTACTTTTGTGACATACACACCATTTAGAAACAATAGAATGATGAAAGTTCCCATAGAATTTGTATGTTGCAAGGAAAATAGAAAAACGGCGAGAGTTCAATTACCGCTTAAAGTTAAAAACACTGTAATGCATTACATGTTGGATATGAGGGGTGAATTCAAAAATCCTCTATTATTTGATTGTACTGCAGGATTAAAAAGAATATGGTAGACCTTGAACTAAAACTAAATATTTATTGTTTTTTTTTTGTAATTAGTCATTACTAATATGTTGTATTAAAATATGTTGAGATCTATTTTATAAATAAACTTGTGTAAATAAATTCATGTCCTTTTCACTACTCTTAAAGGTAACACATACTTTTGAAGTTCGTCACAGGCAATGTCTTACTTGAAATTTGGTTCAAAGTAATTATCATGGTGAGTGAAATCTTAAGGCTAAGGGCTACCCTGCTGCGCAGAAAAAACATAAAATCAATGTTTATAATTGGAAGCTTTTAGTTAAAAATATTTACTAAATATATATTATTGATATCTCAGCTTCTCGCTGTACCCTCCACAAGGCAGGGTAGGCAAAGGGAACTTGGGAACCTAGTGTTAAGACACTCCATTTCTTTCCTCACTCTCCGCCAAATTTGAGGCATTGTGTATTGAGTAGAGTCCAACATGGAATGCTTTGAGGTGAACTCAATGCTATGCCTTGCCTTGTTACCAGAGCGAAGAACCTGTCGTGTTTACTGTCACACACTGAGTCACTGCTCCAGGACAGGTCTTTTCAAGAACTAGCTTATATTCAAACCAAAATTTATCCTATAAATTTGTACACTTGATTTTGTGATTAGGAAAATGAAAACCATTGAACAATATTATTTGAAAAATCTTTATTATTTGAACTAAACTGAAAGTAAAGTTTGAATCAACACAAAATAAACAAGAAGTATAATTAATAACAAAAATAATTTCTCTTCATATTTACAAGTCCGCTTTTTCACATCAGACACAAATGTGCAATATTAAATATGTTAGCAATTTAATAAACATTGAATTTTAAGAAATGAATTGAAAATTTTTATAAAATATATTAAAATAATCGAATGTAACCTAAATAGTACTCACACCTTTTGGGAACTTGTTAAGACTACTAAGCTTTACATTTTTCATTAAGCACTTATATAGTTTCAAGAGGTTCAGGTTTGAGTGATTCTACATTAAAATTTTTCAAAGACTATTTTCCTTTTTTTTATTGTGAAATAAAAGATATAAAAAATCATATAATTAATATAACATATTTGTGTCTAATTTTACATGAAAATCAAAGACAATCCACAAAATATATATATACCATAGACACATGACCTACAGAAACTACTCATCGCTTAATCTAATACTACATAATATTATAACTTTCCATTTAATTCTACAAATGCGTCAACTAGCTTGCTACAACAAGCTACTGAGGATTGACGGAGATTTTATATTAAAACGCTTTTATATACAAAAAAATATCGGTCAATTGGGAAGAGAAAGTTCAACAAGAAGTTCTACTTATAAAAGTTGACAATTTTAAAGTTCGCAGTGTTTTAAATAAGGGTTAACTTTTTATTTCTCGAGGTACAGAACCCTAAAACTTTAATACATACTATTTTCAAAATAAAAAAAAATCATTAGAGCTTCGAATCATTAGAGACATTTATTACAAGAAAAATGTAAAGTTTATAAATTTAACAATTTGTATCCATCAACCCCCAACTTTTAAGTACAATATTATTTCTTATTTACAATAAATTATTATTTTTTAAAGTTTCTACTAATAAATTACAAGTTAAGGCTCTGCGTCATCGCACAGGAAAAGCAGTGCACATTTAAATTGATTTAACATCAAAATAAGAACATGGACACGACCTATAAGAAATCCATGACAATAAGTTCACATCCACTTTAAAATTGTGATAATTATTAATTAATAATAATTTTGACATAAGTGTTTGACAGTTACCAATCACAGATTAACAAAAAATTATACATAGATTATAAATATAACATTTAATATGCATTGTTTCTGACTGCATTGCAGTTACTTATTAAATTACACTTCACCATCGATCTATCGTCCAATAATGATTAATTTTAACTTAGCAATTACCATTTATTAAAAATATTTCATTTGTGCTGCAAATATATAAGACCGTTATGCTGAAAAGGCTTAGTTTAAAAATAAAATATATATTATACATAATTTTTATATTCGACAAAAACATTTTTTTTAGACATTTGTTAGTTAAGTTTTTAATTTATAAGCATATAGACGGTCTCTTGTATGACGATCACTGTGAAATACCTTGTCATAATTGAAATATGACTATACAACTAGAGCACGCTACGCGCACAGTTCCTTACAAAAATATATACATTAAACATATTTACGTGTCAATATACTCACTTTACACCAGTACTATGAAACATTAAAAGAAATAAAAAACCAATGAATGTTACGGAAAGAAAAAAAAAGTAGTTTCTTGCTAGAACTAGATATCTTTTCCTTTATTTTTTTTCCATATGAAATTAAATCACACACATTCTTCATTCAGTCTCATATTCTTAAGAAAACTTCAGTCAACACCTCAACAAGTCATTACGATATAAGCATGCAATATTAATTGAGCTATATGCTATTTATTACATACATATATTAAATATTTATATATAATTAATGCTTTAACCGCATAGTTTCAAAAATGTATACCAATAACATTGTGTCCATTAATATTTATTGCAATTTCAAACATTTTTCTTTTGGCCCATGTAATAATATATACAAAATGTTGCCACATTTTCTATGTTCCTTACTTAGAAACATATCACCGTTTTTTCCACTATTTGCTAACTAAAATCCAATGTTGCAATCCAAAAAGATGATTATGGGAAACACAACCCACAATCTGCTTTTTATTTGGAGTTAGAGTTACTACTTTTTTTATAATTCTAAACTGAGCGACTTCATTTTTTGTTTATCAAATAAATGCTTAATTTATAATCTGATATATTAAGTACAATTTCAAAAATGTCTTTCTATGAATCAATCCATTATAAATTTTACTTCTGATTATTATTTTTTTTAATATTCATTATGTATATATATGTATATATTGGTATATTTGTTGTGAGATAATTAATATTTAGAATAATTTGATAAAATTTTTATTACATAATAAATCATGTATTTATTATACATAAATAAACAGAAAATACAATTACAAAATAGTATGAGTCTTAGATCAAATAGTCAAATTAATTATTTTTTCAGAGTTTGAAAAATATTTTTTGTTTCTTAAAAATTTTCTATTGGTATTAAATAGTGTTGTCAAAGTAAATCACATACATTTTATATATTAACTGTTCTTTACCATAGATTTTATCCTGAATTAATTTTTGATATAAAATTACAATCAAACTGTTTTAATGAATAAGTTAAAAAAAATATGTATAGTTAATTTAACATTATTTGATCTATCGAGTACATATTGCTAACGTTATAAAATAGCCCATGCCTTTCTCTTCTATTTTTGTACTTCATACAATCACTTTTTTTATTTACATATCAATATTTTCTCTAATTTATTATCTCGACCTTTAATAGAAAATAACCGTTACGTAGTTATTCTTTCAGTGATAAATGAGGTTGTAGCGAACTTTTAAATTCTTAATAAGATCTTAAATTTTAATAATGATTTAGGCAAAATATATAAAAAGAGTTTCTTTTGTCAATCTTTGTGTACTACTGTTTCCAAATGTTTATGGCAGTTAAATTTAATCTATATTAAAAAAAAAAAAAACATCCACCGCACATAAAGTAATGTAATTTGATATGAAATTATCATATCAATATATAAATACAATACATAAATAAATATTAATCAGTTTAATGTACATATTATGCTGGTAATAAATTAATGACGTCATTTAATATTCAATACATGTATGTCATAATGATTATAATGTTGTTATAATATTTATAATGCAATATTGTTAGAATTCCAACATTTCAACGTTCTTAGATTGGTAATTTAATTTTTTTTATTTAAATCTTTACGCTTTTTGACAGGGATGTCAAACATTTTGATATAGACTGGGAAAAAATAGTGTTGGGACACATCGTTTCCATACTAAGCAAAAGTTTCAATTTTAAATTATCAAGATAGAACATCACTTCATCTATTTTCAATGTATATAGAAACTATATACAAAACATTTGAAAACTCCAAAAGCAATCCCTTACTTACCACTAAAGTCATTTAACCAGAGACAAGAGATTTAGTTTTAAAGAAAGTCATATCCTCATGTACAGTCGCGTGCATAATATATACAAACCAGCACAGAAAATGACACTTCACATCACGATCAACTGTACTTTAGTGATGTGATCGCGATCACAAGGTAGTACGTCCCTACGTAGATATCTAAAATAGGATAACCTCCGATAATTAATAATTTTCTTGTCCGTCTGTATATGTTTCGGTTGTTGCAATACAAAACAACTTTAGTCACGTTTCTCATACATAATGTCCGAACTAGTTTTAATATCTACGTCAGTCGGAGTACCTCGCGCGCGTTATGTCGTCGTCGTCCCGGCCCGGTGTGATGCTTTCAATTTCGTCCACCTCCTCTAGGTTCTTTGTGTTGGGATTGCATAGTCTGAAATTATTTAGAAAACAATATATTAATTTTCAAATATTTTCTGTATTATCATGTAGTAAATATTATTAATAATATGTGTACCAAGATATCAACATAGAGGCCTGTGATGGTGCAAGCATATATATATATATATATATATATATATATATATATATATATATATATATATATATATATATATATATATATATATATATATATATATATATATATTTATATATATATATATATATATATATATATATATATATATATATATATATATATATATATATATATATATATATATAATTTATATCAATATTGATCTAACCTGTACTATATTAATATGATACGATAATGAACTACAACACAGAGCATGTAAGGAAAACAATAAATACTGTAACTAATAACACTGCTATAAACTAGATAATTAATTTAATTAATCTTTGCTATCTTTAATTTAGTAATTATCGCGCTATGCTATACATACGTATACATTGTAGCTCTGTACCACGAAATAAACTTATCCGCTTTTAAATGTATTAAACATAAATTATTACGAATAGTAATATGAGGCCAGTTGTGGCGCAGCGGCACAAGAGTGTGACTGTAACCAACAGGTTCTGGGTTCGATCCCCAGTCGAGGAAATGAAATACTTAATATTTTTAAATGAAATATTTAATGTTTCATTTCTTTGCTCTGGTAATAAGGCAAAGCGCGGCGTTGAGTTCCGCCACTCAACACGCAATGCATCAAATTCGGCGGAAAGTGGGGAACGAAGTGTCTTAGCTCTAGGTTCCCGGGTTTCCTCTGCCTACCGTGCCTCGTGCGGGATACAGCGTGAAGCTATGTATGTAGTATGTATGTATGTGTAGTAATATGAAACACTCAACGTGAAATGTGTCGAAAATTAGGCGGAAAACGGGAAACAAAGGTTTCCCCTGTCAATGTCTTGACACGAGCTTTCCTACTATATTTGAGATACATCGTTCCACTTACAAATATTAACTTTTTAGCGTAAGTTAAAAAACATTAGTTGCCCATATTTTCCATTGCAGTACAATTAAAAATCCGGTCTTAATGTTAATTCTAGAATGAATCCTACATATATACAAGAAATAAATAGAAAGTTTTAAAGTGGGGAACGGAAGTGGAACGGAGTGTCTTCACACTAGGTTCCCGGGTTCCCTCTGCCTACCCTGACTTGTGCCGGATACAGCGTGAAGCTGAGTAGAGTAGTATAAATAGAAAGTTACCTGCATTTACAACAAACGATACACGGTGCAGCCAATAGTAGCAATGGACTCGCCACAAGCAACAGAAGTCCAAAACCAGCGAATATTCCGACCACCTGAAAGTATTACAAGAACTCTTATAAAATAACGGTATGAAACACAATTATAGGATATTAGCTTCACGCTGTATCCCACACGAGGCAGGGTAGGCAGAAGGAACCCGGAAACCTAGTGTCAAGACACTCCGTTCCACTACCGTTCCCCACTTTCCGCCGAATTTGAGGCATTGCGTGTTGAGTGGCGGAACTCAACGCCGCGCTTTGCCTTATTACCAGAGCGAAGAAATGAAACATTTAATATTTAAATCGAAAATATTAAATATTTCATTTCCTTGACTGGGGATCGAACCCAGAACCTGTCGGTTACAGTCACACGCTTGTGCCGCTGCGCCACGACAGGCCTCATAGGATATTAAATATATTAATTAATGATATTATATACGTTTAAGAAAAAACTACCTGTGCACGATGCCACAGAACAGACGCTCGTGAGTGTCCAAGTTTATTCTTACATGGTCCCTTGTCGTAGTGTCGTAGCAAGAAATCATCCTGAAAAAAAAAAGAATACAAAAAATCGTCAAATATCGAAAATAAGTAACTTAAATAATTAAGTTTTTTCTATTCATTTATAATCATTTGATAAATGGCTGAACCTAACGCCCTATGTAGTCGGACCACCGTCTAAAGAAAATCGAAGTCACTATCATCGTTTGTTTTTTTTTCAGCCTCATCCTGTAACCCGCATATGTTCTCTCGGTAGGGAACTTGGGAACCTAGTGTAAAGATATACCGTTACATATTTCACATTCCGCCGAATCTCAGACGTGCGTGTTGAGTGGCGGATCCTAACGCCGCGGCTTGTTAGAGCGAAGAAATGAAAACATTGAATATTCAATTTTAAAATATTAAATATTTCATTTCCTCGAATGGGCATCGAACTCACCTCGAACCAAGCTATCGTTTACTACTGCCCCACAACAGACAGGCACGTCATCGTTTGCACAGGAAAATAATTTTCTTAGAGCGATACAATATTTTTCCTTTTCACACAATTATGACGCACTAGCGCCACTACTGCGGTTATTACATGAATTAATTACGAACTCATTAAATTCAAATTAGTTTGCATTTTTTTCCGACTTACAAATTATGACTTACCATTGCTTTATAGTTATTTAATAGCTAGAGTAACTAGATAAAGTAAAACATTTTTTTCTCAGATTTACGCTGTACAGCACATGCAGGAAGGGCAGACAGAGAGAACTTGGGAATCTAGTAATGAGAAATTTCCCGACTTTTTCTATATATCTCTTTTATATATAAAAACATAATAAAATATTATTTTCAAAAACGCTATCTTTATAATTTGTAGTTTTTTTCTTGTATCATGGTAAATCAAAATTAAGTTATCATTATCTTAATTACTTCACAAATATTAATTCTACATCGTACACAACTGTACGACAGAAAAAAAAACGGCTGTACCACAGATTATATATAAAACAGAAATGTTATTATAAGAAACACGTACTAAAATAATTTTATTTCAACGAGAATATGCAACAAAGTTATTAAAACAATTATTTAATAATTAGCAAAAAATATATGTACCTATATTATTAATGATAAAATATATGTTCTTTGTTCGCAGTGTCGTTTCCGAATTTAAACAGAACCTCCAAAAAACCTCGAGGAATATATGTATCTAGTCCGTCATTTTATGTAACAACGGCATGATTATGCATGTCATTATGTAAATTTTAATAATTGATTAAATTAACTGTTGGTATTTTTTAAACAAAGATTTAAAAATGGTAACTAAGTCAAAACATTCTCGTTCACATTGAAAATACATACGTTTGAAAGTTTTAATAGGTTAAATAGTAACATTTTGCTTAAAGCTGTGTAGATTAAGTACATATTTATAGTTTTTTAAGCTTCAAACCGGATCCCTAGCGGGCTAGCCAGAGATACAAGTGCGAGGGAAACGGTCTAGGCATACCTCTTTCACT
This sequence comes from Eueides isabella, assembly GCA_019049475.1. Lineage (NCBI taxonomy): Eukaryota > Metazoa > Arthropoda > Insecta > Lepidoptera > Nymphalidae > Eueides > Eueides isabella. The sequence continues at coordinate 2,740,818 of CM032394.1, read as the reverse complement.
TTGTCCGTTCGATCCCCACTTGAGGAAATGAAATATTTATTATATTCATTTCTACTCTCTGGTAACGAAGAAAACGCGGCGTTGAGTTCCGCAACTTTACACATAATGCCTCAAATTAACCCGCGACCCCCGGAACGGTAAATCGGTGGGGCTCATCGGTATACGGGGTATTGATACATTTATTCTTTTTGCCATTCCTGTCATAATAATTACTTTGATGATATTAGGTCCTAGGTGATATGCAATACCACCTCCCACTCTCCTCTTGTAATGCTTTTCTCTCCATGACAACTATCAACTCATCCCTTTTTATTTATTCGATACATGAATTTGTCTTAAACATTTAAACAATCTTGATGATGATCATGATGTTATTTTTGAAAATAATGAACTTCCATACAAACCTTCATGCCATATTTCAACCCCTTCTACCCTTTTTTATTAAAAAGTTTCCAAGTTCAGTTCTATCTTCATATCGAATTTCATCAAAATCGGTTCAGTGGTTTAGACGTGAATGCTTAACAGACAAACGGACAGACAGAGTTACTTTCGTATGTATAATAACAGTGGGGATATATAATAAATCAACAATGTAGTATCTTAACAATTATATAAACTTACTTAACAATTTAATAAAAAGAAAGTATGATTTGAATCCTGTTCTCGGATCATTTTTGCGTTCGAACTTCGATACCGGTTAGAAAGCGTTATACTTTCTTCTGCGATAAGAATTACATTACATTATTATGAATATTTATATATAATGCTATAAGTATTCATATATTTGATCGTGGAGGCTGTGTAGAGGTGTAACGACTTAGCTGACTTTTTTTTATGTCAATAATTTAATTATCAAATTGTGTAGATAAATAACAATGTTGGCAGATGGATCCTAGCATTTAAGCCTAAGACACTCACATTCAAGTACCGTAAATAAACGTCCCATCGCCAGGATGGGGGATAAATAAACAAAAAATAAATATCTTCAAAATTATTTCAAATAACATATACATTTTAGTAAAAACATTTTATTTCTTTTATATATAATGTATCAATAATAAAATTCTTGACTTTTAATGTACATTGATTATAAATGAAACAAATTTAAGCAGTTTCAAGCCCGTGGTCATGGGTACACTGAGGTGGCTACTCAAACTACCGCCGATAAAGAAATCATTTGATCTTTCTACATGCCAGATTTTTTCTCTATGAAGTCCACAAGAAATGCGCATGTTGATAGTAAAATCACGTAGTTTTACATAAGAAATACTTGTTTACGACACCTATAGTATCCAAACCAGTTTATGCTCATAAATCTTAAAACGTAGCAAGAGTCAAGGAAGATCAGTCTTCTAATTATAAGCATGGCGACGAGTCCATGTCCTGATATGTTTATCAATATATTGAGATGTTTGATGCGTTTTATAGTATATAATAGCTACTTTTAGGTATATGACACTAGCTAACAATTAAAAACGTACAAAAAAATGAACATAACGAGATCTGAACCTGCAACTTTTGGAAACCATTCAAACGCACTGTTATCTAAGCCATATGTTCTTATCAAGCCATGAATATAAAATAGTAACGACAGTTCTGTGCTTCTGTGTTTAATTATCATTAGCGGAGTTTGGTGAATATTTTCCTACAGATACGCTAATACCATAAATAAGTTGTAACAGGCGTATGAGAATATTTTATATTTTCTTCAAAAGTATTTTTCTGTATAAGTGGAAAAACACTTCAACAATATTAACCTGATTTTTTATTTGAAATTACCTAAAAAGTTAATAAAATAATAAATAAATAAATTGTAAAACTATTTATTTATTAAATAGTTAAACCAACAATATTTTATTTAATTTACTTTTACATTATTCATGGTATTTATGCGCATACCTTGTTTGTAACAATAAATTATACACATTAAACTTCATAAATATTCATTATACTATAATAATATGTTGCAAATATAAGACCCCGAGGCCAGTCGTGGCGCTGGAGCCCATGGGTGCGATTGTAAACGCGACGAATTGTGGGTTCGAACCTCACTCGATTGAAATTAAAAATTTAATGTGTTCGGTCTGGTAACAACGCAAGTGCGGCGTTGAATTCTGTCATTCAACACGCAATGCCTCAAGTTCGGCGGAAAGTGGGAAACGGAACGGAGTGTCTTAACACTACGTTACCAAGTTTCCTCTGCCAACCATGAACGATTAACCAATCAAAAATTATAACATTAAAAAAGAAACATAATAAATCAATAGGTACTCACGTCCAAAGAAGCCAAGCAATACCAGCAGAACACATGTTTACATCGTTTGCACATCATTTGGGCGCAGCCCTCATCTTTCTCTATCGGCACTCGGCACATCGGGCATAGCTTTATTAGTTCCGAGTCGGGTAAGAGGGGAGCCCCCGCGCCAGCCATTGAGGAAGATGCTGCTGCCGCTTCGCAGGACAGACCACCGTGCCACTGTAAGAGATTTTTAAAGATACACATACAGGTTCGTCAAAAGAAAATAAGTAAAATAATGCCTGTCGTAGCGTTGGGAAATAAACGTGCGCGACAGGTTGCGCCTTTGAATAAATGAAATTTTAAACATGTTCATTCCTTGACCCTGTTAATGAGGCAAAATGAGGCGTTGAGTTCCGCGACTCAAGCATGCCTTAAATTTTTCGGAAAATGAGATACGGAACGGATATCTTGTTAGTAGGTTTCCGTGTTCCCTCTGCCTACCTGGCATTGTTTGGGGTACAGCGTGAAGCTAAAAGAAAGAGTAAAATAACAAAATGAGTTAAAAAGTTCAAGCCACGGTATATCGTTTAGATACGCTGCAAGCTGTTAGGAGAATCTAATAAAAAAATAAAGAATTACATATAACAATATGTACACATATTTAGAAACATATTCCAACGGATGCCACTACGTACAATTTTTTTATACGATTTACAAAAAAGTATTTTTCTTTCCCACATTATGGAATAACAATTCAAAAATATAAATTAATATATAAATTAATATATATATATATATATATATATATATATATATATATATATATATATATATATATATATATATACACATATATATATATATATATATATATATATATATATATATATATATATATATATATATATATATATATACTAGTTCGGTGGTCTTGGTACCACCGAACTGCTGTAAATATCGCTGAGAAGATGGTGAAACTGTATAATTATAAACAAAATTAGTAATAAACAAAATTGTATTGTGATTTCAAACCGCCAGAATGTTATCACTTATAAATATTACCAACAGTTATTTTTTATCGCTCGGACATAATATTATTAATTGATTGCCGAAATTTAATTTACCTAACAAAAAAAAAAACTTCTTTGAGCGATATTCAAAGTCACTACATATATATCTTACAGGTATAGAAGTCAAAACATCAGCGTTAAAGAGCAAATAAAAATATATAATAAATTAACATGAATAAATTAACATGTTGATTGCTACATAATAAAATAAATTGTCTCACATACAAATGACAAATTCGCCCATATTAGGTGATTAAGTAACCAAAAGACATCAACGGTATATGATAAATGTTCTAATATGCTAAGGTTAACAACTTTTATGATTATAAAGTTTAAAATACATTATGATATTGCTTGCAATTTTCCTCCACAAAAATAATTAAGAACGTCTAGTTTAATGTATGCATATAAAAATGAATGTAAATATCCATGTTGCAACTCAGTGTAACCTCTAAATGTCGAGTTTCTAAGTTTTTTTTTTTTGCAAAATAATTCCTTTTTCTGTGACATTTTTATAATATATAATTATAATCTATAAAAAGGTTATTTATAAATTTACATACGTAATACTAAACTTAAATTTAAAAAGCGTATAAAATTTTTGAACGAAGCGGGATTTGAACCCGCGCCTCTTGAAAACCGTTCAAGCGCTCTGACCAACTAAGCCATCCGTTCGTCGAGCTGTCAGAGAGTGTCTCTCTATAAACCTGATGGTAATGGATTGGATCTTGACTCACAGTAAATGAATTATGTTCCTTTTCTTGCTAGAAAATGAGCGAATGTTCAAATCACCTTCAAAGATTCCCTCCGCTATGGTTTAATCTGATTCCTTTTCGGACAAAACGTATTTTTGCCCTATTGTCAATAAAACTCAGCTTTATGCTGTATCCCGCGCTTGGCAGGGTAGGCAGAGGGAACTTGGGAACCTAGTGTTAAGACACTCTGCTTTACTTCCGTTCCCCACTTTCCGTCGCATTTGAGTGGCGGAACTCAACGTCGCGCTTTGAACAAATTGAAAATGTTTAATATTACATTTCCTCGAGTGGGGATCGAACCCACAACCTGTCGGTTAGTCACACGCTCGTGCCGAATTTTAATAAAAGGATAAGAAATTAAGCTTAAAATTTTAATGATATACAAAGTAAAGAACTTCTTTAACGAAATCTAAAAACCAAACAACGAAAACCTATACATATCTATTTTATAGTACTATCGTAGATCACCAAGTGTTTTATAGAATATTGTAGTAACATAATAGTATAATTTCGCCAATCATGTTTATTTATAGCTACGCAGATTACATTCAATTAAGCTGCCATTCCGCTGTAATCTGACAACCGACTGTTGGTATTGACGTTGTTATTTAATTGTATGCGTTATTACATTAATCACGTGCTGCGAGATGTTTTAAATAATTGTTTCATGAATGGGCCAATGCTAAGCAGTTGCACTGTATTACAAGTTCTGTTTGTGCACATGGCTATTTTATGCCGTGTGATTCCGGCTTAGAATAGGATCACCCTGGTACTGATGGTGTCGTAAGAGGCGACTAAAGTGCGTGTGGTAGAGTCACGTTGCCAGTAATGGCAACACGCATGGGCAGACTCGACCGGATTGTTACCACCCCCGGCATTTAAGACCGGCGTTAAGTAGTGGCTTTGGCCACTGCGTTTCGCATTAAGTATTGCCGGGCCCCGGTGCCTTTCCAATTTAAAGGACGGCAACGCTCCTGTAGCTCCTCTGGAGTTACTCGGGGCCGTGGGCGACGGTGATCACTTACCACCAGGTGACCCGTACGCTCGTTTGCCGTCTTTTCCATAAAAAAAAAACATGGCAGAGAAGTAAAGGGAACTTGAGAACCTAGTGTTAAGCCACTCCGTTCCGTTCCCCACTTACCTCTGTATTTAAGGCATTGCGTATTGCGAGGCGGAATTCAACGCCGCGCTTTGACTTGTTACCAGAACGAAGAAATTAAAATAATAAACATTTTATTTGAAAATATTAAATATTACACTTCTTTGAGAGAGGATCGAACCCACATACCACAGACCAGTGTTTGCAGTCACACACACGTTTGTGCTTAAATAAATATTAAAAAAAAATATTTGCTCTGGTAATAAGGAAGCCAAGCGCGGCGTTGAGTTCCACAACTCACCACGCAATCTCTCAACAATTATTTTATAAAAATAGATATTTCTTTAAATAGAATTTATATTCACAATTGTTTTAAGTCCAACAGATCTTTCAGGACATCACGGTGGCGTAAAATTTAAATCAAATTAATGAAAAAGAAAAAAAACTAAATTATGACCCTGACAGTTAGCGATTTATAAGATTTATAGTCAAGTAATTAGCATAAATTCCTGCTTTACATTAAAATATGAGTCATATTTTACTTTAAGAGAGAGTGATAAAGTTTATTAACCTATTATATAAACCAAAGATAAAATTAAATCTTCTCTTGATTATACTTTTTTATAACAATATAGCGTAGAATTAGCAAGAAAATATGTTATATGAATACGACAATTCAAAGCGCTCATCGCAAAAGCTGACTTCTACCTCTAGAGCGAGAATTTAACCAAAAAAGTTACTTGTTAGCGTTTGGTATTCTGGCTGAACTCTGGCTCCTAACTCCAGAGCGAAAATTTAACCAAATAAATCTACTTGTTAGCGTTTGGTAATTTAGTGCCGATGTCGTTCATAACAATTTTCTCAAGTATGGCCAGACGAATACGTCAGACGTCTATTGTCAACATTTGCAAACTATGATGGATAATCTAGCTGCTAAACGACTGAGGCTGGTCAATCGCTCTACGCCACTGCTGCTTCACGACAAAAGCTAGACCTCACACTGCACAAAAGACCGCTACCAAATTAGTTAATAAAAACTTCAATTAGAATTTCTAAGATATCCACCGTACTCCCTAGACCTTGCTCCAACAGATTAATTTTAATCATACATCCTCACTCACACTCAGCTTCACGCTGTATCCCGCATATGGCAGGGAACTTGGGACCCTAGTTTTAAAACACTTCGTTCCACTTCCATTCCTCAACGCCGCGCTTCTGCCTTCTTACCGGACCGAAGAAATGCAAGTATTTAAATTGAAAACACTAAATAGTTTACCTCTTCGAGCGGAAATCGAATCCGAAGCCAAAGTGCGTTGATAGCATTGGTTCACTCTGATTTAATTAATATATTATATAAAAAAAAAATCGACATTTTATACCTTTCATATCAAACTTCAATTTAAGAACAACATTTATCGTCTTTTTTTATTTTTACGCTTTATATCACTAAACACTGCAGGCATAAAGAACCCAATGTGAAAACACTCCTTTCTCCACTTTATCTAGATAATGCAAGTGGCGAAACTTAAGGCCGTTACCTATACAATGGAAATAAATACACGATTTCTATATATATAATAATATTTAACAAGCAGACAGGAAACCCACAACCGTTGCATATAAAAATAAACATTTTCCAACGACAGCGTCATTTAATTCTATAAATAGTCTAGTTCAATCAAATTAGCTCAAGAACGTGACCAATTGTACAAATAGTTAAAATGAAAAATACTTAGCAATAATGACTCCGTGTATTTTTTGTTCTAACTCATTACGCAGTCTAGATATCAATCACAGTAATAAATCAACCGCAACTGTTACTGTTTCTTTTCTACCTGTTGCGTTTAGTTTAATATATTATTTATTGTATTATCTTAATTTTGCTGGTTAGATGACACTCTTTTAACGACACATAGTAAGTATAGTAAGATACTGGAGTAATGTACAGTGCGCAGAAGTCACCAAAAGCAATTAATCTATATTTATTGGACATTATCTCAATAATTTTCATATAAAATTTTATGACAGCGTCTACATCTATAAGCACAATGGTTACTGATTTGAAAAATTTACTATTTTCATTATTTGGAATATATTTCATTTGGTAAATTATTATTTTCATTTCCCGACACACAAACAAACTAAATAAGCGGTTGACAGTTAACGCGCAATGTTTTCAAATAGGGTAAGAGAGGGAGAGAGAGACCTCAGTTAATCTTCGAAAACACAGTATCTACGATACAGAAGGAAGCCACGTAAAAAGAATGAGAACCTCCAGAGGGCATGTATGAAGAGGTTGATGACAATGGACGAGGTGAAAGAGGTATGCGGAGACCATAGCGTTTTTCGCTACGTGCTCTCTGGCCTCCCCGCAGACACACCGTGAAGTAAGTTTTTATAAAGTACCTCGCTTTGCGTGGCTTCGTTTTGCGTTTTTGTCGAAGTTGCGTCGCTGCTTAATTTTTAATAATTTACTGTGCGTCGTTAGATTTTCGAAGTTGTGTTGTTTTGGATTCGAATCTTTATTTTGAATTTTTCCCTAAAATATGGCAACACCTTTCTTTTTAATTGCGCCGAGCAATCAAAATTGGGGAATCCCTTTAGTTCTAACTAAAAATCAACGCAAATTTAATACAAGTTTATTTTCACTTTATTTTGCTATTTTCACTTTGCGTCGTATTTTTTTAGAACATAACCCCGACGCAAAACGAGGTATTGGTGTATATAAATTGTATTCAGTGGCGCAGCGGCATAAGCGTGTGACTGTATACGATAGGTTTTGGGTTCGATTCTTACTCGACGAGATGAAATATCTAATATTTTCAATTTAAATATTTAATGTTTTCATTTCTTCGCTCGGGTAACAAGGCAAAAGGCGGCTTTGAGTTCCGCCACCCAACACGCAACGCCTTAATTCGGCAAAAAGTGGGAAATGGGAGTGGAACAGAGAGTATTAACACTAGGTTCCCAAGTTCCCTCTGCCTACCCTGCCATGTGTTGAATACGGAGTGTAATGATTTGAAAAGAAAATCTGTAGAAAAATAATGCATAATGTTTGTTACAAGAAAAAAAGAAACACTTTCTTCAATCGCTCCAAGGAGACGCATTTCGCAATAAGACTTGACTTATAAGAATAGTAAGTAGGTTTATTCGAGCAGCATGTACCAGGCGTTCATAAGGCGCTAAGAGATCGCTAGAAGGTTACGTACTGAAGAACGTTACTTGAATCTAATAAAGCGTGTACCACATTTACTTTAAAGTAGGTACAGTCGCGTGATTACTATTCATTAATTGTTTATTGTAGGAAAAATACTTGTTAGATAAACTATTGAATAACATTATTGACAATAATAATTCATATTTAATGTAAATAAAATAATAATAATAGGTTTTTTGTTCTAAAGTGGACACGCAATGTCTCGAAAATTCGCCGGAAAGAAGGGAACGGAGTGAGTTAACACTAGGTTCCCTCTGCCTACCCTATTGATTCTTACTCTACTCTCACCCAGCTTCACGCTGTATCCCGCACATGGCAGGGTAGGCAGAGGGAACTTGGGAACCTAGTGTTAAGACATTTTCCGCCGAATTTGATTTGATTGCGTGTTGAGAGGCGGAACTCAACGACGCGCTTTGCCTTGTTACCAGAGCGAAGAAATGAAAACATTAAATATTTAATTTGATAATATTAAATATTTCATTTCCTCGAGCTTGTGCCACTGCACCACGACGGTCCCCATAGACCTATATAGACTCCTATTCCTAATTAATACAGCCTGAAGCCAAAACATAAGTTTATTACAAAATACAATCTATATATTAACTTCTTTAACTGTCTGTACAATTTAGAAACGTGCGTATCAACTATAAAGTGACCACCGGTTTGGAAAGTAGATTCCTCCGAAGAGTCCGCAAAAAACAGCATACATCTAACCCCTGCTACTTTCGTGACTTGAACATGCTCTTGCAAATTACATTTGCATTAAAAGCTAAATTACTATGTGTATATAATACTTTTTTTATTCAGTATGAGGTTAGTAGAAGAAATTAATATTATAGATCTACTTAAGTTAGAGTAATGCGCACACGCATACGTCAAATATCTTTTTTGCATATAATGTTAATTTTAATGATATTTTTATATAGTTCAAGGCAGCAGTATCTTTTGTTTAGTAAAATCGTTTTTTTTTTCACCTTCCCTCTGTATTCCGCATATGGCAAGGTGAAGGGAACTTGGGCACCTTGAGTTATAACACTCCCATTTGTTTCCCAATTTCCGTTGAATTTGAACCACCGCGTGTCTCTCTGATCTCATCACCGCGCTCTGCCTTGTTACCAGAGCGAAGCAATGAAAATATTATATATTACATTTACTCGAGTGAGGATTGAACCCACTATCTGTCGCACATTATATAATACATTTTTCTTTAAGTGTAGGAAATATTCTTGCTTATTGTAATATTAATTATTTTAATTAGTTACTTTAAAAAACCAGGTTAAACAGCAATTAAATAGAGATCTTCGCTTTCTTTCCAAATTCGAACCATTGCGTTTTGAGTGGCAGAACTCAACGCCGTACTATGTCGTAATAGAACTGGCAAATAATGGCTTCGTCCGCTTGAAAGACACAATTTTATTAACTCATCTCAATTATTTTCTTGCATATAAAATTATCATATTTTAAGACAAGATTAAAAATTGTGACAATGTTATCGAACTAAATATTTTAAATAGACGTAACTTTTTTATTTATCAATCGATTGACATAAATCAAATATCAGAAAAACCGCATTTGAATCTGCTAAGCCGTTTCTGAGTTGCGTTTTTACCGCGTATACACGCACAGATAAAGTTAAAAAAATTAAAATCAGTATTTTTGGCCATACTACATCAATAATGGTATACCTATATATTTATATATATTTACAATATATCTTTTATGTAGTCAGTAATTGAATACAATTTCTTTTTCTACGTTTAGAAAAAAAATCACTTGACTTAAGAAATACTTATTCATAGCAACTTCAAACTCTAAAGTCTAAACTGTCTGCAGACTCAGAAAGCTAATAGAGTGACCGCAGGAATGTTGCCAACAGCGCACTACAGTATTGTACTCGACCTAGATACGACCCACCCTCGCCCTAGACGAACTACTGTACATTGTTTTTTAATGATTTAACAAGTTTTTTTTTATTTTTTTTGTCGCTAAGATAAAAGAATTAGATAACTCTTTGATCGGTTTAATTACTTTACAGCAAGTGATAAGATAATAAATCTGTTTCGTCCTATAGTATTTGATAGTATATTATTTTAATATTTATGTAAATCAATATTTAAAAAATAATGAACGAATCCAAATATTTATAGAAAAGATATTATTTCCGGGCCTTGAGTTCCGACATTCAAAACGTTATGCTTCAAACTCAACAGAAAGTGTGCATCGGAACGGAGTGAACACTAGGTTCCTAAGTTCCCTCTGCCTACCCTGCCATGCGTGCGATACAGCGTGAAGCTGATTAGAGTAGATATTTTTTGTTTCAATATATGTACAAGTTTTGTTTCAATATATCTTTTACTATAACATACATTAGTATTTTTTAAGATTTCGTTAGTGACAACTGACGTCGATAATCTTAAATAAAATCAAAATTAAGTAATATTTTTAAGCACAAAATAAATAAAATAATTTATTATTTTTAAGATTTAAAATCATACTAATTTCTACATATATTTATGTATATAAAGATTACAAGTAAATCCACCAGCTTATCCGATTTGCATAGACTTGGGCTACAAAGCGTTTATTATAACAATAGGTAGTACACTGTTCAAAGCCGACGATGCCGAACGAAATACAAAGAATGAGTGGAAAGCGGTCGCCTTTCACGACGGACAATAAGTTCGCACGGTTTGTACACAAGCGCACTACTACTGTAAACTATAAAGATACATTGCATGTAAGAGCATATCTGTTTATTTTGTTAATGTGATACAGTGCGCCTTTTTCCGAATTCGTGCCATTACGTATGGAGTAGTATTCTCTCTCTCTCTCTCTCTCTCTCTCTCTCTAGAGGCTCGGTTAATTTGAACATACTGAATTATCGGATTAAAAAATATACTTTACGGAAAAATATTAAATTCCTATTGTATAGAGAATTAAGAATACTTGAATAAATGGCGGTCCTAAAGCTAAGTTTGTTGTGAAAACACTCCAGTTGAAGGTTATATAACGTACTAATTTTAAAGTTATAATCCACATTTATAAAAAGATTTCATTGTCGCTAATAAATAAATATGAATAATTCAGTAAAAAAAAGTCCCGCTGAGTTGCATCGATTCTTCCCAGGTCTGAGGCGGTAAGATAATTAGTCTAGTAGAAAGTTACTTGAAGTTCAACAAATAATTAATAAAACGATATATTTTCAGTAAAATATTTAAATTTAACGTCACCTTTTGCTGTAAATACGATAAAACGAGTTAAGTATGATTCCCACGATAACATTTAATCTTACAACATACATTATTATATAAAAATATTTATATCTAAAATACTAAGGCTTCTATAATTTTGAGATCTGTTGTGGCGCAGTGATACAAGACATCGACTATAAATGACTAGTTCTGGGTTCAATACCCACTAGAGAAAATGAAATATTTAATATTTTCATATCTTCGCTCTGGCAACAAGGTAAAGTACGTCGTTGAGTTCGACAGTGTCGTAATAGTTACGTCTACACTAGGTTCCCAAGTTCCCTCTGCCCTGCCATGAGCGGTATACCGCGTGAAGCTGAGGCGTCTATGTTTAAGACGTAGCATTTGAATTGTTTGAATAATAGGTAATAATAATCTATATATGTACAATTAAGCCAGCCTATATATACTATACATATGAAAAATTAAAATTTAAAAGACTATGTGCCGGTTTGCGGAACTTAACGCTGCGCTTTCTCATACTAAGCCATTATTATTTTATACGCAACTAAGAATACTTACTAAAAGAACCCACACCTACCTATTAAATATATAACGACAAATTCCACCGCATATGTTTTGTCTACATAGCTTTTTTATACAGATTAAAAATAAGTATTTTGAATTAATTAAACTTAAAATCTATTTTATCTATAGAATAGTTTCCTTCACTATAAAGTACTAGGGTCGCATAGCCGCAAAGGAGTTAAGCAACATCACGCATCTCTGTGAGATAATATTTCATAAAGTTGATGTACTAGGGTAACATATATTTAAGGATATGTTATTATTTGTGAATCTAGACTGTGTTTTAATATAAATGATAACCATTAAAATGTATATAGATAAATTAATTAGATTGTCTAAATGTTAGTTATAAAATTATATATATATTTTTTTAATACAAAATTTGTAATAAATTTATTTAACATTGATTAAAAATTTGTATTTTTAATAATTATATATTTTTCGAAATATCCAAATTGAAATATTCAATATTTGGAATAAACGATTTCAGATATGTGTTATTTATTTATTTGTTGATAATACTTACATTATATTTTTGTTACATTAATTAAAATTAATTGGTAAAATCAAGTTCAGCTTTACTTGTATATAAGAAACTTAATACCGAAGGTTCTTTTTATTACATTTTTAATTTGTATAGTTGCAGGGTATATAGAGAAAATTTAATGTCAAAACATTCAGTTTCTCCTTCTCCATCAAACAATACCAACATTGTGAGTTTAAAGGAAGAATTTAACGCTGCAGTCTGTCTTGTTGCCAGTACAATAATGTTCGTTCTCTGAGTGAATCTAACCCAGTCCCGTTTACAGAAACATGTGAGCCGCTAATATACAGCCTTTTCTTATTAATAAAGGCGTAGGCATTATTGAGATATCCCGTGCGATCGATCGCATCTATTGTAAACGTTACGAATATATTAATTTCAATAGATTATTTAGTTAACTTCAAATTTTATTTATTTATGAAATATTATTATTAACTTAATTCTCATACAAAATATTTTTTACACAGATTATTAATAAATTATTATTAAATTATTAACAAAATATATTTTTTATCTATTTACACAAATAAAATCGCGCGCCAAAGTGAGTACTTTACAAAAGCACATATTATGCATAGAAAATATAAATTGCAAAAGAAAAATACTAAGAAGTTAGATAGATTTACGAATAAAGAGGTATCCTAGATCTATCTATAGTACCAGGACAGCATAAACTAAAAGATATTCGCCTATGATCTCTATAGTGAACGGCCAAAATATGTTGAAATGCAAAAATAATTAGAATTGGTAATTAGTGACGTCAGATACTGACTGACATTTAAGGAACGTTCAATAATTACAATTTACGTGTTAATTATCAATGACAATTATTACAATAAATAATTTTATATAAACTATTCATTTTTTAATCATTGAAATCAATTTAAAAATCATAATCACTTTATTTTTTATTTTTCATAAATATTTTTTTCAAATTCCACTTCTGGCTGTGAGTATTAAATCCTACGACACAAAACATTTGTACTTATTATATTTAAAAAAAATTTAATGTTTGAAATGTCCGATGTCTTTTAATTTAGAGGTATGTAGAGCAAAGTGTTTTTTTTAATTTTGGGTACATGAGTTCACGCATTCTGCAAATAGCACGGTAGGCAACCGGAAGAAAATACACCTAGTGTTAAAATACTCCCTTCTCCATTCTTCTGCTCAATTATCATAATATTGCGCGTTGAATGGCGAACTACCAGGGCAAGGAAATTAAAATACGTCAATGGACAGAATCACTTGATCCAGGCCCAGAAGCGTGTAACCGTAAAGGCGGTAGGCTGTGGGTTCGATTCCCAAATCCGAACCAAAAAATTAAATATTTCATATTATCAATCGAATTTCATCATGCAATGCCTTAAATTTGTCGGAAAGTTACAAACGGAAGTGTCTTTATAGGAAAGCAGTGTTAACTCAAGAGTCCCAAGTAGTTGAAAAAAAAAACCATATTACGGATACGACTTCTTGTATGGATAATATGGATAATATGGATAATATGGATAATATGGATAATATGGATAATATGGATAATATGGATAATATGGATAATATGGATAATATGGATAATATGGATAATACGTACAGTATTCTCTTAATTCAATAAGTTTTCCCCTTCTATATTTAGTTATTTACAATTTGTGTGTTCATCGAGCGTCTGATAATTATACTCGTAACACAGGCTCTGTTTAGTTCGAGATCAGACGGGCGTGGGCTGGCTGTCTAATAATATTTATTTATGTTGTTTGAGAAGGACATTGCACATTAAGATCATGCCCTTGGATACAAATAAAAAATGTTATTTCATAATATTTTACGAAAAATGACATAAAATATTTTTGTTTCCAATATAATTATTATGTCTTTATTTCAAAATTGATAAACAATAACATTTAAAAACGATAACTGAGCATAACTTTCAGATACCATGGTACCTTTGTGTTAGGACACTTCATTCTCATTACGCATTGCGTATCGCGCATTGCCTCCTCACCAAAGCGATGAAATGAAATTATAAATATTTCATTCCCCCTAAAGAGGATTTGAATCTACAGCCTTCGATATAATTAACAATATTGTATAAATTCGATATAATTTTAAAACATCTTTTTAAAATACGTACAACATTAAGTAGTGTAATCATCAGTCTAAAATTTTACAAACAAAAAATACTTTATCACAAAAATATATATATTTATACTATCTACTAGATAAGTTACCAAAAATGTTAAAACCAACTTAGTTAACTACTTCTAGTCACATTCAGTCAGTTTTTCACTGTCGTCTTATCTTAACGAATCTTTATAGATGTTGTTCAATATACTTTTTATTCTCACTATACTAAAACAAATTCAAATTCAAATTCAAAATATTCTTAATTCAAATAGGCTTTAGCGAGCACTTTTGAATCGTCACAAACATAAAATTACCACCGGCTCGAAATGCGGTACTGCTGAGAAGAGCCGGCAAGAAACTCAACAGTTGCTTGCAAACGACAAAATACATCGCATATTGACGGAGTTTCATAGAATATATGTTAGCGAGGACTAATGCCTATATAACAAAATAAGTTACATCAAAATCTGACGAGTAGTTTTTGCGTGAAAAGCGGAAACCAAACAGACAGACAGACAAAAAAATTTTAAATCATATTTTCGGCTTCTGTTGGTTGTATTAAGATCTTCCCCCATCTTAGTTTTTCTTTAATATCTATTATGTACAGACATGAGGTTATTATAATTTTATTATATGTATAGATAAATAATCCTACAGTAATTATCTTTGTGTAACTCCAACGATACAAAAAGTTTTTTTAAAATCGGTTTTCCCATCTTCGAGTAATCTGAGAAATATACGTATTAAGAATCTCCTCCTTTTTTGCAGTCGGTTAATAAAATGAGATGATAGTCAAATATAGATCTCCCAATTGCGTTACTATGCGAAAAAACCGCATCTGTGGCTTTCAAATTTGAGGGTTACCCTCGATTTCTCCATTATTCCGTCATCAGATCCTGGTCTTTTTACCATGGGACCAATTGTGAAATATATCCTCTTGAACAAAGAAAGAATTATGAATATCGGTTCACGAATTAACGAGTAATCGGGGAACATACATAAAAGAACCTCCTTTTTTATGTCGGTTAAAATCCCTATAAATTTAAAATTATTATGTTATTCTGATATCAAAGCTATATTACTGCAAAGTTTCTTGAAAATCCGTTCAGTAGTTTTTGCGTGATAGAGTAACAAACATACACACATCCGTACAAACTTTCACATTTATAATATTAGTAAGATAGTGAGATATTTACCTCTTGGTTACACTGTGAGCAGAAATCATGTCTACAAGTCGGGCAATGCGCCGGACTGGCGGCGCGCACTTGCACCACTGTGTCACAGCCGGGCCGGGGGCAGAAGGCACGCATCGCGTCCATCGCCACTTCTGTTGATAAGAAAACAATCATTAAATAGTTATTAGGTTACAAACAGAGACATTAAATTATATATATATATATATATATATATATATATATATATATATATATATATATATATATATATATATATATATATATATATATATATATATATATATATATATATATATATATATATATATATATATATATATATATATATATATATATATATATATACATACACACACATACACACATTCAAAAATATATATGTATCTAAAGTGGCTATGTCGGTGTAAATAAGTAATCATTTTAGGGCTAAGTACTTGAAAGTACGAGATTTTATTAATATGGCGAAAACCAAACCTTATTAGCAGCCTAAAAGCATTTTCAGTGGGAAAATGAGAATAATATTGCCTCGGTATTGGTCGAACCCATAAGTATCGCGTTTACAGCTAGAATATGTCCTACTTCGTCACGAGGGTCAATTACATATTAGTATATTTAAATGTGCTTATTTGTAAAATGCATTAAGGCCGTACATTCACGTTGGCGTGCATTGACTCTTTAATGATAAAGAAAAAAAAAAAACACGCCTTTATTAATATGATAATCTGTTGCTTTGTTTAGGCATATTTTTACGTTTTTTAATGTTAAGAAACGTAACAAATATGTAAAAAAAACTGATAATGTGTGTGTGTGTGTGTGTGTGTGTGTGTATGTGTCAAGAATGATAAGCACATAATACAATGATTCTAATTCGATAATCATTTCAAAAATAATATATTTTTCTACTCTACTTCGCAGGATAATAAACGTTAAACTTAAATAAAACCATAACACTGACAGCAATTGATATTTATTATCACAAAAACTTTAATTGCGAACAAAACATTCTATAAAAGGCTGTAAATTATATAAAGAAAACAAGAAAAATGTGCATTTGCATTATTGCAATCCATTGATCGTAGGAACAACATAACATGTATCTCATAGGTTGAATAGAGTAGGTAAGTGGAACGTGATAAATCATTCAATTGTTTCAACGCTGCAAAATAACTGTAAAAGTATCATAAAGTTTCATATGAATTAGGTCAGGTATTTATAACAAGGAAAACATTTTTGTTATGAAAATATTCATATATACATTTTTACAGACACGTTGGTTAATGGTGGCTTTTAAAGTGATAACGGGTATCGGGGGAGGGAAGAAGTGACTTGAGACAAAGTCTGTCCAAAAAACACTTGCAGCCGTCGGATGGACAAATCATATATTGGAAAGTAGATAATAGAGTCACAGAGCTCTTCGGGCCTTATCTACAAAATGTGGAAAAATATTAAGTTATTAAACATTAATTTGTTTTGTTTTATTTGGCGATACGATTATTATGACAACTTTGTATTATATAATTAAATGAATGCAGGTTTGATAGTAGGAATTAAAATATATCTCCTTTAAGTAATAATCGCTATATATATTCAATAGTTATGTATATACATTTGTTAGTTCATAAATATGCTGTTCACACAAAATTATCGTAACTAACCAGATTTAACATCAAAACGAACCAATATGAGAAAAAAAAATACTCCAAATAAATTTGAACCTGTTATACCCATATAAACTAAACGTTAGATTAACAAGGTAGACAGACAAAGTAGTATTAGACAGACATTATTGAATAAACGAAAGTGAAACACACTGTATATGAATGATTTCCGGTTGTTGACATTAATAAAGCTGATTGAAAGATGCATCTGCATTCGCTACTGCATTATACTTCCGCATATGAGTAACAGCGTAAAGGGAAGCCGATATGAGATAAAACAATATTTTAAAGTAAGTATAAATAAACATATATTATATTTATAAAATGTTATTGAATGTAACATTTTATTTATTTAGTCTAAGGCTTTTAAGGATTTCTTTATTACGCTCACGTTACGATAAAATACATAAATATTAGGCAAAGGGAATAATATATAAAAAAAAACCACAAAAATAATTCAACCTAGCCAAAACCAATACACAAAAAAGTAACTAACAATACATAAAAATATGATAATGAAGTACGGAGTGACATATTTTTGAATTATATATGTATTTTTAGGTCTTCTGTCGGCAAAGCTGTTAAGTTATCAAAAATATGTGACATCTCCTCATTATAACTGATAAACAAAATTGAGGTTATATTCTAGTTGCCTATTTATTTATCTTCGCTGTTTCTAACACGTTACGTAGTAAGCAGTGGTTGTGGGTTCGCCTCGCATTTGAGGGTATATTAAAATTATTTAGCTCTCTCAAGAAGTGGCTTTGAATTTATCTAATATTCTGAATGTTGAGAAGGAGAGAAGCAGAGCGTTTTAACACTCCGCTACCATGAAATATATTGAATATAGTTTTATACTGTATTGAATTGTTTTGCGTGTGGTAGAGTCACGTTGCCAGCAATGGCAACACGCATGGGCAGACTCGACCGGATTGTTACCACCCGCGGCATTTAAGACCGGCGTTAAGTAGTGGCTTTGGCCACTGCGTTTCGCATTAGATAATGCCGGGCCCCGGTGCCCATCCACCTTAAAAGACGGAAACGCTCCTGTAGCTACATGGGGCTGTGGGCGACGGTGATCACTTACCAGGTGACCCGTACGCTCGTTTGCCGTCTCTTCCATATAAAAAAAAATAGTACTAAACTATAGCACAATCAACTAAAATACCACCCACACGGATATAATTATACATATTTTTAAAGCACGCCTCAACGGCGCCGAATCCGATTACAACATAAATAGCTATTGTATATACATAAATATATTTTATATCTAAAAATAAAACCATTCAAATAGAAAGTTCATACGTAAATTATTGCGTTGAATGAACTTAAGCATTAAAATAGATAGTCAAAGAAAAGCAATAGAAGAAAGTAAATGTATAGTACAAGAACCAACTATAAAATTAAGTAACTAGAGTGCCACAAAATAATGATTATTATAATCATTATTTTATCACACTTCAGAACAATAAAGTAATAACGCCATTTATATTCCACAGTTCCACAGTTCCTTGAGAGTAATTTTAATTACGAAAAAGAACATGTAGGAATAGTAGTCACTATGTCAGTAGTCCCCTTTTAATATAATAATTCTTAGTATTAATGATCAAATATATAATCGTGACAATCGTTAAGTGTTTTTAAAATAAAAACTAAAAATTATTTCATTATGATATGGCACTTTTCAATCGTCAAGTTCCATAGAAATATTAATAGTGTCATCCCAATAGAAAGACCTTTAAAATAAAAAATAATAACAATAGATAAAGAACAAAAAACCACAAAAGACGTATAACAATAAACAAATTAATTTCCATAATAGCCTCTCTGACTACACCTACTACGATCAGATAAGACCGGCGCCTCAACGCGACGTGAACCTTCACCGTACATTCACGCGACGCTAAGTAATTGAAATGATAAATATACATTTTATACTATGGAGTTACTTTAGAACTCGAGTTTCATTTTAACTTGCCGGCTGGAAAATGTATTAAAGCTTTTTAAGTTCCACGATAATAAATTAACTTATGAATATGTTTAACGGTTTTTTATTTCAACTTTACGTAGTAATCCGCATAGGGCAGGGTAGACAAAACTTGGGACACTAATGTTAAGACACGCCGTTCCGCCACCCACTTTCCGCCGAATTTGAGGCGTTTTGTAGTAAGTACCTGTCGTGGCGCAGCGGCACAATGTGGGACTGTAAACGATAGGTTGTGGGTTCAATCCCACTCGACTAAATAAAATATTTAATATTTCAATTTAAATATTTAATGGTTTGATTTCTTCGCTCTGGTAACAAGGCAAAGCGCGTCGTCGAGTTCCGTCACTCAACACGCAATGCTTCAAATTCGGCGGAAAGTGGGGAACGGAAGTGGAACGAAGTGTCTTAACACCAGGTACCCAAGTTCCCTCTGCCTACCCTGCCGTGTGCGGGATACAACGTATAGCTGAGTGAGTGAGTGAGTGAGTGGCTGAACTCAACGACGAGATTTGCCTTGTTACCAAAGCGAAGAAATTATAAAATTTAAATATTTAATTTAAGTATGAGTGGGTATCGAACCCGCAACCTATCGCCGTAACAGTCACACGCTTGTGCCCCTGCGCCACGACAAGCCACATAGTCGTATGTTAACTCAAATAATAACATTTTTTTTATTAAGCATTAAATTTCAAGCATTATTTATCTTGTCACTCATTAAAAATAGAAAAAGATACACAATAATAGTGTCAAATTACTCTGTTTACTACATTTCACCGGTAAAAGCTCACTGCCGGGATTCACCGCCACACTTTCTTTAATGAAACAGAGTAGATACCTGTATTTTAATTATAATTGCTTTGGAATGGGATCGCACAAGTGATTATAAATATGATATCGGCGCTTGAAGAGAACCTTGCCTAAGTGCGAGCTTGTTATAAATTCCATTCCTATTAAGGAAACTTATTTATATAAAAAAAATTGTACGCTATCGATAAGAAGTATCTTTTAGAAAAGTAAGTCATTTGTTATATACTTCAATTTTGCTATATATGTATAAATAATGCAGCCATTTAAGACCTGTATACGCTGTGGTCGTGGCACAGGGGCACTAGCTTGAGCTGCTATATTGTATTTGATATTTTCATTTCTTCGTTCTGCTAATAAGGCGCGGCGTTGAGTTCCGCCACTCAATAATGCTTCAATTTTCGATGTGATAAGTGGGGACAGACAGATCGGAGTGTCTTAAAAAGGTTCCTAAGTTCCTTCTACCTACCATGTGCGTGAAACAGCGTACTAAAAATAGTTTTTTCAGCAATAAATTACAAAAAAAAAATCAAAAGCTTCTCCTCAATCTAAAATATATTTATCTAAGAATTTCATATAAAATGAAATTAGCTACGTACGTGACATATCTTTGCTTCAGATCTGATAAGACGCAATTTGCTCTACGTAATAATTGTCTTTAATAGAACGTGATCTTAGACATAGTATTTGACTTACGTGTATATATTATTTACATTTATATTATTGACAGTACTATTTTTTCCTCAGCCATCTCCTTATACCGCATATATCAGGGAAGGCAAAGGGAACTTGGGAACCTGTTAACTCTCAATATTTCGCCAATTTGAGATATACCGTAGTGTTGAGTAGCGTATTTTAGCGCCACATTTTGTCTGACCATTGCAAGGAACTGAAAAAATATTTTTTTTGACCATATCCTTTCCCTGTGATAATTTAAAGATAAATCTCTAATATTTGTGAATATTACAATGCCGCAGTCATTGTCTTAATAATATAATACATATTGTTCAGTAATTAAATTCCGTCTAAGGCTACTTATACGTGGTATAGAACCTGTCAAGTGCGAGTCGGATTCATCTATTTCGTACCAATTACAGGATCATTTTTGATTAATGTCGTAGGACAATATTTAAATTTGTAAATAAATCTATATAAAAATAATAAAACTGGTAACTTAATTTGTTGCACTAGTTGAAATTAGTAACTTCTGCTGCATATTTCATTAAAATGAGGCACAACTCATAGTTATTTTACATATGTCGATAGAGGCCTTAGAAAAAGTTAATATAAGATAAAAATGTACCAAGCATTTTTATGCCATTATATGAATGAAAGAGCCTAGTCTACGCCCAGATCAAACGCTTGACAGCCTTTCTATACTTCGTTAGCTATATATTGTAGGTGACATTAATGTTATATAAATTATATAAGGCGGGAGGGCTATATTTAAAATGACTTTGATATAATAAAGAATAAATCCCGATTCATAGAAAAAATATTAAATATCAATCAATTTTGCTCCACTTTCCAGCAGATTTTCTATGTATATCTACAATAAATATAATTTTGCGGTGATGTTTTGTATGTATATTCCTATATTTTTGTCGTAGATCGCATTAAATTTTTGGTAAGCTATAAGCTCCTTACACACTTGTTCTTAGTTTTACATAAAATTTCATTATCACACTTTTCTTAAGTATACAAAAAACAAATTTGTGATTTATGTTTAACAAAATTAAATACTATTATCAGTTCTAAATATTAAATTCACACGTCATCATTTCGCACCGTAAAAATATTATACGTTTTCTAAAATAACTACTTTTAACAATAAGAAAATTTTAAATAATATTATTAACGTTAGCAAAAAATCACCATTGTAAGCTTTGCCTATGTCATATAAACTAATAAGTATATATTGTTTCATGTACATAAATACTTCATACTTCATTACCGTGTGATCCGGCTTAGAATAGAAGGCGACTAAAGTGCGTGTGGTAGAGTCACGTTGCCAGTAATGGCAACACGCATGGGCAGACTCGCCCGGATTATTACCACCCCCGGCATTTAAGACCGGCGTTAAGTAGTGGCTTTGGCCACTGCGTTTCGCATTAGGTAATGCCGGGCCCCGGTGCCCTTCCACCTTAAAGGACGGCAACGCTCCTGTAGCTCCTCTGGAGTTACTCGGGGCCGTGGGCGACGGTGATCACTTACCACCAGGTGATCCGTACGCTCGTTTGCCGTCTTTTCCATAAAAAAAAAAACTTCACCAACCTCGACTTTCTACCTTTTATATTAATCGTAATACCAATCATATCGTTTTCAAATAATCTCAGTTGTAATTTATTTAAATGGAGTTATTAACCAACGTTATATCTACATTTAATAACAAACCAATTATATTTTAAATTGTTAATTTCATATAAACAGAAATTGTTACAGTAATTTTCTTTCTCTTTACAAATTTAAGTGTTTTAAAGATTTCTTTGAGCGAGCTACAAAAAAGGCTGTTTCACTGACACGTTTTGAACTGGTTCTCACTTCTCACAGCTTCCGACACTTTGTGGGCTTAATCTTTGTCATCTTGAATAAAAATAGCGTTGATTTTTATAAAGTAAATGTAAGTTCTTACACAGAAAGAGCTCAAGAATTTAAAAAGTTGTAAGAATTAAAAATATATAATTTAAATATTTTGAGCATTTTTGCCGAAATGCATTTAATATTTTTAAATTTTTGAATTTCAACTTAGTGGGATGCTTGATTCTACGAGAAGAGTTTACACTGGATATAGTTTACTCTTTAATAAAAAAAAATATTACGTTCTCGTTAACCTTTAGAATAGGCATGTAGAAAAAATAGAATATAGCGCCAGTAAATCACCACCGCCACCTCAATAAAATAAGCTCCTAATTTATCACAGTGGATTTATAAAATTCAATTACTTATAGTCGCGACGGATACACGGTCGAACGTTTGCTCTTAGGTACATCTACAAAAGTATACAGTACGACCGTAACTCTTGGCCACAATGAAGTTAGGCGGCGTACAATAATTAATTTAATGATTTTTCTTGCTTTTGATTATTTAATTAGTTGAAAAATTTTACTACAGAGCGGCCAAGACACGACGAGCGTACTAGAGTTCATTGAGTTACTCGTAAAAAAAATTAACCACTAATTAAAGACGCGCATATATTATTTTTTAATTAAGAAGTTTTTAATGCGCTTTTATCCAAACAGAACCAAATACTAGTCATTTTCTCATTTGTGGCCACAATGACGTAAACGGACTATGTATTATATTGAATTTAATTCATAGTCCCGTATACATTGACATATTTAACACATTAACAAAAGCCTTTTTTTTTTGCTCTGCGTTATGCCCGGGGCATGGCAGGGTGGGCACAGGAAATCTGGTGTAAAGACACTCCGTTCTGTTTTCTGCTTTCTTTATTATTTTTTAAGTTAGGTCATTGTGTCACCGAATGTCAGAAAAATAAAAATACAGGTACTCACTTTTAATATATACAAAAATTTATATATTTCATATATTTTTTTTGTATTTTTATGTCTTTAACCGATCACTATCTGTACATGAAGATAAATTATAGGGGACGTCTATTAATGAAATAGAGTCCAAAAATTTTTGACTTGTTTGTCTTATGTCAAAAACGGCTAAGGTTAAAATAAAGTTTCCATGTGTATATTTCAGCAAGCTCACCTCACTATTTAGTGTTTGTTTTATTCATTTACAAAATTTTATTCATTATTAAAAAATAAAAAAAATGCGTTAATTTAAAATATAGTTTGACAATTTTTTTATTCATTTAGCCAAAATATTATTCAGTGTAAAGACATTGTCTTAAAAGAGATAATAATATTTGAGAAAGTAGTTAAAATTAGTAGATAAAATATTACAATTCAAGCGGGCGAAGGGCGGGTCTCTAGTTATTAATACTACAATCATTTGTTATTTTTATAATTCACATTTACATATTCACTTTTAATAAAATGGCGTTCGCTTTTCATTCTTTGATCTTTTATTGACCTTTGAGCTTAATATGGGCTTCATTTATTTTAATAGTATAATTACTTTAGTAACAACATAGTTCTGTTTGGACTGAGTCAGTCTGCGTGATTTATCCAATAACTTTAGCAGCTCAGCTATTTTTGGCCATTTTTTTCGAGATATTACGTGTCGAGTAATGGACCTGAACACCGCGCTCTGTCTTGTTACCTGAGCGAGTAATAAATATTAAACATTTTATTCCCTAGAGCAAGAATCGAACCCACAATCGTCGTACGTCCCATAGTCATACGCTCGCGCTACCGCACCACGACGAATCTGTTACTGATTACTGTCTGTCCGTACATGAAAAATATATTTATAAAAAATCTTATAGGATTTATTTGTTTGTCTGTGCGTAATTCAAGCGGACGAAGCCGCGGGCATTTCAATGGTATAGTATAAATAATTAGTGATGAATAAGTCTTTAGTGATATAATATACAGTAATTAAAATGAATCATTCTCAACGGCGCATGCAAGAACTGCATACGAGAGATATAATCTTAAACAATTATATGTTTAAAGTATTAACATTAGTCATATCAAGACGATGTTTTTTTTTTCTTTATCAGTTTCTTCGGTATTGTTGTGCAGAAAAGAATTCTTCTCCATTTCTATATCATTTTTTTTTTCAGCTTCACGCTATGTCCCGCACATCGCAGGTTAGGCAGAAACTTGGAAACTCGTCTGAATATCAGGCATTGAGTGTTGAGTGGCGGAACTCAACGCCGCGACTTTGCCTTGTCACCAGAGAAGGATTAAATATTTCATTTCCTCAAGCGGATATCGAACCTGTCGCATTTACAGCAACATGCTTGTGCCCCTACGCTTCGACAGGTCTCAAAGCAAAACAAATTTCCACAATAATATTAATTTTCAAGAAAATATTTACTTATAAATACTACACTTCTTTATCAAAGCCTAAATTACTAAAACAAACTGGACCAAATTTTAGTTCAAAAGTTTTCCGTAAAGCTTTAACTGTAGTAATTCAGGGTATTAAACGATTGAGGCCTGCCGTACACTCAACCAGCAATCAGGGCATAGCGACGCCGTGAATTTCTATAGACGAGGGTGAAATTATTTCAGCATTCACTATTCAGCTACATTACTTGATTATTAAGCTATTTTCGGTACAATTTTGTGTTACGATAAAGAAATATAAATAACATTTTTTATTTTTTGTATTACACAAACTAATAATAGTTAGTTGACTTCGCAATGGGCAACTATTTATTAATTAAATAATTTTTAAGGTACAATATGGTGGTTACCGTAGAACTTATTTATCTATGCTTGGGTGGTATTTAAATGTTTCTACTAACTTATAAGTATATATAACTTATAAGCGATTTGTATAACATAACACCCATTCAACAACAAAATTAATCGTTGGCTTACAAAGGTTTTAAATTTATCCTTATTAATTTCGCTCGTAGGCAAGCTCGCAAACCTCTATTAAAAATATCAACATATATTATATATATATGCGTACATATAAACTAAAAGACTCTAATTAGTATCCAACGTATGATGTACATCAATAGTAAAGTAAACCACGCTACGTGCCCAAGTACAAATATACCTGGGGGAATGTTTTAATTTGCATGCCACGGGCAAATACTATTTCATTGCGTGCCGTTTGAGACCCTTTAACCCCCTGATGCTTGCATCACGTGGGTAGGGTACGTAGGGGTCTGCGTATGGCGTTAGCGTATTTCACGAATATTTATATCATCGAAGTATTACATTATTTACACTGGTTATATATGAAAAGTGTTTTTACAGTTCAGATCTCTAGGGTCTTCATCTAGATCTATCTCTATGATCTGTATACCTATTACATTTTGACACCAGAGTAACTTAGTGTGAAGTCACTGCGTTCTTCACTTTAGGCTGAATTTTTTTAAATTTTGAATATTCAGTAGTGGAATTCCGCATCACGCTAGTTTACACTCTCACTCTCAGCTTCACTTTGTA
This sequence comes from Eueides isabella, assembly GCA_019049475.1. Taxonomy (NCBI): domain Eukaryota; kingdom Metazoa; phylum Arthropoda; class Insecta; order Lepidoptera; family Nymphalidae; genus Eueides; species Eueides isabella. The sequence goes on along the minus strand of CM032394.1, from coordinate 2,714,302 downwards.
TCCCGCACATGGCAGGGTAGGCTGAGTGAACTTGGGAACCTAGTGTTAAGACACTCCGTTCCCCACTCCAGTAAACACTAGTTTACAAGAGTGGGAAAATTAAATAATTTTATATAATCATCCTTCCAGAGACCGACCTTGCAACCATTGCGTATATATAACCATTAAATCAGTTCTTTTATTTTTAGTAAGAGAGAACTTAATTTTATATATTTAATTTCTATAATATTTCAAATGTATGTGGGCTGTGTTCTAGTTTAATAGAAAGACTTATTCACATTGTCAGTATAAATACATTAATTAATTTAAGCTTTGTAATGATCGTCGTTTTAGGGTATCGAGGCGTGCCGGCGAAATTGTGCGCCTGTTAACAGTTGTGTTATAGGTTCGATTCGTACTAGTGCTAATGAAATGTTTCATATTTTAATTTGTTCGATCTCGTAACGCCTCCGAAGCAAAACGGCGTTGACTTCTGTCATTTCATATTGAATGGAGGAATGTCCTTAGGAATTCGGCGGTAACGGAACGTCGTCACTCTAGGTTCCCGTGGTCCTTTCTACCCTTCCTGCTATATACGGGATACAAATATAAAAAAAATAAGTTATAGTTTTATAAATAAGATTTTATAAAAAAAATATTTATTAAAATTTCAAGCTTTAACGAAATGGACCTCACAAGCAGTAACACCGTTACAAAGTTGCAGTTTTAAAAGCTATTGTAATAAATATTTAAACGAGCCAAGTTTTCCTATCATAATATATACTTGGAGTTTCAAAGGAATTTCAATCAACAAAAGTTCTACTTTATGAACTTCTTGTCTTTGGTGTTTGCAAACTTTCTTGTCGAGAAAAAATGACTTTTCATTTTGCCTTAACTTAGAAAACCTACTGCAACGCTACTCTCGTCGTTATTCGGCCTATTTTACAACTATTTTTATATTTTACTTTGTTTATAGTCGCACTATAGAGTAAGAGAGTGGTGAAATAATTGTAAAAAAGATTATGAAAGATGAGTGTGTGATAAGCGAGGAAGGGAGAGACCTCGGTGACGTAAAAGCATGGGAGGACATGTATGGAGAGGTTGTTGACAGTGGACGAGGTGTAAGATGTGAGCTGCGACCGTAGCGTTTGGCGTTGCTTTCGGTCTGAGATACAGCATGAAGCTAAGTAAGTATCACTATATAGATTCTCATACACTGCATAGTGCTCTACCTATCAGCCAGATATATGGTATGCTACATGTATAAAATTGGAGCGAATAAAAAAACGCCACCTCACCCTAGTATCATCGACACTTCTCGAAGGTCAAATGTGGTCTTCCTCTCTTACCACTCACTCTTGTACCACAACCATGCGGGCACATTCGAATTATACTTTCTATTAGTTACTACCTTAGGGTAACCTTATCTAAAAGATAATCCATATTAATACTCAGCCTCACGCAGTATCCCGCACATTGCAGAATAGGCAGAGGGAACTTGGGAACCTAGTGTTAAGACACTCCGTTCCAGTTCTGTTCCCCACTTCCGTCAAAATAGAAGCATTGAGTGCCTTATTAATTAATTATATAAAACACATTTTCAGGTTATTGACGCTCCATCACCTTTTTGGTTGATTATTGTCTACCAGAAACCTTGTAGGGAACGGAAGTGGAACGGAGTGTCATAACACTAGGTTTCACTTCCGTTCCCTCTGCCTACCCTGCCTAGTGCGGGATACAGCGTGAAGCTGAGATAACTTGTAAGAGAAATTGATGATAAACAGTAAAATATATAAACAGCCTCAATCTGTGGCATAGCATTAAATTGTCAGATTACCATCTAAAACTTTATTCGTAACCGGTGAAACTGCCCCATTATCTTATTTTATTAATATTGTATAATAACCTTAATATTTTTAAAAATGTATACTTTACAAAGGAGATACTACCGTTTATTAACATACAAAACATCAAACATTATAAGATTAATTATGTAGTAATCATTTCAGATCCGTCTAAATAATTAAATATGGTTCTCAATCCTTGAAGACTGGAGTCTAATTAAGATGTATATACTCGTAATTAAACGGTAATAAATGTAAAAGTAGGTCTTCTGTACAATTATTAATTTAGTAGACATAGCTTTATTATTACTTAAACATTTTGGCTGGATTATCCCGTAGTCAGTTACATTCTGTAGATGAGTACAGTAGGTACATACGTAGGTATTTTACTATACCAACTATCAACTACGTACACATTTTTTTAAGCATATTGGCTTAAGTGTGTGACTACAAACGACAGGTTATGGGTTCGATCCCCACTTGAGGAAATGAAGTATTTAATATTTTCAAATTAAACATTTAACGTTTTCGTTTCAAAGCAAAGCGTGGCGTTAAGTTCCACCACTCAACACGCAATGTCTCAAATTCGGCGGAAAGTGGGAAACGGAAGTGGAACGGAGTGTCTTAACACTAGGTTCCCAAGTTCCCTCTGCCTATCCTACCATGTGCGGGATATAGCGTGAAGCCGAGTTGAGTACATATTTTTTAGGAACGCTTTTTTTAATAATTTTTCTAATAAAAACAGTCTGTTACTTACAAATACTTCTTATAATTGGTCTTAAAATGCTATTTACATTTAATATTACAATTTTGATCACTTTGTGTTCACTAAGTTCAAGATCTAAAGCTCAAAGGTCACCTTGAGTAAAGCTCAAACTATAAATATCTCATATCGTCTCCGCCTGTGGGTTTATACATATAGCTATGTACGTACTTCAATATCCCGCGATTTACTCAGATAATCCTTTCTTTCAACTTAATATTTCTTGAAATCACAGTTTGGATAAAGCTTATGGGCACGTTTTCTTTGATATGGGTTTTGTATATTGTTTGCTTTGTTTAATTTTCTTTTAAGATAATGAGAAGATTAGATATAAGGAAATATGTAGAAATAAAACCGAATAGACTTATAGAGAGTTGAGTTGAGAAAACCGAACCGAACCGAATATCTTCATTTCTTAGCTCTAGTAACAAGATAAATCGGGACTTACAGTGCTGCCATTCAACACACACTGGGCTCAAATTCTGAACGGAATATCTTAACAATAGGTACCCAGGTTCCTTCTGCCTACCCTGCCATTTGCGGGATATAGCGTGAAATTGAAAAAAAAAAAACTAAAAAAATAACAACATTATGTACTAAAAATACTTCGATGTATTATGTATTACATAGGTACATAACTATTGTTAATACGTTCCGATATCTAAATAAATATCAAATATTTCATTTCATTACGTGTGGAACGAACCCACTATCTGTCACGTTTATAGTCCGACGCTTGGGCGTCTACACCACGACAGGCTATTAAGTACCAAAATATATATATTTTTATTATCATTTATAATTCCTTACACATTACTTACTGCTTGAAAACATTTAAGGCATTTTAATTCCATTTAAATGGTTTGACTTTTACATTGACATTTTTATTCGACCGGGAAAAGGTTTAAAGTTTAATTTATACGCTTCCGTATTCACATGTCGCCCATTGTACTCTTATGTTGAGTAATAATATAAATAAGTTCCGCACTTATTGTTATTCAAGAGCTTATTAAATAAACGCAAATGCTGAAAAATCTTTTAAAAGAAGACGGAAATTAAGTTCTATGTATGCGCTTCAATAGTGTAAAACAGTAATAGACAAAAGAAAACCGTAACGTTTTGTAAAAAAACCCAAATGTAAGCATATCTTTGGTAAATAGTTTTTTTTATTGTACCCTTTTTTCGTATAACCAGTTAGAGAACCTAAGTTTAAGACGTTTCGTTTCCCATTTTCCGACAAATTTTAAAACGTTTTGGGTTGATTGGCGGAACTCAACGCCGCACTTTATCTACAAAAAACAGTTAAGTTATTATTTATCACGAATATAATCTACATATCTTACATATACACAACAATTATCCAGAAAAAAAACGACAATACATATTAAATAACGTAATAATTTCCATACAAATAAACGCTAACAACCTATCACATTAACAATTTGGCGCACAAAAGACTTAGTGCGACTTTGAACTAATTGCGCTCTCACATGCAACGAGTTAACGCTGCGGGCTACCGATTCTGTTTCAGATGTAATTTATACTTGGCCAAAATTCTCTACGTTTAAAATGGTTTGTTTCAATTATCTTGAAGATAATTTGCTAAATTAAATACATTTTCGTGTACATAATTGGGTTTTTGAAAAAAAAATTTTTTTGTGATAAATAGAAAGATTATATATTAGTTTTATAACAAAACTATTTTATTTTATTTTTTTTTGCAATAATTCAAAAGTTATTTCAAAATAAAAATTAATTTTTGAATCCAGTACCGAAGACACGCCGACAACTCCCAAACAAACCCGAGCGCGTGTGACGTCATAATGTTAGTTTTCACTCAATGCAGTTGATAGGAAAATAATGAATGCAGTGTTTTGATCTATTTAATTTTGTTGTCAACGCTGTACTGTTATTAAATAGCTATAACATTATGACGTCACAAGTATGGTGACCAATCATGGCGCGTTTATAGTCACGTGACTTTTATTTAAATTTCATCAATTTTTAATTGTTTATAATTAATTGAAATTTTTTTTTTAAGTTTTTTGCATTAAATATCAATATTATTAATAATAAAGTTTTAAAATACATAAAAAAAATCAATATTTTTTTTTTCGTGTACATAATTATTCTTTCTTTCTTAGCTTCACGCCGTATCCCGCACGAGGCAGGGTAGGCAGAGGGAAACCGGGAACCTAGTGTTAAAACACTCCGTTCCACTTCCGTTCCCCACTTTCCGCCGAATTTGAGGCATTGCGTGTTGAGTGGCAGAACTCAACGCTGCGCTTTGCCTTATTACCAGAGCGAAGAAATAAAACATTAAATATTTAAATTGAAAATATTAAATATTTCATTTCCTCGACTGGGGATCGAACCCAGAACCTGTCGGTTACAGTCACACGCTTGTGCCGCTGCGCCACGACAGGAAGAGCTTAGAGAACCTAAGTTTATAATTATATTATTAACATATCAATATATAAATGATAATGTTGATGTAGCTAGCTACACATAAGGTTTGTATGTTCCGCAGCATTTTCTATTAAAAAAAAACAATCAAGAGCGAGCCGGGGATTCAGTAAAAGTTTCACGACTGGCGTACAAAAAAAAATTACAAATTTAAATTAGAGGCCACATGCCCGCGAATTCATTGCTTTTGTATGAAATTAACTACAAATAGAAGTTTGTAATGATTTTTACCCAATATGTTTTATCAATGGCATCCCTGTAAATATTTTTTTTTTTTTAGTGGCGATCTGTTGTTTATATTATAAGTTGTCACTTCTGGTGTATTCATAAAAAAATCCGCTGTATCTTTGGATTACGTTGACTTAAGCTTAATTGGGCGCAGATCATAATAGTTAATATGTATACCAGAATGATATTTGGACACGATCTTGAGATTAATATAAGATGAACTAGAAGTGTTTGGTAACGTAAATGGTGATCTTTATTAGTATCGTAAAAAGTGATGAGAATATTGGATGATAATAAATATATAGAAAACATTTTTAAACATAACATAACAAGTAAAAATAAAGTAAGTTAAAAAGATTAACTGAAGACTTTTTAGGAAATAATTTTCTGTGGAGGGTCTGATCAACATCGACATTGAAATAAAGAAAATGAACAATGTTACAATTTGGTAGAGACCTTTGTTACGCCGCCCTATATTTTTATATAAATATATATTTTTTTGTGTGTTTTAAATAATTATTTCAAGTTAAGGATGAGGAGTTTTTTTAGTTTCGTTAATTATCTCGTTCAACAGAAAAACAAAATAAAGGTATTTATGTTAAATTTCTAGATCATAAAATTCTAAATATATAAAAGAGATCATTAATTTCACCCTTATTCAATGTCATATAACTTTGTTAACTTTTCAAACAACAAAGATGGTTGAACTTTACAAAGCAAACCACAATAATTTAATTAAAGAATATAAATATTCAAAAACATAAGACTTACGATTATGATTAGGTTTTTTATTTCGAATTTTTTAATAATCTTTTTAACATTATTAAAGAAATTGTTTGCAAAATGTATAAAAGTATAATATACTCTAAATTTATCTGACTATGTGTACAGTGGTACTAGGATGTAAACGCGACGGTTTTAGGTTTGATTCGAAGTCGAGGAAAGTATATATTAACTTTTAATTTTTTCACCTCTATTAGCTAGGTATAATCCGCCTCTTTGTAAACGCAACCCTCTGACGCTTTGCGCTGAGCCACCACGCTCTCTCATACAAGTCTCTAACACGCTATCAAAAGAAAAGTAATAAATTATTATATCAATAATATTTTTCATTAGCTTCACGCTGTATCCGGCATACGGCAGGGCAACTTGGGAACCTAGTGTTACGACAATCCATTCCATTTCTTATTTTTCGCCGAATTTGACACAATGCGTGGCGGAAATCAACGCCACGCATTGCCTCAACGCCAGATCGAGGAAATGAAAATGTTAAATATTATTTTTTCTTCATTTATAGCTAATGAATTCTTTTCACCATAAAAACAAAGTACATACCATGATTAAGTCTAAACTTGAGATGTTTCTCCATAACGGAGGGCGACACGAGAGCGGCTATCTCGTCTAGGGACAGCGCGGCGCCGGCTGAGCACCGGTCGTCTGGACACGACACTTCGTACGCGCCGTTACACACCTCGAACTCTACGTACGCCTTCATACACTGCGAACAAAATACATTGTTAGATTAATCTTATATTGAATAGATATTTTTAGGCAAAAGGTAAATGAGGGCCTAGTGTTATAATGGTCCGTTCTGATTAAGACAGTTTACGTCGACTTTAAAGCAAAGCGTGTTCAGTGGCGTAACTCAAAGCCGCGCTTCGCCATGATTTTACCAGAGCCAAGACATTAAAATATTAAATGTTTCATTTCCTCGAGTTAACATTGAATTCACAAGTTGTCGCATTTACAATCGTGTGTTTATGCCCATGCGTTTCGACAGGCTTCTAAAAACTATGATATTTAATTTTATTAGAAAAAGTGTAACATAAAATGCCACGCTGTAGATTATATTTCCACTAGAAGTAATAAATAGTAAGAGAGAAAGAGTATTATTTTCAGTCTCGTTCTGGTAGCAAACAACAACGTTGAACGCGGCAGCTTACTCAGTATGCAATATTTCGTAAATTGATTGTTTTAACACACGTGTTATAAAATTTAAAGTTTCAAGAATTCTTTGCATGTAGAATGTTAACTTAAACACCAACGCTCAGATTCACTGATCTGTTGGTTTGTAAGTTAGGATTCTAGATACAGAGCTATAAAATGAAAATATAATTTTAACATAACACAATTTCCTATGGGGCACAATAAAATTTATACGATTCAACATGAAAAAGTAAACACTTAGTAAGGCCGGGGACGGAAGTAACGTTAGACTTTATATTCATCTATTCAGAGTTTCATGAAGATCGCTGAACTAGAAATGGGTTAGTTGGGTCGACGACATTGCTTGCGAAAGGCAATGCCATACGTATGTACATAAATTAAACTCAACATTACATGAACATTTACACTCAATTGTACGTGAAGTACGTACGCACTCATCTTCACGTATCTAGTACATGGCAGGGTAGACGGAAGCAACTTGGGAATCTAGTGTTAAGGCACTCTGTTCCGTTTTATCCTTTACTGCGATTTAAGGCATCGCGTGTTGAACGGCGGATCTCAACGCCGCGGCTTACCTTGTTGTTAGAGCTCCTGCGGTCACTACAGGCCTCAGTATTTTATTAGTAAAATACTTTTTAACTTTCATACAACATATGCCTAAACGCGACGAATATTATATTTGACTCGAGGCAATAAATTACTTTCATTTCTTAACAAAGGTAACAAAATAAAGCGCTGCGTTAAGTTGCGCCACTCAACACGAAATGTCTTATATCTAATCTCAGCTTGCTAGATTTAAATGAAATATATAGTATTTTCACTATCACATTTTGGTAACTTTCCTTTAACAATGAGTTTGTTCAGTTGTTTTAAATAAATCTGTTAATAAATAAAAAAGTTATTTCAGTTTAAAGTAATTAGTTCGACAAAATTAATACAAAAAAAAAATCATTTAACTGAAATTTTAATTTTCAATGTATAGGTATTGTTTTCTAAAGTGATAATATAATTAAAACAAGAAAGTAATTGAGATTAGTAAATAATTAAAATAGTGAAATAACAGCGGGCGAAGCCGCGGACGAGTCGCTAGGAAGAAATATGTTTATAAATTAACTTTATAACTGCGCGAGAAAATGATAAACCACAACGATAAATGCGAAAGCTTTAATTTATCTTTTTAAAAATAATTCGTATAATAAAAAACCATAAAACGCGCTGTGCAATATATATTATATCAAAAGTACACGATATACAATATTTATAAGTCATCACTGTACGAGTATTGCTCAAAGGAGACATACGTAAAAATGAATTATTAAGGAAAACGTTACAGGACGTTTCACACGCTTAAAAGCAATGAAATTGTGACGATAAAGCAACAATTTTCTAAAGTAGATAAATATAAAAGACTGAATATGTTTACAGAGTTTATTATTTATATTTAAAATAGTTATTTATATATCAAGATTTATTTTTTGGGGCCTGTCGTGGTGCAAGGGCACAACCATGTGACTGTAAACACGACGGTTTTGAGGTCGAATCCCCCACCCAAGGAAATGTAATATTTAATATTTTCATTTCAATTCTTCACTCTGGTAACAAAACGCGGCGTTGAGTTCCGCGAAGCAACACGCAATGCCTCAAAATCAATGTTCCCTCTGCATACCCTGCCATATGCGGGACATACAGTGTGAACCTGATATAAATATAATCTCAAAATTATTTAAACCTACATTTAAGTTGCTGCATATGGTATAACAGAATACCGCATTTTTGTGCCGAATAGCCTGTTTAATAAAGATTCTTTATAGTTTCAATATAACCCATTGTAGCTGTGATCAAATTGACATATAAAAAACAGTTATTTCATGAACAGCGATAAAGAATTATCTCTGTCCCATGGCATTTACTAACTAAAATTATAAAACAAGTAATAATCAACAATATTGCTTCACCAAATTAATATATATATTTTTTTTTACGATGCCTGTCGCGGCGCAGCGGCACAAGCGTGTGACTGTAACTGACAGGTTTTGGGTTCGATCCTCAGTCGAGGAAATGAAATATTTAATATTTTTAATTTAAATATTTAATGTTTCATTTCTTCTCTGTGGTAATAAGGCAAAGCGCGCCATTGAGTTCCGCCACTCAACACGCAATGCCTAAAATTCGGCAGAAAGTGGGGAACGGAAGTGGAACGGAGTGTCTTCACACTAGGTTCCCGGGATCCCTCTGCCTACCGTGCCTCGTGCGGGATACAGCGTGAAGCTAAAAAATATAAAAAGTTATATTCAAAATAATCACGTCTTTCAAAGTCACGTGCGGACGCGTACATAGATGTTATCAGTTAAATGCCGCTAATTACTCTATAGGTATCACACAGTACATACAACGGGTCGTGCCTACGGTGTTTGTTTATGCAGGACACTAAGTACAATGTTGGTTTTCCTCATTCTATACGATCGTATGTATTAAATCAATAAAATAATATCACTTATCGTATATAATTTACACTTTACATGTACATTATTCATATATACATTAAGATGTTATAATGATACATGCAAATATGTTACTTATTTTTGTTGGTAATACTGTAAATCGCGGCATATGGATACAAGCGTGCGACTGTAAACAGGTTACGGGTTCGATGCCGATTGCGTACCGCTACTCAACATACAATGCCTCAAATTAAGCGAAAAGTGAGAAAAGAAAGTGTTATAACAGGAACGGAGTGTCTTAACACTAGGTTCCCGAGTTCCCTCTGTCTACCCTGTATATATAAAATTCGGTGATAAGTGGGGAAGGCTCCCCAGGTTCCCTCTGAAACTGTGCTATAAGCGGAGTACAGCGTAAATTTATAAAATAAAATATTATTATTTATTTCATAAATCTTGAAGTACTTTAGAAACGTCATATAGTATAAGAATGTCAGTATTGTAAGCTTTACAGAAAGCAACCACCGGCTTTGAGGGTATTTCCGCTGCCGGCGAGAAACTCAACAGTTGCTCTTTAAAAATGAACGTCACAATATTTCAAACAATAAACATCGTTATAAAAAAATATTTTACAGGATAACCATTATTTAAATATTCATTGTGTAAGAGTTATTTTTTTAAATAATTATTATTTTCTTTGATTTCTTTTAATAATAGTTTCCCGAGATTGTAGACGCTCATTATGTAATGAAAACTTTAATTCACTTTGTTTCCTGCACATAATAGGGTAGTCAGCGGGAACTTGGGAACATAGTGTTAAGACACTCCGATCCGTGTCCCTTTCTGCCGAATTTAAGGCATTGCACGTGAGTGGCGGAATTCAACGCTGCGCTTTGCCTTGTTACCAAAACGAAGAAATGAAAATATTAAATATTTTATTCAATATTTCATTTTCTAGAGTGGGGATCGAACCCGCAACCTGTCGTTTGTGCCGCTGCGCCACGAAATGCCTTTAATTCTAAATAATAATAATAATTTATTTACACCAAAGCAAATCTTGCATAATCTACTAATTATTGAAACCCGCTTTTAAACATATCATTGCCAGTATCAGGAGACTCCACTCCACCGTTAGCATAAAAATAATAAAAAAGACCTATAACATTTAGCTTAAGAATATTATTTTACAAAACGTAATAAAATTTCAAATTATTACCTTTTTATATGTAATATTTTTTTTGCTGTCGTTATTTTATTCAACCGCTCTCAGCTATGTTACTTATCTGCCTGTACATGATAATTCTTTTATAATTATGGTTGTCAGTAAATAAATATTATATTATGTTTGTGCTATTTAACATGCTATATAAGAGCTTGAGTTTTGTCATACGTAAGTTGTGTCAACATTTCTTTAAGTTCTTTCTTACACTTGTAATACAATTTCAAACAACTTTTATTTCTAGTTGATAGCGTATATCCAGGGAGCATATCATACATTAACAAAATGTTGACATAGTATTATATTTTCAATTGTCATATTGTTGTGTATATTTATTTATTACATTTATATTAATGTCTTCTGACGGGTTCTTGTTTGTTTTTCTTGATTGACTCTAAGTACGTATTTAAGGAGTTTCTAAAGCTTACAACATTTAAATTTGAGGATAAACAATAAGGGAATATATGTTATTTAGAAACTCAGTTTCAAAACAAGATAACTTAGAAAGTCTAATTTTCTTGACATTTAATTTTTCAACCACCACTCCTTCATTCTCATTTAACTGATAAGTAGCAGTTGCATATGGATAATAATTTATTCTTTTTTCTTGACTTAACTCGTCCCCTATATGATGTTCTTTCCTATAAAGTCCCTCGTCCTCTGAATGTTCTATGTTTATTAATGTTTGTATTTGGTCCTTTATATAAATTTTTGTGTAAATATGTTAGACGTAACAAAATTAGATTGTAAACTAACATTTATGTAAAATATTATTTATTACTAACATAATGTGCTGTGTGCTGTGTGTATATTTTGTAAATATTTGTATGTTTTGTTATAGGTGAAGGTGAAGTAATTATACTGGGTCCCTTTTTACATGTATTATATTATTGTGTACAATTATTCCTTTTGTACTGATTAATTCCTCCCTTGAGTCCTCCATACAACGTGACATTGGTGAAGTGAACTGTGCTCAACTGGCAAGCTCGAAACGCCATAATTGAAGAAATGAATGAATGATAATAATTTGTGAAGTACGAGACTTCTCAGGACAGTAAGAACAATTTAATCTACATCAAATGAAACCGAGTCTAAATTTACTAAAAAGTCATCAAAATAGTAATATATACGTACTTCTGATGTTCTATGAAATATCAAGATTATCTTGTAATCATCGCATCACGTGCTCGCGGTGACACAGTCGTAATCTCATGAAAACTACACAATTTCTTACACTTAACTTCAGCATCTTTACCGGTGTACAGATATGATTAAATTTTGCTTTGTTTTCCATTAATTATGTTAGTCAAAAGTCATACTAACAAAAACCCAGATGGAGATGTTTTTATAGGCTTTATAACAATAGAGTCATTGTCAAGTAAGTGCAATTTTATATCTTTTATTATTACATAACATGCAAATACAGGAAAAAAATCATTAATTTTACTAATACTTATAAAAATAAAGCTGGATTTTAAAATTTTATATGAAAATTTTAACTATATGTCTAAAAATTTACCTTTAACATGAGTCTAAATGATTAACACATAGAATACAAAGAGTAATCCAATTCATATACTATAATAATAATCATCAAAATATACAACCTAACGTTTAATACCAACGACATTAGTAGGACTTAAAGCAGCTAATGTGCCCTGACAGTAATTAATCTATAAAGCCGCAAAAACCACAGCGCTGCGACGTAACAACAAAGAAGCTAATAAATCAGCCGTAGTATAAAAGCGATATCATCTATTGTTGAGCATGTTGAGATGACAATATATAAACTCATTATCACCTAGTACGTCAAAAATAGATTGGGGCTTGTCATGGCTTAGGGGCACAAGTGTGCGACTGTAAATGCGACAGGTTTTGCATTCGAGCCCCAGTTGAGTAAATAAAATGGTTAATATTTTTATTCCTTTGTAAAGCAAAAGTGCGGTTTTGAGTTCCGCCACTCAACACTTAATGGCTCCAGAATTCAGTGGATAGTGGGGAAGGAGACTAATGGAGTGTCTTAACACTAAGATCTCAGGTTCTCCCTATCTACTTTGCTGTGTACGGGATACAGATAGAAAAAAACTGAAAAAGGCCATCGTGGCGACGCGGCACAGTTTCATCGTAAATGCGACGGCGGCGTTTAGTTTCGCTACTCAACAGCAATATCTGGAAAATTAGACAGTGTGCCATTTTCCTGACAGGAAAAACATTTTCAATTTAATCATTTTTTACTTTTAGGTAGATAGATAACACAGCAAGTAGAAAAGTTGATAAGAAAAAATACAAAGAAGCAGTAATATCTACAATATCTAGATAAATGTCGCGTGCAGCGCTCTCAACCGGAAACGATAATACGGTAATGTCTCAAATTACTCGTTACGCGTCACTAATGAGATAAAATCTTAGATAAACACCGTTTGTACGGAGCTGTACTGTTTTCTTTTAATGTAGCAAAAATGTTTACTTTGATAGCATATTTAAATGAAGTGCGTGTATACTGAGATATTGTAGTGCCAGTACGAACTAGTGAAAACTATATAAATTTACTTAGAGGAAAAATATACCTATATTTAGATGATTGTCGCGGCGCTGACTGACTATAAATACAACAGGTTGTGGGCTTTATCATCACTCGAGGAGATGAAATATTTAATATTTTCACTACTCGATCTGGTATTAAGGCAAAGCGCGAAGTTAAGTTCCGCTACTCAACATACAATGCCTCAAATTCAATGAAAAGTATAGAAAGAGGAAATGAAACAGAGTTTCTTAACACTAGTTATCAAGTACCCTTCTGTCTACCCTGCCATGTGCGAAATACAGCGTGAAATTGATAAAAAAAAACCGATTCTCGTATTTTGCGTATAAGGTATAGAGAATTAAATAACAGATTATTCAATAAAATATCACCACCCTCTTGGGCACACATTTGATTAATTGATAGAAATTACCATAAAAACGTCTGAGCTACAAAAAAATTTTAGGACCAAATTTTCCTTGGAGCCAGCTTAACCTATACGCATAATATCCATACACAAGGCCGTTCAAACTACGCCAAGAAAACATCGAACAACAATAGAGATTGTGAGCTATTGTGTGTGTACATAAGATTTCAACAATTATATTTCAAGGTGAAAAAGTAAGGTATAAATTTTGCTATATAAATCTTTGATATAACCAGTTAAGTTTGATTTTAAATTTCTATTTGCCTAAAAAAATTAAGTTCTCTTTTTTGCTTTTCGTGTCATGTAAAAGATGTCACAAGTCATAAAGAAGTGACAAGTGTTCTATGTTTTCTTCCCGAAACTCTGTCCCTGTTTAGGAACCGAACCTATAACTAAAATCAGATGTTGTACCACTGCGCCACAATGGTCTCAGTCTTGTTCAACAGCATTAAAACATTGTTCATTATACACCGACCACACTGCTTACCGCAGTTAAAGTTAATTGTGGTTTACGTTCATTTTAGAAGGTTTTCGTTGAAAACTAATATTTGTTCAAGGGCTGAAATTTTCTTAAGTTTAACGAATAAATACCTATATTTCAGGCCTGCCTCGACGCAGCGGTACGAAGGCGAGACTTAAAACCACAGATTGTGGGTTCACTCCCCACTCGAGAAAATGAAATATTTAGTATTTTCTAAGTAATATATAATGTTTTCATTTCTTCGCTCTGGTAACGAGGCGACGTTAAGTTCCGACACTAAACATATTAAGCCTCAAATTCGTCGAAAAGTGGGGAATAGAACGGAGTGTCTTAACACTAGGTTCCCAAGTTCCCTCTGCCTACCCTGCCACGTGCGGGGATACAGCGTGAAGCTGAGTTGAGTTGAGTTATCTTTATTCTATGTATGAAACCTGAGAAATATAGGCATAAGCATTTAAAGAGTTTATTATATCTTTATAACATTTTTCATCATTTTATTTTTATCTTTAACATTTATAATTACACACTTAACTGTTGATAAACTAAAAGAATGCGAATAATTTGTTAACAACTTTATAATTACTCAATAATTGATTTATGACGATTTACATTTAACGTGTTCCACGTTAAATGAAAAAAAATATAAGCAACAAGAACACAACAACTAAATAAGAACATTTCAAAAGATAATTAATTACATTGGAATAGTAATAAATGAATATTATTCCTTGAAGAATGCAATTTGAAGAAAGTTTATTTAAGAAACTATTATATACCGTAGTTATCTACTGATGTTATTTAAATGCAAAAAACCATCCAATTTCCTGAAACAGTTTTTTTTACAACCTTGTAGATAAAAAAGGGCAAGATCATATAAAAACAGCTTACTTACCGCAGGTTCATGGGCATTTCGACCTTCAATACGAATATTGTAAGGCATCTTACATCTTACACTTACAAATTTATTAAAAACAAATGAAAAAATGTAAGATATCGATAACTTATGAAATACGTTACTACGTCTGAGATGGGAACTGCTGGACTGCCCAATGGTTGAAATTTAGAGAAAAGTTGAGAACGGAGGGGTTTAACACTTGGTACGCTAATGTAATGCAGGATGCAGTGTGAAAAAATAATCTTTGGTCTAGCAATACCTATTGGTTACGCTAACCAAAATACCTCCAAAACATTATTTTTTAATACAGAGTAATCTCCAATTCTGCTTATAATCATATCAAATACTTTTTAGAAAGTTTAAAAAATATTTATTTATAAAAAAAGTTTACTTTCCAGCAAAAATACTCCATATCTATGGAAAATAGCCAAAATCAAATACGTAACATGACATAACAGAAAGCAGTTATAATATAAGAACAATAAGAAACACTACATTGTTCAGAGTCAGCTCCGCAGTACTTGACATTAAAGGCCTAAAATCGAAATATACCAACCAGTTTCTTTGAATCACCGGAAAATATTACTTTTGAACAGCACTTAGATGATCGTTTGTGAAATTGTTGGGCTATAATGGTCTTATTGTTTTCATGTATTTAAAAGTCAAGTGACAAGTGTACTTATGCCTTTAATAATTTCTGTTGATATTATGCAACTAACCAAGCCATATAACCAACTAAGCCATACGTTCTCATCAAGCTCCGTCGAAATTCTTATACGCTTGTTACAACTTATTTATGTTGTTAGCATCTCTGGGGAGATCTTTCATAAGTGCGGTAATAACACTAAAATAATAAAAATATATAAAAAAATATATAATTCTACGTTAAAAAAAATAATATGGTTAGCTTAAACTGACACACTGTAAGTTTATAAGAACAAAACATTTACAGGACTGTGAAAGAATTAATTGATAATGACTTAAAAACTTTATGAAAAGCACTTGAATATATCTCAATTCTAATAAGAAATGGTTACATTTCGTTCTTTATTGAGTTTACTCTAATTCAATCGACGATGTCGAGCATTTTCTAATGATATATCCATTAGACTTCATGAAAAAAAGGAGAGCATTTAAAAAAGGAGAAAGGAGAGGAAGAGCATTTGGTACTGACATGAAGTAAAAAAAAATCAAGGATAACACAAATATAATAAATATATATCATTTACTAACACATATATATATATATATATATATATATATATATATATATATATATATATATATATATATATATATATATATATATATTTGTGTTATCCTTGATTATTTTTTACTTCATGTCAGTACCAAATGCTCTTCCACCGTCATCAATCCCTTTCATACGAGTACATACATATTACTGTATTATTTCTCATTTTCAAATACAAGGTCAAAGTAAATTAAAATGATGATGAGCTAGAAAATTCAGTTTTAACGTATCTGTTTCTATACAAATAAAAAAGGTATTCTGTAATTTTCGTTTTAACATTTAAGAGGAGGTAGGGAAAATACTGAAATCTCTGCATATCGCTTTTGTGGCATGATGTGTTGATTGGCAGAACCCAAGACAATGAAATATAAATAGCATGTGAATTAGTTAAGCTTTGATCTTTATGAATATTAACAATAACCTTAATTTTGCTGTACTTAGAATAAATTGGCGCTTGATACATCAATCTATTTTAAATTATTATAGTTTCAGTCTAGTTATATAATGAATGGTAAACTAAATAAATGAAAGCTTTATTTTAACTTCAATACTGAGAGAAGAACTTCTTTGTCGTAGCGCAGCAGCACAAACGTGTGACTGTAAACGACAGGTTGTGGATTCGATCCTAACTCGAGGAAATGAAATATTTAATATTTTCAAATTATATATTTTATGTTTTCTTTTGTTCGCACTGGCAACACAGCAAATCGCAGCGTTTAGTTCCGCCAATATGTTTCTCAACATGTAATGCCTCAAATTCGTCGGAAAGTGGG
Organism: Eueides isabella; assembly: GCA_019049475.1. Lineage (NCBI taxonomy): Eukaryota > Metazoa > Arthropoda > Insecta > Lepidoptera > Nymphalidae > Eueides > Eueides isabella. The sequence continues at coordinate 2,697,069 of CM032394.1, read as the reverse complement.
GAACGGAAGTGTCTTAACACTAGGTTCCCAAGTTCCCTCTGTCTACCTGTTACTGTGTTTTACTGTATAAACAGTAAAACGCTAACATATTACTATATTATTTCTCATTTTCCAATACAAGGTTAAGCTAAAGACAAACTGACAATACATGAGTGAATTCAGGTTAAAACTTATCTATTTCGATACATTTAAAAAGGCTTGTTTATAATTTTCTTTTTGATGGGTATATTTTTTATAAAATTTGTTTATTTATTCAAGACAATACAAATAATAACAATTGTCAGTCTAATACTTATTTAGCTTCAAGATCGTTAAGATCCTTCCGTTCCCTAATTTCTGCCGAATTGAATGGCGCAACTGAACGCCGCAATCCTATTTTATTTGCTACTCATTATTAAGACCTCATAATGTATATTGCTTGAACGAAAATCAGAAAACGGAGTGACCTTTCACTATATAAAAATATGAATAATATATAATAATCACAGAGATATATACAAAATGAAACAAAACACAACCTACAAAAAGGACCTCACAAACGACCTCAAAGAAAATAAACAACAACCAAAACAAAAAGCAAAAAGCTCCTTTGAAAGAAAACCCTTTAGAGAATCCTTGCCGGCTCAACAGGTACCAGGGCGGCATGACCGTACAAGAGTTCCACTCGACTCGCTCGTGGCTTACCGGTCAATCTACATACATATAAGGCTAAATAAAACGTTTATGTGTTTATGTAGTTACGTGAGCTGGTGTGCGTAAGTTTTGCGAGTGTGCCGCAACATTGCGAACCTTCACGCCGGTCGTGCTCCCCTGGTACTCGGCGATGCGAATAGCGGTTTAAGTATGATTTAACGTTTTTGCCCTAATTGAGAGTTTGTAAAAAAATATATAATAAATATTTTGCGATTATAATTTTTACTACAAATGAAAAGAAGAGTTGTTTTAGAAAAAACGTTTTTCAAAATTCTCTTTTTTCTTCCACTAAATAAAGAGAAAGTTTTTAAATACAGAGCTTTTTTTGACATACAAATGAAAAGCACCCAAACCGAAAGCTCTATTACTATAACACTTTTTTTGAACAGCTTTGCCTGCGTGATCAATGGCACGTACTAAGTAAGAATCTGATGTGATTTTGGCCGGAAATAGAGTTGATAATATGGAAATTATTAACGTGATGTCATATGGAGCCTATATAGCCCTTCTCGATGTAGCCCTTCCCTATATAGCCCTTCTCGATCCCTATATAGCCCTTCTCGATCAAAAATGGACTATCCAATACAAACGACTTTTTGTTCCTGAATTAAATGTGTTCAAGCTAACTGACAATTCTACTTTATAAATATACATATGTTTAAATCATAAGATAAAAAGCTAGTTATAATTAATTAACAACTTTGTTTAGTCAAAAATAATCATAGTTTTTATAATAACTTTAAACCTATTTTAGTACCAAATAAATATTGACCTAGGTAACCTTGCAACAAGGATATTTGGTAATTGTAAAATAATAAATACATAGATTACGTAATCAAATATAAAGTATTTCTCTTAAGCTATCTACGTCTCTCCTGAGCAGGAATCGAACTCACAACCGCCGCGTCTCACGTTTGTGCCCCTGCGACACGGGGGCTTCAATTATGTTTGCTAACTTAGTAATGGGAAGTGGGGAACGGAAGTGGACCGGAGTGTCTTAACACTAGGTTCCCGGGTTCCCTCTGCCTACCGTGCCTCGTGCGGGATACAGCGTGAAGCTAAGAAAGAAAGAAAGAACTTAGTAATAGAGGAAACTAAATTTTAATATTTTGGTTTCCTCGCTCTTTATTATCGCCACACAAGGCGCGGTGTTCAGTTCCGCCATCCATCACGCAAAGCGTCTAGAATTTTGTGGAAAGTAGGGAACGTATTGCCTTAATGGGAATGGTGTGTCTCGACGGTGATGTCTCTCTGCTTATTCTGCGATAATAGTAATACAGCGTGAGGCTAGATTAAATTATGTAATACAAAAACCAATTTAAAAGCATATTCCTCTAGAAGGCAATAAAAATGAGCTTTTATTTTTACCATTAACGAGGCTACACAATTCACATCGTTTCTCCAACTACACCTTTTGTAAGTCAACATATGAAAAAAAAAATTAACATGAATATTACCGCGTCATGTATTTACAAGAAACAGATTACTTTAAAAAAAAACTCGCGGGCAATCGCTAATGACATTTGAAACTCATTTCATTTGGGTCACTAACCGCGGGCCAAATAAATAATTTTATACGCCATAAAAAGCGAGTAACTTCCGCTTCCGCATGAAATCAAAATAAAATTGGCTGAAAGCTTACACGAACTGGTACGACCGGTTGGTTGTAAACCATCGAAGTATTGTTTTAATTCTCTTTCAAACTTGGAACTTTGCCGCAACACATTATTTTTATGTAGAAGCTATAGCTATACAGTAAATTTTAAGCGAAACGATCGTGGCTTCGATTCTTACTCGGAAGAATTTTTTTCATTTCGGCGCTCTAGCAATAAGACAAAGCGTGGATTTCAGTTCCGCTTATTAACATGAGCAACAAAGTGTCTTATTTCTAAGTTTCTACTCTGCCATGTTTAAAAAAAAATAATAATTACGAAGCCACAGCAGCGATGAAGCCACAGTAGGAAGTAGGTATGTGATTGTAAATGGCAAGAGAAAATAAATCACAAATCCTTGGTAGTTTTTAACTTTAAATATGACGACTTTCAGTTAGCATTTTCTAGAAAATACTCTCTTTTCAATATATTTATTATATTCCATGAAAAGATATATATATTTTTTATATTTTTACCTGAAATTATTTATATTCAATTATTTAATTTTTAAGCAAAAAAAACAATGTTTTTCACTCGAATAAAAAACGTATACAATTTGCAAAAAGTACAGATGCTGTACAAACGAGACATACTCATAAATCAAGTCAAGTCACAATACACAAACCACTTTGCTTCGCGTGACAATTGCCAGCGTCCGATTGTTGCGACTATTATTTACTATTATAGGAACCATTTCATAACGTGTAATAACTAGTTATATAACACAGAAAGTACGAATATTATTGTTAAATATCGGTTAAGGAAGGCTTGCTCGGTGGTCGATATGTTAAAGGAAAAAAACACATTTATACGTAGAATTAGTCACTCACTCACTCACTCAGCTTCACGCTGTATCCCGCACATGGCAGGGTAGGCAGAGGGAACTTGGGAACCTAGTGTTAAGACACTCCGTTCCACTTTTGTTTCCCACTTCCGTTTTTGAAATATTAATATTATATTTTTATAACGAAATATTATATTTTTTGTTTCTATTAACCTAACTACTACTTTTTTTTTTTTTTATTGTGACGCTGGGAAATGCTTTTACGCAGACCATCCGTGCGCAGAAAAACGGACGGATGGTACTGTGGGACTCATCGAGATGAATTCCGATACTACCCACTAAAACCCAGCGAAAACATCACCACCTGAGTCGAGACGCCGCAGGATCGCTCGCGCATGCCACTACGACACCTCGGTGAAAGGCCCACATATTGCGAGCCACCATCGTAAGCAGTCATCTAAGGATGGCTCCGTCCCCTATCCCTCTCAACTTCAATAACTGAGTGCAGCAGGGCCTCTAGGGTAGGGGTAGTTGGAGATGCGTGTACTGCCTTCTCCTACCCCCTGTTCTCCGACGACGGAGTGGGTCGGCATTTTCTTGGGACTCTCGAACCCGCTCCGCGGCCTCTTTTAATGAGATGACAGATTCGGAGAAAGAGACCATGGCAGACCAGCACCTTTCACTTTCCAGCATGGCCCCCACCACACTGGATAGCGAGAGGTCTCTTCCTACTATAGTCATCAAGGCTTGTCGTTGTAAAGCCCAAGCAGGGCATTCAGCCAGAGTATGATGAGCTGTGTCAGAGGGGGCATCACACTCATGGCACGCAGGCGACAACTCCCGACGTGCAATTTGGTGCAGGTATTTGCCAAAGCAACCATGCCCCGTCAGTACCTGCACCAGTCTAACCTAACCTAACTACTACTAATCTAACTAAAATGCATAAGGATTATTTCTAATGTTCATAAGGATTATTTCTAATGTTAACAGCTGTTTTGAAAAAAAAAATGTATTTAAATTAATAAAGCATGACTGATACTCTTGCCCCGTGGCAATAATATTTGTCATTTTGATATGTTACTTTTTTTTTCTGGTTCTCGCTGTAATATTTGCTTCGAACCCACAACAATATATATATATATATATATATATATATATATATATATATATATATATATATATATATATATATATATGTTTTTTCTGGTTCTCGCTGCAATATTTGCTTCGAACCCACAACAATATATATATATATATATATATATATATATATATATATATATATATATATATATATATATATATATATATATATATATATATATATATATATATATATATATATATATATATATATATATATATATATATATATATATATATATATATAATATTTCTATACAATAAATACTAAAGGCTATCTATATCCTTGTACAGAACACAAGTGTTTCTTTTAATCTTCAAATGCTTTACAAAAGACATTGTGCAAACACCTGTTGTGTCTACAACTCAGTGACACTGCAATGCAAAGTTGATACAAAGTGTTTATCATTTAATTTAACCCCTAGACACGCATTACTTGGCACAAGGTTGTTTATATAACACTATACTACTAATACCTATTTTATTGTTTACCGACTTCTAAAGATACTTAAGGTAAGGACTTAGCTCACCTTCTTTAGACAATGAGGAGTGAGAGAGCGCTTGTACATTTTTCACGCATCCCGCACGTGGCAAGGTAAGCAGAGGGAACTTGGGAACCTAGTTTTGTTCCACTTCCGTTTCTCACTTTCTGAATATCGAATTTAAAGCATTGCGTGTTGAGTGGTGGAACTCAACTTTGCCTTGTTACCAGAAGGAAAAACATAAAATATTTAATTTGACAATACTAATCACTTTTTCGTGTGGGATCGAACCCACAACCTGTCGATAACAGTGACACGCTTGTGCTCCTCCGCCACGACTGGCCTCTATAATTAATTTGTATCATTACTTTAACTTGAAGAACATTTATATTCATACATAATTAAACTTTAATAAAATATTTTATACAACAATAAAAGTTCGCTACGGCTACAGGTGTAAGTACCGCCATTTCTCAAGAATCCTTATAATGAAATGTCATGACATTTACTCGAGAAACAACTATTTTTAGCAATGAAAACATATAAACAACTTTATGAAATTATACAACTGGATATCTTTCGTTATACATTTATATCATTTTTTTATGTCAAAACTTCATAATTAAAAATAAATGAAATGTATAAAAAAATCCCCAGTCCAGGAAATTAAATATTTAATATTTTCAATTTAAATATTTATTGTTTTCATTTATTCGCTCTGGTACAAGGCAAAACGCGGCGTTGAGTTCCGCCACTCAACACGCAATACATCAAATACGGCGGAAAGTGGGGACCGGAGGTGAAGCAAAGTGTCTTAACACTAGGTTCCCAAGTTCCCTCTGCCTACCCACCCTGCCGTGTGCGGGATAAAGCGTGAAGCTGAATAAAAAGTGCTGAAAGTTAAATTAAATTAATTGGAAATACAATCATAACTGAGTCTCACAATAACATCTGACCTAGACAAGAAGTTGTATGCACGATTCAGTTTAGGAATGTCGCAAGTAACTGGACAATAAGTTTCAAGAAATTTCTAGGCGCAAAAAAATCCTTTCATCCAAAATTATATAAACGGAAATGACGTGGAGTATAAAACTAACTACTCAACGTACACTTTGACATACACGTTGCTATGGTAACGCGTTTTGTACGCGTCAATTCGTTCTTTTGTTAGTTTAAAATTATAATGATTATAATTATATTTACCATGAAATATGTCAAAAGTACACATTTATTTTTTAGATTTTTCATACATTTTTCGAACAAAAAAATTATGTTAAGTATAAAGCCACTTGAAAATGTGGAACATGATAGTTCAAGCACCAAAGAACGTGCAAGGACATAACCAAAAATGTAAATTACAACGTCTTAATTTAAAAATGGTAAATGCTACTATCTATTCATACAATCTTACTTTGTGATTAAAAAAAACCGATAAAGTCCGAGACGGATTCGCATTGCGAGGGTTCCGCATCTATTTCCTAATTGTGGGCCAACGGGAAGTATAACTTATAAAAGTTGACTAACTTAAGTTTACCCGCATATGTGGACTTTTAGTACCAAATAAAATACACATATATAACATAAGTTTGTAATGTTTTTTTCTCTCAGCTTCACGCTGTATCCCGCACTAGGCAGGGTAGGCAGAGGGAACGGAAGTGAAACCTAGTGTTATGACACTCCGTTCGACTTCCGTTCCCCACTTAATGTATTGTAATGTTTTTTTCTATTATACCTAACATTAAGTTTTACAATATTTATCTTAATAAATATATGGAATTGTTAAAGTCATATTATTTATTGTTTCCTTTGGAGGTTCAAAAAAAATTGCCAGTGAAATAAAAACGACTGGGTCTATTTTTTATATTTTCAATTATGTGAATATTATTTATTAGTCATGTGAATTCATCTAATGCTAAAATGTTATATCTATTCGCAGTAGTTGGCTAATTTTCACACTAAATTAATAAAAAAAATTAAATATAATATACGTATACATATTTCCTTTACTAGTAATTTATTGAAAAATAAACTTAAAGTGACGTTACATATTTTGGTAGAGATCAGTCTATTTTAAAATTCTAGAGCTTAAAAACATTAACAAATAATATCTATTCACAAAACGTACAAAAAAAAACGTAGTGGGATTCAAACTTGCTCAATATGCTTAGTGGTTTGAGCGTGGCGCTTAGACAGATTTCAAGAAGCGCGGATTCAAATACTGCTAAGTTCAATTTTTTAAAACGTTTTCCAAAAAAGATTTTTTTTTTCCTAAATGTGGATTAATATTTTAAATTAAGTAAAAATGTTTACAAGTAAGACATTATAAACGTTTAAATGTACACAACGCAAGAATGTCAAGAACGCATTTTATCATTTGTCACTAAGCGTCATGTCACGTCGTCATATAAAAATATATATTTTAAAAATATATTTAATATTTGTTATGTTTTTTGCTGATGCTATTTTTGTGTTATTGTGATAAGTTATTTATGTATGGCTGTAAGTTCAGCTTTAAAAAATAGAGTCTATAATAACACTATGACACTTAATACTAATGATAATTCGTATTAAGTATACTTAGTGAAATACGGAAAACACATTTATATATACATATCACGTCACAAAAAATATATAACGGCAATCTTAGTTTGTTTACTTTCTGCTTCACTTTTTTGAGGGTATTCATAAAAATATTATCTTTTCTGGGGGAAAGCCAATCGTTCAAAAAAAGAAATGTTTTATAATGTAGAATAAAAATTCATATCACTCCTTCATACGAATTTTATCAAAATCAATAAATGCTTTTCACTACAAAATCTAAAGTGATGTAATGATTTTATTGATACATTTCGAATAGTTTTAAGGTGGTGAATCATAATTACGTTCTACAAGTCGAGTGTTTTTTTTTTATTTTATTATTTTGTTGCATAGTGTAATTAAAGATTTTAAAAGGAAAAGTGAGTGGTAAGAGAGGGAGGGGGAGACCTCGGTTCGAAAACACAGTATCGACGATACTGGAGGAAGGTCACGTAAAAAGCATGAAGACACCTCGAAGGGCTTGTATGAAGAAGCTGATGACAGTTGACGAGGCGAAAGAGGTATGCCGAGACCGTAGCCTACCCCGCTAGAGATATAGCGTGAAGATAAATGAGTAAGTAAGTAAGTCTATAATTATTCTCTATGAAATATTAAAAAAATAAAATTAACTGTTTGATTATATAAAACAAATATCAATAATATAGTTAATTAATAATAACATAGTTTAATTAAAGTGTAAAAAAACAGTATTTTTATGTATAAAAGTCGAAATTAGGTTTTTGGTAAATATTATATTTTTCCCAAAGACGATCAACGTACATACGTAGGTGTTACAATCTATTCCAATATTGAGACGTAGTAAGCAAATATGATATTTGAAGAAAAAGAACTTAGTTTCTACGAAATTCCACTTGCCAATGACTTTTGCAAACATTTTTTTGTGTAAGTATGGCTATTGTTGTTGTAAAATAAAATCACCTTACTTATTGAACATTATTTCATATAAAAATCAGGCATTTTATATATATATATATATATATATATATATATACATATATATATATATATATATATATATATATATATATATATATATATATATATATATATATATATATATATATATATATATATATATATATATATATATATATATATATATATGTCTATACATATATATATATTTCGTGATAATCATTACGTATGTTCATTACTTTGTATACATATCTTACTTTAAGGTTACACAAAAAAATCTATAAATTTCTAACCACAATTGAGTATTGACGAAAATATTAACAATAAGAAAAACATGTAAAGTAAAATTATAAGTTGAGGCTAAAGGCCTGTCGGAACAGGTTTTAATTTTAATCCCACTTATATTTAATATTTATTTATTATTATTTCATCGCTCTAGCAACCAGGCAAACCGTGGCGTTGACTTCCGCCACGGAACACGTAACTCACTCACTTACTCAGCTTCACGCTGTATCCCGCACGAGGCAGGGTAGGTAGAGGGAACCCGGGAACCTAGTGTAAAGACACTCCGTTCCACTTCCGTTCCCCAGTTTCCGCCGAATTTGAGGCATTGCGTGTTGAGTGGCGGAACTCAACGCCGCAACACGTAACGATGTCGTTCCCAAATTCCCTCTGTCTATTCTGCTCTGTGCGCGAAAGTAATGGAATAGTACTAAGCACGATTGCTAATACAAACTCAACGTACGAACGTAAATAAAGAATAATTATAGTAATTAACACTGTTATCGTCAGTACGTAAGTGTTGTTATTGTACCTCTATAGGCAGCTTACGTTATCATATGCATCTGTCAATATTAATTAACATGTTTACATTAATACAGATCTACATGTGCGAATTTTTAATCGAACGACCGACTGTTACGAATCAAAATCGTCTTTTTATACATTGCTTAAAATTTGTATATATATATGTATATATATAAATATATATATATATATATATATATATATATATATATATATATATATATATATATATATATATATATACATATATATATATATATATATATATATATATATATATATATATATATATATATATATATATATATATATATATATATATATATTTATATATATTTATATATTTATGTGATAATTGTACGTTATTATTAGGAAAGACAACGTATTGTTTATTATATCGAGTGGGTGTCGAACTTACAGCCCTCGTGTGTATATTTAGAGTTCCTAATTATGCTAAACTGGGGACAACGAGAGGTCATTATCTCGCAGAAGAACAAGATCACGACCGTAAATGAGACAGACGGTTGTGACTTCACTCCCCAGTGTAAACCGCCCATGTTAGTCACTATAGGTACGGTTAGAGTTGTGTCTACCGTGGCGCAGGAGCACAAGCGTGTAAACGCATATGTTACAGTTTGTAGGTTCGATCCCTACTTCAGCTAATAAAATATTTAATATTATATTTTCAATTTAAATATTTAATGTTTTCAATTCTTCGCTCTGGTAAAAAGGCAAAGCGCGGTGGTATGTTCCGCCATTCAACACGCAACGCCTCAAACTCGACAGAAAGTGGGGAACGGAACGGGAGTCTTAACACTAGGTTCTCAAGTTTCCTCTGCCTACCCTTCCATTGCGAGATACAGCTTCAAGTTAATTAAAAAAATAACTATATATGTATAGTGATTTTTTGTGTCACATTGTGAAGGTGAAAAAATGTAACATTTATTTGACCACGTGGGCGTCACTTGCCTTCAAGTGTTTTATAAAATCCTAAGCAAATCTGTGCAAAGCGAATGCGATTCACTAACACTTCCATACACAAACAAGTCAGTGTAATTTAGTTAATTAAAAGCTGCCCTACTTGAATACTAAATTATAATTGGACGGGACTTTTATAAACGCTTTACATAGAGCGAATAACATTTCTTCTTTATTCTTTTTTGTTTATACGAATAAAGTAAATTAAATTCAACTCGAGGCCTGTTATTGCGCAATTACGCCGACAATTACGCCGTGTGACTGTAAACGATAGGTTGTGGGTTCTATCCCAACTCAAAGGAAATAAAATACTTATTTTTTTAAAATTAAATATTTAAAGCTTCTATTTCTTCGCTCTGTTAATAAGGCAAAGCGCGGCGTTGAGTTCCGCCATTCATCAGGCAATGCCTTAAAATTCGGCGGAAAGTGGGGAATGGAAGTGGAACGGAGTGTCTTAACACTAGGTTCCCAAGTTCAGCCAGCTTGAAGTTAATTAAAAAAATAACTATATATGTATAGTGATTTTTTGTGTCACCGGTTTTTAAATTTCAAAATTATTTACTTATTATTTTATATGAATACAAATTCACAACTACAATCAAACAAGCTCTCTATTTCCTTACTTAACGTGCGACTATAACAATAATAATAATAATTAAAAACACTTCAATAAATCACATATTATGGCCAAACGAGTTATACAGTATACTCTATAGGAATGTACATACAATATTTATGACACGGAAACAGTGTATCTCGATTCAATTCAGTGTATATTAATTATCAACGAGGACGCTCGCACTCGACAAGCGTCAGCGCGGTGCTGAGTATTCCTTTAAAATGTTGACATAGATAAAAATTCTACATGTTTTATATAACATTTTGATAATATTTTATTACAGTAGTGGCGCAGCGGGCCGAGGGTGTGATTGTAATCAACATGTTGTGAGTTGTGGGACCGAGGAAATTATTTGTTCGCTCTGGTAATAAGGCAAAGCGCGACGTTTACTTCGGCCAAGCCAGGCCAATTTGGCAGAAAGTAAGAAACCAGAAGTGCAATGGAGTGTCTCAACACTAGGTTTCTAAGTTCCCTCTCGTTAAGCTGAGTAAATATTATTTGTTTTCTATGTTTTTTTAGCTTCACGCTGTATCCCGCACGAGGCAGGGTAGGCAGAGGGAACCGGTAATGTAGTGTTAAGACACTCCGTTCCACTTTCGTTCCCCACTTTCCGCCGAAATTGAGGCATTGCGTGTTGAGTAGCGGAACTCAACGCCGCGCTTTGCCTTATTACCAGAGCTAAGAAATGAAACATTAAATATTAAAATTGAAAATATTAAATAATTCATTTCCTCGACTGGGGATCGAACCCAGAGCCTGTCGGTTACAGTCACACGCTTGTGCCGCTGCGCCACGACAGGCCTCAATTTTCTTTAATAATATAACTATAAGAAATTGGACAACACTAAATATTTAATTTGGAAATCAGGTTCCTGATTATTAAATCAGGAACTCCTGATTTAATAATCAGCAATCAAAAAATGATATATTCTAAAAACAACGCTTTACTAAACAAGCGTATACACAATAAAAAAAACTATTGCCAGCAACACAAATTTAAAGATATCAAAGAAACAAATAATAATTAACATAAACTTAATATGGGAAGTCAGTATTGAAAATCAATATACAATATTTGTATTTAGATTCAGAACGAACCATTAAATATTTAGAGCACACAAACAGTGCAACACAATCTTGTACGGTAAGAGGGTCACTCGATTAAAGAGACGGCTAGAAATAGACCCGGATTTAAACGAAAAGATTAAAAATATACTAATATTCAAGAGGTTTACGAACTTTGTTTGTTAAAACTTATGCAAAGCGGAGGAAGCCTCTACCTCGTGGCGCAGGGGTACAGCTGGACTATGAGCGCGACGGTTTTGGATTCAATTCTCTCTCGGGAAAGCCAAAACTTCAAGCGAGGCTTTGAGAGCTACCACTCAACATGTAATGTCTCAAAAATTGAGGGAAAAGTAGGGTTCCCAAGTCCACCAGGTTCCCTATGCCTACCCTGTCATATGTAAAACACAGAATGAACCTCAAAAAAAAATTACAAGGCTAGTTTGAATACTTATAATAATAATAAAATCTTTGATAAATAGTAAAATCATTTTAAAATACAAAATTTGGTTAAACCTAAATATAAAAAATAGAACACAGAAACAACATATAATTGAATGAATCTTATTGCCATTCACTTAAAAAACATTGACCGATAAGTCGTCCAACAGCACCAACGCCAAGGTTTCTAACTAAATAATACAAATTCTGTAATATCTATTCAATGTCAAATAATAAAAACCAAGTGAAATACAAGAAACGATACACAAAAACATTTGCAAAAATAAATATTCTTATTAGTTAGGCTTTTTATTGATAATCTATTCAGAAATATATTTTTAGAGTATATTGAGGCTGACATTTAAATTTTGCTTGATCATTTATGTCGTAAAAAACTAACGTGATAATATTTTCAAGTTTCGAGTGCCATAAATCATTTGATGCTTACTTATGGACGAGCTTGATATACTAAATTTAAAAAAGCTTTATATATACTTTTTGAGTCGACTTGACTTAAACGTAACATACTCGTATATATTTCTATAAATAACAAATATTTAAAAAACGCAACTTCAATCTGTTTGTAAATACATTGTTTTAAAATTTAAAGTTATAAAATATTTTAAATCAAATTCAAATTTTTTCAAATAAAAATCAAATATTTTCAATTTAAATATTTAATGTTTTCATTTCATCGCTCTGGTTACAAGGCAAAGCGCGGCGTTGAGTTCCGTCACTTAACACGCCATGCCTCAAATTCGGCAAGTGAGAAACGGAAGTGCAACGGAGTGTCTTAACACTAGGTTCCCAAGTTTCCTCTGCCTACCATGCCTTGTGCGGGATACAGCGTACGTTGAGAAAATTAAATGTTTACTTAATTAAGTTTCAATAAGTTAGAAATATAGCCTATATTCAAAAATAAAATAAACTCAAAAACTTCTGAACGAACCCTATAATTTACTTATAACATTAGCCATATTATAAAATACCCTTGAGGCAGAGCTACCAGAAAGTGGTGAACCGAAGTGCCTTGATGAGAACGAAGTGTTTTAGCATTAGGTTCCCTGGTTCCCCCCTCTTTCCCCCCAAAGGAGATATACAATGCAATACAAAAAAATAAATAATAATGTATGAAATAATGTTACTACAACGTTTTTGTACACAGTATATCACGTCACGGGCACCGGAGTGCATCGCCAAATGTGTCATCATACCAGTTGTAAGCATAACAATTCACTATTAATAGCTATCGGTCAATTTAAATTAAAATGTTCATCAAACATTTATTGAAAACGATAAGTGATAGGTACATAATGGAATATTAATTGTAATTTTGTTTGCAGCAACGCTTGGAAGTTAATTATTTAAAATAAACTCTCTTTCAGCTTCAAAATGGTTTACGCACATGGCAGATTAGGCAAAGGGAACCTGGGAACCCAGTGTTAAGACAAGTCTGTTCCGTTCCTCACTTTCCTCCGAAATTGAGGCATTGCGGGTTGAGTGGCGGAACTCAACGCCGCTCTTTCCCTTATACACAGAGAGAAAAAGTTATAATATAAAATATTTTATTTGAAAAAGATAAAATATTTCATTTCTTCGAGTGGGAATCGAATCCACAACTTGTTACGTTTACAGTCTTGTTTATTATCTGACACGTTTGTGACCCTGCGCCACGTCAATAAATCTAGTTTAATAATGTTAACACATCGAGGTCAGACGTGGCGCATGGGCACCAACGTGCGACTGTAAACGCAACAGATGCGGGTTCTTCGCTCTAATAACAAGGTAAGTTGTGGTGTTAAGTTCCGTTACTCAACACGTAATACATAAATTTCGGTGGAAAGTAGGCAACGGAAAGGAATGTACACTAGGTTAACCTAGGTTCCTAAGTTACCTCTGCCTACTGCCTCTGTTCCTAGGTTCCTAACACTAGGTTCCTAAGTTTCCCCTGCCTACTTCACCATGTACATGATGCAAGTAGAAAAATAAATAGTAAAATATAGATTTACTTGAGAAAATCACATATAGTATATTTCTTTATACTCCATATATTTAGGTTTTCACTCAAACAAGGCTGGCAAAGAGCGCCAAGCTACAGTCACATCATCCTAGTTATACCTCATCGCATCATCCTCAGTCATCAATCTCTACGTACATGCCCTACGGAAGTTTCATATTGTGTACGTGACTTTATTCCAGTACCATCAACACTGTTTTTGACAGTTATCCAGAGGTTTCTTCCAAGATGAAGTAATATACATTGTAGGTACAATGTACATATAAAATATATGAAAATATACGTATACATATATTTGAAAACGTACAGTAACCGCTATCTCATAATAAAGAAAGGATATTTTGAGCTACCTAAATAGTAAAATATTTAAAAACGTTATTTTTTTAATAAAGTTTATATTTTTTTTTTGTTATTTATCTGTGCATTGATTAAAGAAGTCTTCACTCTTGGGCTTTGACAAGATTAAATTAACTTTCAGTGTTTGTTTTAAAGTTAAATCAATATTAGGTATTTCTTTGATGAAATTTCTACAAAATATATTAATGCTTATTCAATTTACCGTAACTTTTGTGTTTAATGAAATTATTATAAAAATTCCACAGCAATGTATTTCTTTTCTATCGTTTAATTTCTTTCCTGTTTTACATAAAACTCGACATTGGCGAGATATCAAAGTAAAATGAAAAACCAAACTTAACTGAAGCAATTAATCAAATATAATAATTAAACATAAATCAAGATCAATGATAGTTTAATTAAGCACTTACATACTAATATGTCTAGTCAATTAAACCTTCACAAGTGTAAAAAACGCAGTCGCAGAAATGACTTATTTGCAAATAATAAAAATTATACAAAGTTATAAAAAAAATGGATTAAAAAAATAAATATTCATATTGAATTATGATATTTGACTGCATTAGTTATTAATAAAAATCAAGATAGACGACATGTATCTAGATTGACTTATACAAGCAAAACAATTAACATGTTACAAGCAATCTCAAGCAAAACTTTAAAAGATCCAGATCAAAAAATGCTTGTAGCTCTTATGCTCATCCAAAAATCATAGAACATAGCTAATAACCACTACGATAAACTAAGTTTATGATTAAAAAAACACACTAAAATTGATTAATTCATTTAAGAGCTACGATACCTTGAACATACACACAAACAGTCAAATCCAACATACAACACAAGGCGTTTAAGGCGTGGTGGGTTACAAATATATTTATTGACTATATTTTTAAATTCAAATAATAAAATTCTGACTATAGATCCGCATATTCGATATTAATTTTATTTTGATACTTTCACGAGTCCTTAAGAAAAAGGGGCTTGTTGGACGGACTGAAGCCAAAAGAAAGAAGTTATAAAAAGACTGAGTCTCTTCTACTTCTGTAGTACCGAACCCTAAAACAAGATAAACAAAATACAAGAAGAAAGCGCTAGCACACACATATTTGCTGTTCACGTTATACTCCACTTGTTGTAGATGAAACATAAAAAACGGTATACTTTACTAGAAAAATACATGTTTACAAAGAAATTTCGTTTTGCGTTAGGTGATTGTAACACCTCTGCTGGCATCACTAAATACCTTCCCACATTAAATGACAAATATTTAATCACCCACTTTATATTCAAGAAACATTAGAAAATGTAGTATGTGAAGTCGGTCGTGCGGACGCGACAGATTTTAAGATTAAGATTA
The DNA here is from genome assembly GCA_019049475.1 of Eueides isabella. Taxonomy (NCBI): domain Eukaryota; kingdom Metazoa; phylum Arthropoda; class Insecta; order Lepidoptera; family Nymphalidae; genus Eueides; species Eueides isabella. Next base: position 2,681,161 of record CM032394.1, on the reverse strand, counting down.
GCTTCACGCTGTATCCCGCACTAGGCAGGGTAGGCAGAGGGAAAGGTAGTGAAACCTAGTGTTATGACACTCCGTTTTACTTCCGTTCCCCACTTTCCGCCGAATTTGAGGCATTGCGTGTTGAGTAGCGGAACTCAACGGCGCGCTTTTGCCTTATTACCAGAGCGAAGAAATGAAACATTAAATATTCAAATTGAAAATATTAAATATTCCATTTCCTCGACTGGGGATCGAACCCAGAACCTGTCGGTTACAGTCACACTCTTGTGCCGCTGCGCCACGACAGGCCTCACAGATTTTAAGTCCCCACTTTTTTATATTTTGTAATAGATTATTAAGTTCTTTCTGCCTACCCTGCCATGTAAGAGCGTAAAGCGCAAAAATATATTAGTAAATGTTAACTTTGAATGTGTAGAATGTACCTCTTGATTTTAATATATAATAGCTGCCAGAATACTACGTTGCAATATTGCATCCAACACTAACACTGAAAAATTTATAATGAATAAAATTCTATTGAGTTTACCGCCGGACAGTTTCAGCAAAACTGCCTTATGAGAAGATTTAAAGCTTCCAAAAGCTTTCACTAAGACTCATCAAAAATAAAGTATTATCAATATTTTTATCGCTACTATACAATGTATTTTGTTATAAAATTAAAATTATTTTCTTTATACAAAAAATGCATAGAATGACCACACAAGGCCGACTAAATGACGTATTCAATATTTTAGTTCCCTCGTCTATCAAGGCTAAGGCGCCTATTTAATATAAACCATACATTAATTTTGTCAAAATTAACTGTAGTACTAAACTTAAATTTAAAAAGCGTATAAAAATTTTGAACGAAGCAGGATTTGAACCCGCGCCTCTGGAATACCGTTTCAGCGCTCTGACCAACTAAGCCATTCGTTCTTACCGAGCTCCGTCGAAATTCTCATACGCTTGTTACAACTTATTTATGTTGTTAGCATCTCTGTAGGGAGATTTCCTAAGTGTGGAATAACACTTTAAAAAAACATAGTAAAAATATTAACTGTAGTAACCAACTTCACAAACAAAAGTCTAGGGTACTGAATAACTCAAAACTCACCCTTGAAATCAATGAAACAGAGCGTATCGCTTTATAACGCAGTCCGCAACGAGCATTTCATATCAAACTCGTTATTGTTATTAAGAAGGTATAATATAATTTTATTTCAAAATTCTCTTCAAGGTTAACTTATTTGTAATAAGAAATTAATTAGTTAAGTTAATTATAAGCTTAATATTGTTTGTAAAATGTATCTGTTCATCGGAATGTTAGTAATCTAGTATGTAATTAGTACACGGTCATATTGCATATATCCTGGGTAAAATTTTAACAAAATATTAAAAAATACAACAAAATTCGCTTGTACTCGTATTTAAATACAAAATTGATTTTTTTTTACTTCACGCTGTATCCCGCACGATACAGGCTAGGCAAAGGGAACCCGGGAACCTAGTGTTAAGACACTCCATTCCACTTTCGTTCCCCACTTTCCGCTGAATTTGAGGCATTGCGTGTTGAGTGGCGGATTCAACGCTGCGTTTTGCCTTATATCCAGTTATTTCATTTCCTTGACTGGGGTTCGAACCCAGAACCTGTCGGTTACAGTCACACGCTTGTGCCGACAGGCCACGACAGGCCTCTAAATTGTGTTAAGCGTTAACACCAGATTACTAATTTTTATACACGGCTTCGTCTCCGTAGGCAGATACAAAAAAACATAAAAAGGTATAGGACAAATTCTAAGTGTCTTAGACACTTTAAACTATAATCGTTATGTAATATATTTTAGTCCTCAATAAGAGTAGGCCATCTAGCACAAATGAAAAAAAAATCCAAATACTAGTTCCTGCGATTAGCCTGTTGAACTAAACAAGTATTTAATGTTTATAATAAAAGTATATATAAATACTGAATAGTAAAAAATGTAAAAAAATTGGAACGTAGCAGGATTTGAACCGTCCAAGTGCTCTGATCAACTAAGCCATACGTTCTCATCTAACTGCGTCGAAATTCTTATACGCTTGTTACAACTTATTCATGCTAACAACATAAATAAATTGTAACAAGCGTATATGAATTTCGACGCAGTTGGATGAGAACGTATGGCTTAGTTGGACAGAGCACTTTGACGGTTTCCTAAAGACGCAGGTTCAAATAATTATGCGTTTTAAATTCAGTATTTTTCTCTCGTAAGTACTTTAAAAATAGTAAAAGTATATATGGATAGATATATACAGTTAAAACACTGATAAAAATAAAAAAGCAAATTTTTTGTTCCTTGAAAGTATAGTTGTGTACCTACTTGGAGAAAACCATTCGATCAAATAACATTTTCATCCAAACTACCTTTTTACCACTTTAGAGTCGGGAATTTCTATTTCTTTGTTAGACGCCCACGCTTCAATGGCATGCCAAAATTCAGTTTGAAATCTACAGCTGTAGATTGAATACTGAATGTGAAGTTAATTCTGTCAATTTTCGCATTACGTTAAGGAATAACCTATACGTAATGAGACATTTTACTTCTAACATAATTAAATACTTTAATTATGTATAATTTAGTTTTTTTATTAAAAACTAGCGACCTCCCCGCGGCTTCACCCGCTCTTGAGTTCCACTGTTTTATTTACTGAACTCAATTATTTTATTACTTTAATAAAGTTATAACTTTTAAGATTATATCTATACATAAAAGAGCAAAAAATACTGCTAAGAGTATAAAAAATATAGATAATATGTCAACTAAATATTTTAAGTTGATGTAACTTTTTGTTTATCAACCGTTTTAATTAAAACAAAGTGAATGTTGAAGGAAGGAATGTTTATTATGGTGAGTCGTTTCTGAGATTCGCGCGTACAAACGAGCATACAAACAGACAAAAATAATCATTATTATGAAACTTGAAAATTTATATAGGTAGGTATATTATATAGAAAAAATATTACAAACTTATATTTGCAGTTAATTTTTTACAAATTCAAATATTATATACACGCAAACTAAGTTTGTAATTTTTTAAAATCCTGACATAGATTACAAACAAGCGATAAGCGAGTTCGACTTACACTTGACAGATTTGTTTTATTTAGAAAAAAAAATATCACTAAAATTTTATATGTAATTAAATAAGTAAACAATTTTCAGAAAACATATTATTACTTTCATAATGATATATAAAAAGGAGGCAGCCGTATTGAATATTCAATTTCAATCTGCCAAACGGTCTGGTTTGATGCAGTCCCTTAAGGACGTGAATTTCTTATTCACGTTGCTCTTTTCCTAGTCTAAGAGTCTTTGTTCTAGGAAACTGTAATGCCAAGATTAACTATTTATATCACTTCATCACTTCCTAAGAAAATAGTATATAAACAAAGCCAGACAATAATCATTCAGAAATAACTCTTTGGATAAAGTCCTTCGCACTGGTAGCAAGGTAAAGCACGGCGTTGAGTTTCGCCACTCCACACGCAATGCCTCTAATTTGGCGTAAAGTGGGGAACAGAAGTAGAACGGTGTGTCTTAACAATAGGTTCCCATGTTCCCTCTGCCTACCCTTACATGTGCGGGATACAGCGTGAAGCTGAGTGAATGATCAAGATGAAAAAATATCGTTAAATAGATTCTTTAATGTAAACTCATTTTCCATAACGTGTCCCAAATAGCAAATCGCAAAGTAGTCAGAGGGAACTTGGGCCCCTAGTGTTCAGATTCTCCGGTTCTATTATGACGTTTCCATTCACCACTTTTCTCTGTATCTACTCTAGAGTCATTGCGTGTAAACGAAGCCGAACTTAACATCGCTTTTTCGCCTTACAAGAACGCGTTTCTAAAATATATTGAAACTAAAAAATGAACGCGTCTTTTAATGTTGGTTGGTATAAAACCTATATTGCAAGTACAAAAAAGCAGACTTTTACGAAACGCCGCCCAAGTACCTTTACAGAGGGAATATCAAAATGTTTTCCATTAAAGCCCAGAGGCGATGAAAGGCGGCATTAAAAAGGCTGTTTTTCAAGTAAAATCGACTGCATGTTCCCCGGTAAGTAAACCAGGTGACACGGCCCAGTAAAGCGACCCATTTAGTGGCGGCACATGGACATGCGAGGTCAGCGAGTTGGAGAAATGACCTAATTCCTACCTAGGTATTGGTTTGTGAACGATGGATCTGTCACTTGTACATATACCTAATATAGTTATATCAAATATTTATATCAAATATCATAGTTTTCTTAAGCCAGCAGATTATAACATTTCCAGTATATCAACTTAAAAAAAAGACAATATAAAAAAAAGAAACAGTTTTTTATACAAAAAAGATTGTATGTATTTATACAAAAAAGATTATATGTATTTTTTGTATAAAAAACTGTTTCTTTTCTCTTCTATATGAGGATGAAAAAAAGTTGAAAAAAATGTTGTTAAATAATTAAACTAGCACATAATCTATATTGATGCAATATATAAATCAATACATGAATTACCTATAGTATAACCATTATAATTCCACAAGTATATAATAAAAATGCTTGCATAAATATAACATTAAAAGACTGTCATAATACAGAATGATAAGAATTAATAATAAACAACATTAATTACACGTATTAAGTATCTATGTTGTCTTTTGTGGCGCACGGGCACAAGCGTGTGAAACGATAGGTTGTGGGTTCGATCCCCACTACAAAAAGTGAAATATTTAATAGTTTCAAATGTTTTTTTAAATATTTTCATTTGTTTGCTCTGGTAATAAGGCAAAGCGCGGCGTTGAGTTCCGTCACTCAATACATAATGCATGTTATTCAGCTTATGTTGAAAGTGGGAAATGAAATCAAGTGTCTTAACACTAAGTGTGAACATAGTGTTCCCTCTCCTTAGTCAGTGTGAATTTAAAAAAAAAAAATTTATAAATATATATATATATATATATATATATATATATATATATATATATATATATATATATGTACACATGTATATATATATATATATATATATATATATATATATATATATATATATATATATATATATAAATATATATATATATATATATATATATATATATATATATATATATATATATATATATATATATTTAAATATATATCTATCGAAACAAACCTTCAACTATCCGTAACAAGCGATAACTTGAAATATGAACAAAATGGCAAAAGCGTTACAAATATATGTGCATTTCTCTTGAAGCAATATTTTCTAGCGTAGATCGAAGTAGCAGCTCAAAACTTCTTGTTGAAAACGAACGCTGAACAAGCATATTACTCACATAAAGCAAAAAGCTGAATCGTCAAGAGGTTGGTACGTTAAAGTGGTGATACATTTTTTATGAAACTTTAAAGTTTAAAGCGGAACATTGACATAATTATTTAGTATTTTAAAATGTACAAAGTACTAATTGGTAAATATTTATATTTACTTATATAATGTTTAATTACTTTTTATTAAATAATATACCTACAGAGGCACAAGCGAATGGCTGTAAACGCGACAGGTTGTGGGTACGATCCTAACTGGAAGAAATGAAATATTTAATATTTTCATTTCTTCGCTCTGGTAACAAGTTGCAACGCGGTGTTGAGTTCCGTCGCTCTCGTCGAAAGGAAAATGTGGAGCGTTTTTATCTTAACTCTATTCACCCCCGAGTGAGAATGTAAATTTCTCATGATTATATTTAAAAAAAAGACAACTATTCAAAAGTAAAATCAAATATTATGAATTTTATATCTTCACCTTGCATATTTTAAAATAGAAACAAGTCACTATAAAATATATTTAAAACTACGCGAAGCACAAACTATTTATTACAAACAGAAAGGTAAATTAAAAAAATCTTTCCCAATATTCTTTAATATTAAATCAAAATTAGCATTTCTCAAACAACAACAACAAAAACAATAAATTATCTGTAACAAACAAAAACAATATTCATCTAAGCTGCCATCTACAACAGAGGTACTACAAAAGTGGCACGTGCACCGCGCACCAGTCACAGTTACATGTGACCTATTTTCAGCTTGCACTCTAAAAGTGTAACAATACGTCCATTTGCAGCTTCAGGGACAAATTTCAAGATAGTTCACTTTGAAAACGCGCACATTGCAATAACTTGAATTCTTTGAAAAATAAGTAGAAAAATTTGATTTTCATTAATAACTGATATTTTTTGAACGTTTATATTTAAACTAGTGACTAAACGAGGCTTTGCCGGGATTTTTTTTTGTTAAAATATAGCCTTAATTATACTTTACATAAACTGTAGCCTATTAGTTATAGGATATGCATCCTCGCAAACTTTCCCACACTTTGCTTTTCGATCGCAGTGTCTTTAGATACTCTTTACTTATCATGTGTTTACTTAAACACAGAAATTTTAATTTTAAAATTTCAAAATGAAATTATACATAGAAATATTGTTATCGATATTTATAATAAAGCCATCACTATCCGTATATCTATCTTTACGTGGAAGGGAATTTAAAATAAAAAAAATCCTATAGGGGACGGTTGTTAAAGTCACGGCTAATCAAATTCAAATCCAATTTTCATTATTATATTTTACAACCTTCACGTTTATTGTTTGTCTTATTAAAATCAGTACAAAAATAATAAAATATGTTAATATATTAAAATCGACATCAATATAAAATCGAAAATTATATTAAAATCGAATCGACTAAATTGCTACAATTTTTTTTATTTAACTGAAGTTTTAATTTTTAGTAATAAGGTCATTCGAACAGGAAATTAGTTGAAATTAGTAAATAAAATAGTGTAACTCAAGCGAGCAAAGCCGCGGGCGGGTCGCTTGTACTTAGTAATTTCTAACGCTCGTTGTGACTATACCTTTTCAAGTAAAATAATATTGTTTCTACAGTTTTTTATGACTACTGCGTTATTGCTTGAAATTGTATTTTAAGAAATATTTATAATAATTATTGTTCACAAATTAAATAAAATTCTACAAGCAGATTTATTTAAGTATAAAAAAACGAATAATACCGAGTTTCCATACAAAATTAAAAGTAAATTATTAAAATAACAAAAAAGACAACGTACATACATACATATGTATATACGTACAAGATCAAAACAACACCGTAATGTGGAACGATGCACTTCAGAGCGCTCGGTCTGACCTCAGTTCAGTATAGACCACTTGATTAACTAAAAATTCACTTGAAATAAAATTATCATACAAAGTTGTTTTAATGTTATTTTTTGCCAAATATACCTATTAAAAAAACCACAAATTCGTTTTTGTAATAAAAAACGATATATTGTACAAAATCTACCATAGTACTACAAAAATCTTGTATTTTTCTCGTTTTCGTAAACATAATACGTTTTTGTAATAAAAAACGATATATTGTACAAAATCTACCATAGTACTACAAAAATCTTGTATTTTTCTCGTTTTCGTAAACATAATGTCATCAAAGTTCCGATTGTTGAAAAGATAGTAAGCTTTGGAATTTGAGGCATTGGATGTTAAGTGGCCTATCTCAACCCCGAGCTTTGTTTGGGGGTCGAAACCCACAACCAGTCGCGTTTACAAAAGCACTCTTGGGCCCATACATACGATATGCCTAAAACTAGAAAAAATTAAATATTCTTATGAAACCTTAAAATTACGTAAGAACAATATAATAAAAATTTCAGTTCTACATTTTGTTAGTCATATATATCATTTTTCGTGTATCCTCGATGCAAGAATATCTTAGTACGTACATAAAAGCCCGACCTTTAGATACGATTAGCACGGCACGGTCGATCGACTCTAGTTACATAGAGGTCCGGTTTGCACCGTAACATTCTTGCCATTACATCTCAATATGCAATTTAACATATTTTAATATTATTCCACATGAAAAATATTTTATAACACGTATAAAATATAGTGTTCTCGGACCTGTGTTCACGCAGATAACGATCAGATATTGCATGATTAAGGATTAAGTCCCGTTAGGTTCTAATATATATACATATACATATACATATATATATATATATCTATATATATACATATACATATATATATATATATATATATGTATATATATATATATATATATATATATATATATATATATATATATACATATATATATATATATATATATATATATATACATATTTTAATATTATTCCACATGAAAAATATTTTATAACACGTATAAAATATAGTGTTCTCGGACCTGTGTTCACGCAGATAACGATCAGATATTGCATGATTAAGGATTAAGTCCCGTTAGGTTCTAATATATATATATATATATAATTATATATATATATATATATATATATATATATATATATATATATATATATATATATATATATATATATATATATATATATATATATATATATATATATATATATATATATATATATATATATATATATATATATATACACACATTATTATTTATGCTATAAAATAATTTCAAGACATTGGTAAACTGAACGGTTATAACAATAAACAGGAATAGGAAGGTATATCTTAGGTAGATAGTTGAGGTAGATATTTTTCTCAGCATTACGCTGTTTCCCGCAAATGGCAGGACAGGCAGAGAAATGTTAGGAACCTGATGTTAAAACAGGCATTGCGTGTTGAGTGACGGAAAACAACGCCGCGTTTTGTCCTTGTTATAAGAGCGAAGAAATTAAATTATATTTAATATTTTCGAATTAAAATATGTTTTTTTTATATGAAAATATTAAATATGTCGTTACCTCGAGTGGGGATCGAACTCATTACCAGTCGTAATATAATTCACACGCCTGTGTGTGCCCCTGCGCCACAACTGACCACCAGGCCATTTCATTGTTTCAAATATTTAACTCATACATACTGCGCAATAACAAGGTTAAAACGTTGCAGCATTTTATGTATTTTTCATACTAAATGCGAACTAAAACATACACTTTGTAGATGTATGCTGCTAGGAAGTCAGCAATATAAATTTTATAACTTGTCATGTTAAATGCAGTATTTATATTTCTCAGAGATCTGCTGTACCTACTTTACAATATTTTGTAAACTCATCAAAACGCAATATTAAATTTTGACTAAGTTTACTTGGTATTCTTATACAAAAATAAAGCCCATTTAACAAAAGTAAAATAACCTTTTTTTTTTTCAGCTTCACGCTGTATCCCGCACGAGGCAGGGTAGGCAGAGGGAACCCGGGAACCTAGTGTTAGGACACTCCGTTCCACTTCCGTTCCACACTTTTCTTAATAAACATTAGTTAGGTCCTAGACATAAATTAAATACAGTATATCAATACTTACTTTAATAAACATTTTCAACTGCGTAATTTAAGGTCAACTTACTATACTGACACATTTATAACATCGCTCTCTTTCCTCGTCACATTAGTCCTAAAGATTAGAATAGAAGTTGTCCCCAGTCGCGTCTTCACGTCAAGGCGAAGCGGAGAAATTTATTCAAGCAGCCGTATAATGCTTTTTACAACATCTCAGGGACAGAATTCCTTCTTCTCTACCCACCCGGTCCAGGCCAAGAGGCCAGAAGCCAGTAAACAGAATAAAAAAGAATAACAAGCAAAACCTCTAAAAATTACGATCTTACTTACTTACTGGAGGACGGAGTGTCTGGGCACCAGCCGTAATACCAGATAACATAGATAGCAATGCGACAAAAAGCACACTAACGCAATAATTTAAGATAGAATAACAGAATAATTTACATAAGAGCTGTGGCGCAGTGGCGCAGCATCTAACTGTAAAGCTAGCCTAGCGGGGTAGGCAAAGAGAACGGAGCGCCAAACGCTACGGTCTCGGCATGAGACCAGATTTATTATATAATGGAGGAAAGGTTTATTATATAATATTTCCTTTTGGTCGCTCTGAGATCTAGACAAAGCGCGGCGTTGAGTTCCGACAATTAAACGCAATAACTCAAAAAATCAGTGCAACGGACAATCTTATCACTACGTTACCTTCACCTACCCTGCCATATACTCGTATATTACGTATGTTAGCTTTTAGTTATAGCCACAAAAGCTCCACATCCGGAACTTATACGTATCGATAATAAACAAACCCTACCCCTGATTTAATCTTAACAATAATAATAAGAATAACAGAGAGAATGCTAAAAGTATATTTTAAAACAGCTTCATATATAATTTGAGATCGTAAAACTAATCTATACATATTCACAAACAAAACATAAAATTTAAGATCGTTCGCTAATTACAGTGAAGATAAATTAAAGTACACCAGTTATTAACTTATCATATAAATATATGGCGGTAGACGATCGTGTACAATGGAGCAGATTTAGTTAGAAAAATCGAGTTTTAAAGGAATTGTTTTCATTTACTTAAAAAATATTGAAATCCCTATTTATTTCTTTTTTAAAAACTAAGCGGTGTGTGGAAAATTTTAGAAATATTGTAAGTTGAAGACGAAACACAACGCTACTTTTTTTTTAAAAAAAAGCTAATTACCCCAACCGAGAATTGAACCCACAACGGTTTCATTTACAAACAGACACTAAACAATTGCACGGTCTTAAATTGTCTAAAATATCCTTGATGTCTTCATAAGATAACAGGAAAAAAAAAAACAATAATTGTTTTACCTTAGTGATAGAAAATATAAGCATGCAATCGTGTAAACGACAAACTGATAAAAACAATGAAAAGACGTTATACTTTCTTGGAACAGTTAAAAATAGATTAAGAAACGTTACATAGACACAAATAACAATGTATACCTAAAATAAACGTCATTTACCACACACTCAACGGGTAGGTACCTAAGTACGTACTACTTTTTTTTATATTTGTAAATGATAATCATCTCAAATCTAACTTGAGATATGTATAGCTTTCATGCTGTATCCCGCACATGGTAGGGTAGGCAGAGGGCACTAGGCAGGGCACTAGGCAGATCTAGGGCATCTAGGGCATAGGAGTAACGCAACTCAACGCCTGCACTGCCCGTCTTTGCCTTGTTCTAGAGAAGAAATGAAAACACTAAATATTTAACTTAAACTCAGCTTCACGCTTTATCCCGCACATGGCAGGGTAGTCAGAGGGAACTTAGGAACCTAGTGGTAAGTGTCACTCTTTTCCACTTCCATTCCCAACTTGCCGCCAAATTTGAGACATTGCGTGTCGAGTGGCGGAATTCAACGCCGCGTTTTGCCTTGTACCAGAGCGAAGAAATGAAAACACGAAATATTTAATTTGAAAACAGTAAATATTTCATTTGCTTGAATAAGGATCGAACTCACAATCTCTCGCGTTGTCTTGTGCCCCTGGGCCATTACAGGCCTCAAATATTGAAAAATTAATCAATATTTAATATACATTCGTTCTCAGGCACGACCCGTCTTTTACCCTAATATGTTTATCTTACGACAAAAAATACAATACAAAAAATATTATTACATCTCATTTCATTTTTACTAACAAAAATATAATCGCCATTCTGAGAAACGTTCAAAACACTTGCCATTTACAGAATATTTATGTACAAAAATATAAAGTAAACACAAAAAGTAACATTTTCAACAAATATTTTGTAAACTGATGGCTCTGACAATTTACTTCTTAAATTTATCTCGATAAATAAGGTTCTCTTCCGTATTTCCACCCAATTCTTGACGCATCGCGTGTTTAATGGTAGAACTGAACACCGCACTTTGCGTCGTTACAGGAGAAAGAAAAAATTATATATAAAATATTTAATTCCCTCTATTTGGACTCGAACTCACTACTGTTGCGATTATATTTGCATACCTGCGCCCGAGTGTCTTAGTAATAGACATCAGATCAATCGTATCTTTTATTGATTGAAAGTCATTAAAAACTAAAGTATTTCACTATGGATTTTATTCATAAATTATATAAATTACAAACAAACGTACGGTATACGCACTTCTTCGTGCCACAGCGGAAAAATGAAAAGTGACCCGCGTCGGGAACCGAACCCATAACCACCTCGTTTACATCAACACCACGATATCCTCATTTTATGTCTAGCGAAATATATATATATATATATATATATATATATATATATATATATATATATATATATATATATATATATATATATATTTATATATATATATATATATATATATATATATATATATATATATATATATGTTATATATATATATATATATATATATATATATATATATATATATATATATATATATATAAACAACTTTACAGTTTTATGCACACTTGACATTCCGGTTTTGAATCTAATAGCGTGCTTATCTTTATACGGTAACATACAACGTAAAGCCTATTATATATTGATGTGTGCGTAGACAGTTCGAGAAAAGATTTGCATATAAAAATAGTAATGAATACTTTTTTAAACTTCACTATAATACTATAAACGACAAACTGTTTATATTATACAAGGACATACATAACAGTAATCCACATTTTTTTTACACTTGTAGTAGTATGACGCATATTGCAGGGTAAGCAGGGAACACAGGAACCTAGTTTTAAGACCCCCACTTTCTGCCGAAGTTGAGGCACTACGTGTTGAGTGGTGGAACTCGATGCCGCTTTTTGCCTTGTTACCAGAGCGAAGAAATGAAAGCATTAAATATTTAAATTGAAAATATTAAATATTTCATTCAGTCGCGTGAGGATCGAACCCACAACCTGTCGTATTTAAGATCTCAAGCTGGTGGCACTGCGCCACGACGGGCCTCAAGTGTTTAGACTCTCCTGTTATCTCCTGTTCCCGACATCCATCGAAGTCTTGAGGCATTGCGTTGCGCACTTTGCCTCGCTACCAGAGTGGGGAAATTAAAATATTATTTCATTTCCAATATGTCGCGTTTCCAATCGCACACTGGTGCCCCTGCACCACTACCGGCCTCATTCATAATAAATACATAAATAAACAAACAAAAATATGAATCACGAGATTTCCAATGATAAGAAGAGGTACAAAGATAAAAACTGCGCTCTTGATAAAACTGCAATATTTCATTCAGCATGAAAATATTCAAGGAACTTTGTTAAGAAAAAAAATATAGAAATGCTTTGTGGATTTTTTTACACTTTCAGATTTCCATAAAATGGTCTTTAAATACTAGCTGTAGCTCATAATCAAGATGTTAGCAGGCGCAACACCGCTCTATGCTTGCCAGAACCACGTAAAAAAAACAATGAAATCCCCCACATGAAATGAAAAGCATAAACATTCATTGGTTTCTACTATAAATACAGTAAAAAAATAAATAAAGCATACGTTAATAAAAAATATTCATATATACTTAATATTGTTAAAATAAACTTTCTACCATAAACAATACACGAACTAACGATAACAAATGTAGTACAATTTGTCATAATTAAGTAAATCATTATAAATATTATATTTAAGTGTAGTATTAACAACTTAATATGCGTCGCTCATTTGGATTCTTCCAGAGCTTAGTTGGATGGAAATTGACCACTATTTATAGAAATAATAACGCAACGATGATTATCTTATGTTGAAAAATATATAAAATAATGCCTCACTATAATAGGTTTACGTTTTAACATTTTAATTTTAAGTTACATTTATTTTTAGTTATTATTTATGAGTTGAGGCCTGTCGTGGCACAGAGGCACAAGCGTGTGACTGTAAACGACAGGTTGTGGGTTCGATCCCACAAACCTTTAAAAGTTACTCTATGTACTTAAAATATATAATCTTATGAAAAATATTTCACAAAAAATAATTTGAAAAATGTATATATTTTAATATAAAATATACATTTATTTGAATAATACAGCGTGAAGTTGTCACGCGGATCCCGCACATGACAGGATAGGCAGAGAGAACTTGAGAACCTATTGTTAAGACACTCCGATCCGTTACCCACTTTCCGCCGAATTTGAAGCATTTTGAATGGCTTGTTACCAGAGCGAAGAAAAGATAACATTAAATATTTATTATTATTGAAATTTTATATTTATAATATTAAATATATTATAACCTCAAATGGGAATAGAACCCACAATCTTATATATCGGCATATCTGTAGCAAATATTCAAAGGTGACGTTACTAAAGAACAATTTTAAATTTGGTAAAGCTTTGAAGTGCAGACAGTGACGGCAATTGCTTATGCGTATTTGAAAGATACCTTTTAATTCTACACTTAGGCCTCAAGTCGTCCTGGTGAGGCAAGTTGCTCGGCGCGGTTCAGTGAACCCAAGAAATGCTAAGAATTTTCTACCCTCTAAATATGACCCGGAAAGAATTTCACCGATTTATATATGAGGTGCTTGGAGAATTGATTTTGTATAAAAAAATGTCTATCAGAAAATAGCATATACATATATAATATAAACTTGTTAAAATATTTGTAATATTGTTGAGGTTATGCAAATGTGATATTTACTTAAATAATCGATCTTTATTTAGACTTAGTTCCGGCAAGTCATGAATATTATAGAATTGTACTTATTTATTTATATATATGTATATATATAGAATCGCGACACTCGATTCCCATGTTCTCTCTGCCTATTCTGATACAGCGTGAAGTTAAAAAAAAAAAACATTAATAACCAAATTAAAATATTGTAAACTAAATTAACCTAAGTATATGACTTTTGTAAAATATTAAACATAAACAAAATACCAGAGTAAAAATTCAAACTCCCACCTTTCCTTTCCAGTCAGACCGATCGAACTGTGCCACAATAGCTATTATGATATATAAGATAAATACACGCACGTCAAACGATGTATTTCATTTAAATGAAAAACAGTTGTTTACTTGTGCCGGTTTCGATAATGTAATGAATATTTTATACGTCGAATATTTACGTGTGCTCAAATTTTTGGACACGTTATTTATCGTTCGTAAAAAGAACGTAACGTTAGTTTTTTTTTTTGGCAAATGGTATGGTATGATAATCAAGATAAAGCGCAGCGTTGAGTTCCACCACTCAACACTTAATGTCTCAAATTTGGCGGAAAACGGGCTTCCCAAGTTTACTATCCCTTCCCCTACCATGTGCGGGATATGTAAATGTTATGGGCTTACTTTAGTTTAGTAAGGCTAGTTAGTGTAGTGAGAGAGGCCTTTATAAATCACCTTGTTTTCAAGCAATTGATCCTATAAAAACATTGCTTAAAAACCAGAGATGTATTTATGTACATTTGAAAACACCCCCAGTCTTAAATTAGAAATTGAAGTTACGACCAGTCGTAGTGGCACAAACGTGCAAATGTTTAGTACAATTAGATTACCAATAGAGAAAAAATAAAATATTGAATATTTTTTATTTTCCTCACTCTGGTACCGAAGTAAGGCGCAGCGTTGAGTTCCGTCACTCGATACGCAATGCCTCAATTTGGCCTGCCTATCTTAATAAACACAGTTTATCTCAACACTAGGTTGCGGGATAACGTGTTTATCTCAAAAAATATCTCTTAAGAAAATGACAGATCACGAATAACAGGCAAATAAAATTTTTATTTATTAACTGTAGGTATATCTATAAATAAGAAATGCGATATTTATAATAAATAAAAAAAATCAAATAACAACAGTACAGGATAAATTCTAGAAACACGCAACAAAAAAGATCATTAAAAACGAAAATCTAGACCGAACACTGCGGCCGAGTTCTCAAGTTCTAGGTTAATGTTCTATCTATTCCCGGCGGGTCGACGACCTGAGCCGGTCTCGGACTGCTCCTACAGATTACTGCGATAATATGATAAGCGGAATTGAAACATACGGCCATCCTTTATGATTTTTTTAAAGAAGTTATAAGAATATCTTTTAACCCAACCATAGCAAGGTAGCAAGGATAAACTTGGGAACATAGTGAGAAGACAATCAGTTTCGCCAAATTTGAATTTCCGCAATTACATTTTGAGTGGCGGATCTCAACGCCGCACATATTTAGCTGTAACTATAGTGTTACGATAATCCTTTCGATCCTTTGGCTAGTCTTCGTGAGACCAGAGGCGTGGCAAAGAGTACATGCGTACATTAACGCAATCCATAACCTTTATGGACTCAACTCTCATTTGAGGATATAAAATATTTCATTGCATTTTTTAGTCCGGTAACGAGAGACAAAGCGTGGCATTGAGTTTCACCAAACAACACGTAATCCTAGATGGGCAGTGGGAAGTAAAGTGCCTCAGTGAGAACGGAGTGTCTTAACACTAGGTTCCCCAGTTCCCTCTGAAACAATATGAAGCTAAGGCGAAGATTATCGTTATATAATACACTACATAAGATACAGAAATAAATTTCCGCGTTCTACAAAAGTAACTCTTAATTTTACATTACCATAAATACATGTATTTTACAAATTAACCTTTCTCTAGAGACATTATATTTCGGTAAAAACCACATTAAAAACCTTAAACCTTGTTTAGTTTGAAAGATTTTTGAGACTTATATATTAAATTATGATATTAATAGAAATAAAAATACCTAATTTATATATTTTGCATCTTATACCCTATAATATAGCATTACTTATATAATGTATATTTGAAGATGTGATTAATCCATTTTTTTCAGCTTTACATATGGCAAAGCAGGCAAAGAGAACATAGGAGCCCAGTGTGTTAAGACATTCAGTTCTGTTTCCCACTTTCTGCTAAATTGGATTGTGTGTTCAGTGGCGAAACTTAACGCTGCATTTTGCCCTTTTACCAAAGCGAAGAAATGTAAATATTAAATGTTCCATTTCTTTGAGTGTCGATCGAATTCACAACTTGTTACTCTTACGGTCACACACGCTTGTGCCTCTACGCCACACATTCCATCAAATTTGTAGTTTTTTTAAAAAAAAAAACAAAGAACTCACTCTTTTATATACAAATAACACGATTAGAACTGGTTGTTGGTCGCAATTTATTTTTATACACACTAAATGAAAAGTAAAATCTATTTTTAAACTTTTAGTCAGAGACAACCTCCAAATTATATGCAAAAAAAACGACTTTAACAATCCTTAGAAAGGTCATACAAAATGTGGTACTACTTGAATAACCTTTAACGGCACTTCAATAAACTAATATGTTAATAATTCCAATACAGACATTATTTTTCTTATTAAATATTTGATTAATGCTAATTAGCAACTTCTCTAACGACACATATTATGTTATAAATATCTTGTAACCAAATGAACTCGGGTCAATATAGAAATGATAAATGGTACATATAGTGCATTGTTACTTTGTATTTACACTGTCGGTGTGGTTATATAGTTATATCTAATAATATTTCAAATTTAATATCTATATTTCTTTTTAGCTTTAAAAACGGAACTCTCACTATCTTGGCAAATCGCTTTCATCTCGTCTACTGTAAACAATCTCTTGATACTTGTTTTGTTTTTTTTCAAATTATCGAATAAAGCATGTATATATAAATTACTTACGAGTAATTATTTAATTTATTGCGGGACATGTGTAAAAATAAACAAATGAATTAATCAATATATAAGTAGGTAGTTTAAATAGTCATTTATGGCATTACATTGACGAAAGAAATTACTTTATACTAAACTTAAATTTTAAAATTTTAAAAAGCGTATAAAAATTTTGAACGAAGCAGGATTTATACGCTTTTTAAAATTTTAAAATTTAAGTTTAGTATTTTCTGTCCTAAGTGTGGAATAACACTTTAAAACATAGTAAAAAATTACTTTTTTGTTTTAATAACCTAATTTCTTTCGTTAATATCATATAATACTTGAAACATAATTCAAATAATTTATAAATATAACGATATTAAAACATAACATAATAATATTATGAGAAAGTTACTTACCCTCGTGCAAAAGGAGCATCCGCATCCGGATATGAGAGTGATCTTGTCAGGCGTTGCGTCTTCAAGACAAAGCTTACAGTTAATGGGCTCTGCAGGTACGAAGCCTCCGCCGGCTCCGTCTAGGGAGTACCTGAAACAAGTTATAATTCATAAGCAATGGCTGTTTAGAGGGCGTCGTAGCACATGGGCACAGGCGTGCCATTTTAAACCAATACGGCTGTGGATTTGATAGAAAATAAATATTTCTATAATTAATCATTTTATTTCCAAGTTCACGTCACATTACGTTCCCAATCCCAACAAGGTTCCGTTTGCCCACTCTCTTATATGCAGGATATAGAGTGAACTTAAAAAGATATAATAAAATTGAAGAAGTTGTAAAATTTAATAAAGTTGAAAAAAATATAATAAAGAAGAAGAAGAAGAAAACATAGTACTAAATGTAATAGGGCCCACAATAGTGATTTTTCAAAATTTTGTCTGTGCGTTTGTACGCATTTGTCTCATGACACTGCACCATACATACGTATACATCTTCTACTAGACATGACATTTATAATGCTATGCTTGCGGGGTCGGTTCTTAGTCAAGGAAATGTTACTTTATCCGTATCGATGACATACAATGGAACGAGATACAACTTAACATGCAACTTAAAAAAAGGATAAATTAAAATGGAGTAACTAAACAATACATACATTCAAGTTCATAGAAAGAATGGTTATAGACTGCAATCAATAGCATGCACTCGATATCAGCTTAAATATTGAAAGCAAAGCAAAAGCGCTGTACACCACGTAATCATTTACTATGTTACGTCTTCGTTCGTTCGTATCTTTACATTGTTTCCCGCAATGCAGGCAAAGGGTCCCATTCCAACAAAGAATTATCTATCTATCTTTCTGGACGTAGACTAACATAGGAAAAAATAGATGAACGGAGTGTCATAACACTGTGTTACCTACACCTACGCTTCTATATGTAAGCGAAACTATAAAAAATATAGTGATTTCTTCTATTTAAAAAAAAAACCATAAAAGTTAAAAAAAAATATAAAAACAGAATGATTCGAAAGACATTTTTAGTCTAGAAACATCGACTTCAAAAATTATGTAACTTGTCTACTTTCAATATGAAATGAATCCAATCGGTAATTATTAATACTTTAAAGAAAACCGTAGAGAAAAGTATCAAATCATATTTAAAACTCATTTATTAAACAAATTGTTAGCCATTTATTCACTTTAGTGAACAAAAGACACGTAAACAAAATTGCGTCGACAACTAAGAAGTCGATAAGGTCTAGAAAACTTAGTGATATATCACTACTTTCTCCAATTCCACCAAATTTAGAACAAATTCCACAAAAACAAATATGTTATACATATTATAAAGTTTTCCAAGGTCTACATACGAGTGCATCGAGACAAATAAAAATATTAACGTAAATAACTTAAAAATATAACCACGTATAATAAAATAACTGGTATAAACATTTGTATACTCTCCACAAATGTTTATCAAGCACTTGGCCCACATTCATTCCTATTAATTATGATAATTCTATCGTTTAGTTCCTTTAAATAATAAATACGTACACATATTATTTAAGCGTGCATTCTAGACGTTCGAAGAGAATAAATACAACAAGTAATGAAAAATAATTATTTCTTATATAATAATTATAAGTTATTAGTAATAAATGTTACCTAACTGTATTGGAGGAACGGTTATTATATACTTGACCTTGTAGCATGATTATGATTGTCATAGAAAGTCTGTACAAAGTATATATTTTATTTGTTTTACGAGTGCGTATTCAAATCCAGTATTAGATCTAGAAACAGACGACCGAATCGTATCTCGATCTTAGTTCGCCATTGAATCATGTTTTCTAGACGAACCACGCTCCACACGATCGAACATTGTTCGATGGCGAACCAAAAATGAGGTGCGGTTCTGTCGTCTGCTTCACGCTGTATCCCGCACGAGGCAGGGTAGGCAGAGGGAACCCGGAAACCTAGTGTAAAGACATTCCGTTCCACTTCCGTTCCCCACTTTCCGCCGAATTTGAGGCATTGCGTGTTGAGTGGCGCAATTCAACGCCGCGCTTTGCCTTATTACCAGAGCGAAGAAATGAAACATTAAATATTTAAATTTAAAATATTAAATATTTCATTTCCTCGACTGGGGATCGAACCCAGAACCTGTCGGTTACAGTCACACTCTTGTGCCGCTGCGCCACGACAGGCCTCTTCTGTCGTCTGCTAAGACTATAAAAGGGCAAGAGAATTTATTTATTTTTTGTGTATGGTCTGTTAAGGTTGTATACCTTAACACACCATATACAAAAAATAAATAAATAAAGAAAAAAAAAACATTTCTTTGAAAAAAATCATTTGTTACAAAAGATTTTGTGGTTGTTAATAGTTTCCAGTGTCGCGTATCTTTTCACGTTTATCTGGCTAGGTTTTGCCCTTGCCGACCCTGCTAAGCGTAGTATATAGGTCAAAATAAAAATTTTTGCCCTATTGATAGTTGAGTGAGTGAAAGAACTCAATACCACGCTTATTCACCAAATCAATAATAAATAATTCAAATTATTCACTCTTTAACAAAGATCGAACCCACATCCATTGTCTTTAATCAAACTGCGAAAAGACGACTTCTGGAAATATATCAGCAAAATATATTAATTGTAAAACGACTACCACTTTATTTCAATCGAACACTCCACCTTCCAAGATTCAAGTCAACAACTGAACATATAGGTATTTTTAGACTTGCGTGACCAACAAATACGCACTTTTCATATAAAATACGTGAGCACGTGTCAACATAACACGTGGGAGGGCACAGGTTGAAACGTTGTGTGTATTTGACTTGCTGCACGTGAATTTGTATAGAGGAGATTCTGAAATACAACTATGAGTAATAGATGTCTATATTATAAATATATTATTTTCCTTTACGCATTCTCTATAGGTATTTAATACAAGCAGGAAAGTCTAGTTCATTACGTCCGAACGTTGTAATCGTATATGGTAGAGTAAGCGGGGGAAATTTGGGAACCTAGGGTTATGACACTTCCCATCCCCATGTTCCGCCGAATTTGAAACATTACGTATTGAGTGGTGGAACTAAACGCCGCGTTTTACAATGTTACCAGAGCAAAGAAATGAAAATATTAAATATGCATCAGTTTGGATCGAACCCATAATCCGTCGCCTCTATGCCACGACATAACTCTTTTCCTCTGCGTTCTTCATTCTTATCATCTTTTATTATACCTAAATTCCTATACAAACTATTAACTAACAACTATAATAAATTTGATATTACGATGTCTTTATCACCGTCTTTTGTCTTAGTAAACTGGTTAAATAAATAATTAAAATATGATGATATAAAAAATTGTGGCCTGTCTTGTGAGGCACAAGCGTGTGACTCTAAGCGACAGGATGTGGGTTCGATCCCCACACGAGGGAATAAAATATTTAATGTTTTCTCTTTAAATTGTTATGTTTTCATTTCTTCGCTCTGGCAACAAGGGAAAGCGCGGCGTTGAGTTCCGCCACTCAGCAGACAATGCTTCAAATTCGGCGAAAAGTGGGGAACGGAACGGTGTCAGTCTTAACACTAGGTTCCCAAGTTCCCTCTGCCTGCTTACCTTGCTATGTGCGGGATACAGCGTGAAGCTAAATAGCCCCATGAGCACAACGCATCAGTTAAAATCGAAGTTATTGTTCATCACTTGCAGTCACTTTCTTTCGTACTTCGTATAACGTACATACGTAGTTTCATCATAATAAAAGGTAAGAGAGTGAAAGGTTGTTTTGCAATTCATATTTTTATTTTTCGTCGTAAATTTTGTTATACGCGAGGCACGGTTCACATAAGTCGAGAATTTACGATGCTATATTATGTACATCAAAGAAGCCGCAGGTTCAAATACCGCCACATAAAAAAGTTATATATTTTAACATATTAAATTATAACGTAACGTATTTTATGACAGTATACTTTACGGTTGCAGGTTCGATTCCTACTTAAGGAAATAAATAATGTCTTAAAAAAATGTGATATGTATAGAATAGAGTATCTTAACTCCCTCCTGTCTCTATCTGCTTACTATGTATATATTTGTTAAGCCACTGGTTTTGTTTATGTCACTTTCTACCAATAACGTATCGGTATATCCATACCATACTACATATAATAAAAAAAACCAGTACAGTTTGTATTTTCCTAATACCTCACTAAAACAACATCATTGGTTTAATTATACAAAGTAATACACCAAATAGAACCTGATTGACTATCATTACTACCATTATATACATGTACTATAAAGCTATATGCTGTGGATAAAGAAAATGTGACGGTGATATAATGAATAAAGGACGAAGCTTGTGATTGCGTCTTGAGCGGCGTAACTCAACACCGCGCTTTGCCTTACGAAGAAATAAAAATATGAAATATGTCATCGCTTTGAGTGGAGATCGAACATATATCCTACCGCGTTTACAGACACACGCTTAGGCCACTGCGCCAAGACAGGCAACAATTATATATAACATAAAAAAAATTATAGAGTACTCAAAACTAACCTTTTATTTTTAACATTACAAACGAGATATCGATAGTTCCGGTTATTTAACTTGTCTGTACCAGGAACCGGCGCGCGTGTTTAAAACGTTTAGCTCGTCGTCGAGTCATAAAATACATACAAAAGAGACGTTGACATGCATTAAATATAGTAATATTTGATAATTAATTATTAAGTTCCGCCTCTTAACACGCAATGCCTCAAATTCGGCGGCAAGTTGGTAACGGAGTGTCTTAACACTAGGTTCCCAAGTTCTCTCCGCCGACTCAGCCATTTGCGGCAAGCTGAGTAAGTGAATAATTATTATTAATAAGTAAAAATTCATGAAGTAAGTCAAATAC
The DNA here is from genome assembly GCA_019049475.1 of Eueides isabella. Lineage (NCBI taxonomy): Eukaryota > Metazoa > Arthropoda > Insecta > Lepidoptera > Nymphalidae > Eueides > Eueides isabella. The sequence goes on along the minus strand of CM032394.1, from coordinate 2,658,335 downwards.
TAACGGCACAGCGCCTGTCCTTAGGCGTGACGGTTGCTTATTCAATTACAAACGGGGTGTTAAGATAATTTCATTTCTCTCCGCTCTGGCAAGATAGCGTGGCGTCGGACCTTCTGTTTCCCTCTGCAGTACTGTTTATGGGTTTTTATACCAATGTATTTAAAAAAAGGTAGTAAATAATCATAAAGTTTCCAGTAAAAATAGGCTGTGTCGAAACTGATTAGTTACAATTACTTGGTCTAATGCACATGCATATATATTTTATTTTAATATGAAAGCTTTTACCAATTTCCATTTACAAAAACTTATCTATCGTTTGTATATATTTTATATAATTTACCTTCACGCCGTATCCCGCACAAGGCAGGGTGGGCAGAGGGAAGCCAGGACCTAGTGTTAAAACACTCCGTTCCACTTCCGTTCCCAATCCGAACACAAGTAGGTTACACATTTCATATTTCTCTGACTACTATTAAAATAAAAAAAATAATTAATTAACTAAAACGACAACAGTCAACAAGTGTTTATTTACATATATTCAATCAATTTCGTAATCCTTCCAATGGTTTGCAATAAATAAAACAAGCAAAAAAAACCCGAACCAACGTAATCCAGACTGAAAAACAGAATCCTGACAAAACACTTATCATTGTGTACGCTCTTTAGACCGCGAGTGGCAAAAACAAAGGCGGAAAGCTCCACGTGTCAAGTAACGCGGCGACGAGAATTGAAACGAGTTGCACGAACAATATGCTGTGATACAAAAATATTATGAAATATATAGGGTTTCCTTCACGGAATGATCGTTTATAATTTAATTTTTGCTTTATATATTTAATTTTCTCTCGTATCTTTATTTATCTTAAATATCTGAGTTATGGAAATGATTTTAGGGTTTCTGTAGAAAGCTTTCGTGAGTACGTAATCTTAATATAGCCAGTTATAAATAGGAAATATAATATAATAGGGGGAATACAAAGCTTTTTGCATATGAAGCTATAAAAAGATTCATTGTCAGTGATAGCTTAGAGTCTTTTCCAAGAACATTCGAGAAAGAAAGAGTTATATTTAACGTCACTTTGATATTTTTCATAATTTGCTGTTACGAATAATATTTTAAGTTTATGATATTTTAAGTTTCTATAAATATATGTACATGCAACAAGGTGGTAATGTTGTTCCATTATAGTTGTCAATCAAAATAAAAAAAAAAGTTACATTGTTAGTGATAAAATCCAAAAACGAACTGCTAAAGTGCGAGTCGAACTCGCCCGCCGAGGGTTCCTTACCAATTTCAGGATTGTACGTCATTGGGACCCATAATTAACATAAATTGACTACTACTCGTAAATCTAAGTACTACAAGTTCTCTTCGACAAACTTATGTTTGCAGGTGTATTCGTTCATTTTGTAAAAAAAAAAAAGATTGAATTAGAAGCTTTATTTTTTCTATGCTTCAAGAGGCCGTAGACCTGAGTATTTCAGCTTGATAACATTATGCAAACTCAAGATAAATTCTTTTGACCGATGAAAACACGAAAAGCATTTTTTTAAAAGGGTTCCATTTTAACATTTTGAAGTACGAAACCAAAAAAACACTACATACTATACAACACTTGGTTCATACTTATTACTAATAGATAGCCTACAGAGAAGTAGAGAGTGAGGCAAATTTCCGTACACAGTGTGTGATATCTAATACGGAAATAACATCTATTTAAAATATAAATATATGAATTCCCCATCACCACATGTTTACACGATTTAATAAAAAAATACGATTCCTATATCAACAAGGAAAACAAATTTGTGTCAAGAAAACATATTTCAATAGTACATTGTATATCCAGCTCGCGACTTCAGTAATGAAAATAATATTAAGCCAACCTGTCCTTGGTTTCGTTTCCACGAACATTCGTGAAGGAAAGAGTTATATTTAACGTTGCTTTGATATTTTTCGTAATTTGCTGTTACATTTTTACGAAATATGGGTATTTTAAGTTTCTATAAATATACATGCAACAAGGTGGTAGTAATGTTCCATTATGATTTTACGTCAAAATAAAAAAAAACCCTAAAAATATATATATATATATATATATATATATATATATATATATATATATATATATATATATATATATATATATATATATATATATATATATATATATATATATATATATATATATATATATATATATATATATATATTTTTAATACGTTTTAAAGTGTTATTCCACACTTAGGACAGAAAATACTAAAATTAAATTTAAAAAGCGTATAAAAATTTTGAACGAAGCAGGATTTTACCCGCGCCTCTGGAACGGTTTTCCAGAGGCGCGGGTTCAAATCCTGCTTCGTTCAAAATTTTTATACGCTTTTTAAATTTAATCTAGTAATAATATATATACCTTAAGAATTTCCATTTAAAAGCATTTCTTAGTTAAGTGTACATAATTTTAACTGTATTTCTTGTTAACACCAACACAACAATACAACCTCCTGTGTTTTCCATACAACGTGACATTGGCGAAGTGATTGGTGCACTGACACGCTCACAACGCCATAAATTAGGACAAGAACAGAACATAACATAACAGACGCATACACAAAAGTAATAATTGCAATTAGTGAATAAAATAATTAAATTTAAGCGTACAAAGCCGCGGGCGGGACGCTAGTATAATATAAATGTCAAATGTTGCTAGGATATATCTCCAAGACTTGAATAAATAAGAATAAATTCTTTAATTAGGCCGAACTAAGATAACATCATTAATTTTATGCCAAATATAAATAATGTATCTAAAATACATCAGTAGTAAACGGAGTGATTTATCGTAAAATTTTCAAGGTTCAAAGACAATTTGCATCAGATGGACAGCCATACATAAATCAAAGAATAAATTTAAAGAAGTGATTAAAAAACGAATTTCCGTAGCTAGCACCAGACGCGTGCATTTCTACACACGTGAGTAAGATACGTATCTTAAAGATGAATTTACATTAAACATATAACAAATAATTAAAATGTAACACCATTTTTATTTTTATATAAATTTAAAGTTGAGTTGCGCCAACACGCAATGCCTCAAATTCGGCGGAAAGTGCGGAATGCAAGTGGAACGGAGTGTCTTAACACTAGGTTCCCGGCTTCCCTCTGCCTACCCTGCCTCGTGTGGGATAGAGCGTGAAGCTAAGAAAGAAAGAAAAAATATAAATTTAAATATTTATATGAGGCCTGTCGTGGCGCAGCGGCACAAGCGTGTGATTGTAACCGACAGGTTGTGGGTTCGATGCCCACTCGAGGAAAGGAAATATTTAACATTTTCAATTTAAATATTTTATGTTTTTATTTCTTCGCTCCGGAACAAGGCAAAACGCGGTGTTGAGTTCCGCCACTCAACACGCAATGCTTCAAATTCGGCGGAAAGTGGGCAACGGAAGTCGAACGGAGTATCTAAACACTAGGTTCCCAAGTTCCCTCTGTCTACCCTGCTATATGCGGGATACAGCGTAAAGCTGAGTGGTGAGTAGGAGTAAACATTTTATAAAAATAATTTTAATATTGCCTAAAAAGTTAAAAAAATACCCCCAAAATCACTTCTACGTTGTTTTGAATTTGTCTTTTTTTACAAAAATATTTAATCAAAATAGTATCGAACGTTTGCATATGTTCTTACTTCCATAGCAAAATTTATGGTTAACGGATGTGGCTTTTTTTGCATATTTGTTTAATTAATTGTATACGATAACAAAAATAAAATACAGATACAGATGAAAATCCACACGTTCGTCAAGTGTCTCTTAGATGCCCCCGACACAAGTCTTGGCAAAGGCCCGCTATGCCTCTTTTACCCCCATCAAAAAACGGAGACTTAACGAGAACGAAAGGACACGTCCCCATTCTTATACTCACGTAGCATTTGTATGTAGTATATAGAAAGCGTGGATCGGACATTAAACTGTATTGCCGACCTGTAATGAGTACAACACGGCTTTCTGAACTTTTAACGCTCAGCTTCACGCTGTATCCCGCACATGGCAGGGTAGGAAGGCGGAACTTGGGAACCTAGTGTTAACACACTCTGTTCCACTTTTGTTCCCCGCTTTCCGCTGGATTTAAGGCATTGCGTGTTGAGTGGCGGAATTAAACGCCGCGTACAAGGCAAAACTTTTTACTCGAAAAGTAAATCATCAAATTAAATCTAATTATCACATCAATATAAGCAAACTCCAGGGTGGTTTTCGTGTTTATGTTAACCTACCTGGAGCCACCAGCACCAGCGAGAGACAGCAGCGAGGAGCACCGGGAGCAGACGGAAGGCGCACGCAGTCGGTTATGAGCTCTGATCGGTTCGGGGGCCTTCTCCCTGTCCGTTAACGCGAGGACTGTCGAACATTTTCTTAGACCTGAAGAGAAATATAAATTATATTAATGTATCATTTGTTGACGCGCAGTAAGATTGAGTCTGAATTATCAGCTTTTATTGGTTGTGCATCCGAAGGTTTGGAAGTTGGTAAACGGAAAAAGTTGAGGCCTGTCGTGGCGTAGCGGCACAAGCGTGTGACTGTAAGCGGTAAGTTGTTGTTGTTGCGGTTGGCTCTCCACTTCAGGAAATCAAATATTAAATATTTTAAAACTAAATGTTTAAAGTTTTCATTTCTTCGCTCTGTTATCAAGGCAAAGCGCGGCGTTCAGTTCTACCACTCAACGCGCAATGCCTCAAATACGGCGGAAAGTGGGGAACAAAAGTGGAACGAAGTGTGTTAACACTAGGTTCCCGGACGTAAAGCGCGTGTTCGGTTTCGCGGTGAACTTGCTGACCGACAGGTTTATTACGCTATTACCTAGTCACTTTTTTACATGATATAAAATAAATTTAATAATCAGTATGTTTGATAATAAATTAATTCCAAATAATCTACAAAAATATTAACTTTTTTGTCTTCGTTACTGAAATAAAAACGTGACATGATAAAATGTTTCAAGAAACTTATATACACATCTTATTTGTTCTACTCATTAAAATTTTATTGTACAATTTTAAAAAAAAAAAAAAAAGTTACATGTGAGTTAAATGTGATATTTAATTTCACGTGAACGTACGTATATACTTAGTTAACACGTGATCACATAAAAAAAGTACTTGGCATAATATAAAAATAATGGAATATTCTCTAAATCTAGTAAAAATTAAAAGTTATAGTAAAATATATCTCCAGGATTATTCCAATATGTAAATATCAGTAACTTTTCGAAAGTGAAACACCGAGAGAAAGCTGTGAGAGATCATATTTTATTGTTTGGAAATTTTAATTCAGAACTGGTTTTTTTCGTAATGCCCAATGTGTTTTCCCTTGTTTCATCGTTAGGGTGACATAACCTAATTTAGAGGGAGACCTTACGTTTAAATAAATTAATAAATTAATTTATAATAAAAAAAAATATCGTTATCGTTTATTTTATCTCGTTGCGTCGAAACACAATACTTCTTGAAGCCAGGTTGTGGGTTCGATCCCCATTCGAGTATATGAAATGTTTAATATTGTCAAATTATATATTGAATGATTTCATTGTGCAATTGCCTTGTTGCCTCAAATTCGGCGGAAAGTGGGGAACGGAAGTGGAACGGAGTGTCTTAACACTAGGTTCCCAAGTTCCCTCTGCCTACCCTGCCATGTGCGGGATACAGCGTGAAGCTGAGTATTAAGACACTCCTAGCCTATAGGGGTTCCCAAGTTCCCTCTGTCTACCCTGCCATGTGCGTGATACAGCGTGAAGCTGGAAAAAAAAACCGTATGAAAAAATATCAAAAGTATGAAAAATCGTCCAAATACATGAAGATGGCAACAATAATTCATAGAATTAAATATAAATATTAAATACATAGATGATGTATATTTGAAAACTAACACGTGATTTTCACCGAAACTCCGTACTTTAATTAAGCCCAAAGTTCACTTATCAGATGAATTTGCTTGTTTCATTATAATCTAAAGTCACGTGTTGAAATCATTCGGACACCGGTTAATTTGCATTGTATACATTAAGAAGGCACATTAGTTAATTATCTTAAAATAACGTATATTAGATGGCGTTTGCAAATTATATGCAAATATGGAACAAAAAAGCTGTTCATATTTAAATATCTATCAAAGTCTTATTAAAAGAAATCTTCACGCTTCACGCTGTTCCTCGCCTAGCAGAGTAGCTGAGGGAATAGTAGCAATTTTCAAGACATGAACGTTCATTGCAAGAACTCAATTACTCAACGCCACATTTAGTCTACCACTACTTAAAATAATTTTAATATAATTGCCTAAATGGGATTCGAACTAACATACGTAATGATTAAACGATTTTCATATGGCCGCATATTATATTTTGATAATTATTTTACATATCCCTCACACGGCAGGTTAGGCAAAGCGACCTAGGGACCCTAGTGTTAAGACACTCCGTTATGTTCCCCACTTTAAGGTATTGCGTGTTAAGACGCTTTGACTCGTTACCAGAGTGAAAAAACAAACAAAACAATAAATATTTTATCTGAAAATATCAAAATATTTCGTTTCCTCGAGTCTTATGCCCCAGTACTTATACCCCCTACCTACGACAGACCTCTATTTGATAATTGTTTATAGAAATCATAGCAGACACCTACATTTATTTTAAATACACTACACGGTGTTATTTGACTCGTCTAATTGAGTCCACTTTACATTCAAAATCATCAACTGCTATTATTAGACACTCCCCAACAGTGACTCGTTTCTGTCACTATTTATAAAATACTATTGCATTTAATCTGTCTTACTGTATATAAATCTCAAAAAAACATTAATATTTCATACTCAGCTTGACGCTGTACCCCGCACAAGGCAGGGGTAGTCAGAGGGAACTTGGGAACCTAGTGTTAACACACTCCATTCCGTTCCCCATTATCTTTCGAATTTAAAGCATTGTATGTAAAAACGCAAAGGAGATGTTTAGTTGCAGCAGGTGTGCTACTGTAAACGCGATAGGTCGTGGATTCAATTCATACTCAAGGAAATGAAATAATAATATTTTTATATCTTCATCTGGTAACAAGGCAAAGCGTGGCATTGAGTTCTGCCTCTCCTTTACATGTTTGTAAAGCCGCAAATTCAGCGAAAAGTGGAGAACTTTGAACATTGCTTTTATAAAAACTGAGTGTTTTGACACTACGTTCCCAAATTCTATCTATCCGGCCACGTGCGGGATACAACGGAAGCGCATGAGGCGGAAAAGAAAATTAAATGTAAAAGGGTACACATCCAATGTCTTGAAAATAAAGAAAATTACAACTAAATCTTTCAGATTATAGCTCACAATCATTATTCATTTTTAACGTTCAAAAGTACGTTATAACGTGCTGCTATGATGACGTCAAATTGTTTAAAATTAAAATAAACCGCAAAGCAAAGTAAATATTTTTGACATAAATAACATAAAGGTATGTACGTACGCACGCCTCTAATAGATAAAAAAGAATCATAATATTTTATTTTTTGTCCTAATTCATAATTTTAGACTTCAACCTACTTTCGTTTATCGAAATGATAAGAAAGCCGGTTGTGTGTAATTTCTTTGGAATTTTAAAAAATACAAATGAAGCCAAAATTACCTTAAATATGAATAAATTTTTGTCAACATATTATGTAGAGCGTGATTCAATTTTGTCAGAGTCTACTATTTACTGATCGATGAGCAAAAATATTGTACTATTTAATAAAATATTAATAGAAAAAGGCTTGTCGTGGCGCAGCGGCACAAGCGTGTGACTGTAACCGACAGGTCTGGGTTCGAGGAAATGAAATATTTAATATTTTCAATTTAAATATTTAATGTTTCATTCCTTCGCTCTGGTAATAAGGCAAAGGGCGGCGTTGAGTTCCGCCACTCAACACGCAATGCCCCAAATTCGGCGGAAAGTTCGGAGAAGAGTGTCTTAACACCAGGTTCTCGGGTTCCCTCGGCCTACCCTGCCTCGTGCGGCATACAGCGTGAAGCTAAAAAAAATGGAGAAACTCATCATTATTTGTATATGTTATTAATTTAACACATTTCATCTCTACGACGATCACTGACTTGAACTCATTTTATCTTACCTATCTTTATTACAAAAATATAAACAAAAACAAATAAGACTTGGCCACGTTACAAAAAATAGCTATCTACTCCATTTATTAATTAACTTTAGATGCATAAGCTAAGCATTATGCCGATATTTATTGTCTTGGAACATTGTACGCTGGTCACATCCGTCAAGATTGGCAGCATTAACAAATATTTTACAATAGTACATTTATAAATATTACGTCATAGTAGCAAGTGTTTATATCTCACAATCAATGTTGTGAAACTTGTATAGTTAAGATAAAAATGTATGAAATGCCTGTTAACAGGAAAATGGTTATATTTTTAATATAAGGAATTAATGTAAAAGAATACTTAAGACTGTGAAACGGAGTGTCTTAACATTGAATTACCAAGTACCCTCTGCTTACCCTGTCAAGTGCGAGATACAGCGTGAAGCTATAAAACTAAAAAAATAATATCGATGATTGGATTATTGGACGTGCTGTCCAAAGCCAAATAAGCCATATAGCTGTAGAAAATATCTATTTCAACTCAGAAACAGGCAATTTTTTTACTTCAGGGAAAGTCTAAGTTACCTATGCGATATGCGTGGTGTGGTACCTGAGTATTAAGACACTCCGTTCTCAAATATCGAGGCATTGAGAAAGTCAACACTGCGGTTTCTAAATAAAATTATATTAAAATATAATAAAAGTATATTGAAAAATAAATCAATTATAAAATAAAATTAAGTGAACGGAAATTATGAGAAGGGTTCACATATCCACCGTATTCGCGAGTACTTGTTAAGTGTTCAACAAACTACGAAAATCATGTGTTCTAATACCACAGATATTTATTTTTTTTAATTTCAACTTCTCTATGGTCTACTTAGGAAATAAATTCAAAGTTTACCTAAGCTCCGACACTTTGCCAATAATATCTATAAATTCAATTCCTTAGATATACCTATTTCATCGTTGCTTTGAAATCCCGCAACTGCAAAACTTTTATGCGGTTATAACTTCTGTTATTAGCACTTGTAGGATAAGATCAATTTCATAAAGCTCTATTACTCAAAGATTGTTTCACAGAATCCATTGAATCCTACTTATATAATAAACTTGAAAGTTTATCAAAATGAGTGGATGTTTGTTTGTTAACGCAATAATTACTAAACGGAAGTAGATGTAAAGTTTCAGTAACGTAACTAATATATTCAGAAGAATAATAATTTGGTTGCGATATAATTTATAACTTAAAGCGGGCGAAGCCGCGAATTAGCCGCTAGATTAGCAGGACAGAATGCTTTCTTTTATTTTTCCAGTTTTCCGTTTTCTTTTATTTTTCTTCACGCTGTATCCCGCACATGGCAGTGTATGCAGAGGGAAACTTAGTGTTAAGACACTCCGTTCCGGTCCCCACTTTTCACTGAACAGCGTTTTTAGTAACGGAACTTAACGCCGCGCTTTGCCTAGTCACCAGAGTGAAGAAAACATGAAAAATGTTATTTAAAAACATTAAATATCTCTTCGATTGGGGATCGAACCCCGAACCTTGTCGCGATTACAGTCACACGGTTGTGCTTTTGCGCCACGACAGGCCTCAATTGAATATTTCATTTAGTAATTACATAGTATTTTACCTTCAAGCAATGGCTGTGGTTGTGATAGCACTGAGTCTCGAGAGGCAGCTCGTCTCACAGGCTTCGCCGGTCTTGCTAAGGACTTGAGACCGCCGCTTAAAATTAGCTCCAGAGCTCTCCGACCTCCAGGACCGTTCGCGCCTGCTCCCATCTGAGAATAATATAGTATTAAATTACCTATTTAAATTAAAAATTAAAAATTAAAAATAAAATCTTAGCCTAACAAACATTTTATATTTCCAGTGATATATTATAAATTTCGTGAGTCGATTAAGCCACATTCATGGTAGGTAATATACTTTTTACATACAAGTATACGTATGACAATATAATTCATTGAAATAGTAAAATTAGAACAAAGTTCTAAGTAGGACAGTCTCAGCTTATCGAGAAACCATAAGCACGAGCTTTAACTCTACAATGGAAAACCTGCAAATCAATACCAGTGTTGAATTGCCTCAATTAGCTATATGATATTTGAGTCCGTAGAGGATTAATCAAAATATTAAATAACGACTAGGAATATATTATATAATAGCGGCTTCGCCTGCTTGAATTGCACTATTTTGTTTACTAATCATTATCACTTTTAAGATAATATCTATATACATATAAAACTATAATTACAGGTAAATAAAAATAAAAAAAATAGCATTTTTATCGGACTTTTTATAAACCGATTTTAATAAATCAAATATTAAATGTTGAAATAATTTGTATAGAAAAATATAACTATGAAAAGTACATTTTAATCTGATTAACCGCTTCTGAGATTAGAACATACAAACGCTCAGACAAACAGACGAAAAAATAAATTTTGCTATTTCATACAGATACAATTTAATTTATTTAAATATAAATACTGTAGTTCAAACGGACAAAGCCGCGGACGCGGCAACCCAATAGAAGAAATTGAAATCTTTATGAAGGAAAAGTGAGTGGTAATCTCTTACCACTACCACAGGTAGGGGGAGACCTCGGTTGACCTTCGAAAACACAGTATCGACGATACTGGAGGAAGGTCATGTAAAAAGCATGAGGACCCCCCGGAGGGCATGTATGAAGAGGCTGATGACAGTGGACAAGGCGAAAGAGGTATGCCGAGACCATAGCGCTCCGTTCTCTCTGCCTACCCCAGAAAAAATATGTATTTTTTTTATGGAAAAGACGGCAAACGAGCGTACGGGTCACCTGGTGGTAAGTGATCACCGTCGCCCACGGCCCCGAGTAACTCCAGAGGAGCTACAGGAGCGTTGCCGTCCTATAAGGTGGAAGGGCCCCGGGGCCTGGCATTACCTAATGCGAAACGCAGTGGCCAAAGCCACTACATAACGCCGGTCTTAAATGCCGGGGGTGGTAATAATCCGGTCGAGTCTGCCCATGCGTGTTGCCATTACTGCTAACGTGACTCTACCACACGCACTTTAGTCGCCTCTTAAGACACCATCAGTACCAGGGTGATCCTATTCTAAGCCGGAATCACACGACATGTAAGTAAGTAAGTTATTTTTTCCCAATATACTATTTTTGTTTATTGGTTCAACATAAAGAATGGCGTATAAAAGACAGACAAAATATAAATGATTATACAAATTAGATGTTTCCCAATAAAATAACTTTCCACCAGCGAAATATATTTTTTTGGCAGGCTGCCCGCTTAAACATCGCGTTTTCCGCTCACTCATTCAATATTTTAAGCAGATATGATCAAATACCATGCGAGTTATATTTTGGGGAATTCCCAAAGAATTCTTTAAACGAAATGTATTATTTTGAAGATTTTCATAAATTTTTCATCATCATCGTAAAATATAATTGTAAAAATAAAAAAATACTGTCCTATCGTGGCACGGAGGCACAAGTGAGCCATTGTTAACGCGACAGGTTGTCAGTTGGATCCCTATTCGAGCTAATTAAATATTTGCAGTTTAGTAAAAAAGCAAAGTGCAGCGTTGAGTTGCGCCACTCAACACAAATTAAATGTGAAATCAAAGTGTCTAAACGGGAACAGATTGCACACTAGGTTTCCAGCCTACCCTGCCAGATGTGAGATAAAGCCAACCAAAATACCAAATTGGTTTGTCAATTCAGCGAACATTATGTCTTAGGAGCAGTAATATTTCCGATACATCAATCATATTTAGTTATAATTATTGTGAATCACTGAAATTCAATAGAACAGTTATCACCAGCTGTCAACCTAAGTTCGGAGAACCACATACACAAAATGTCCAATGTTGTTTAACGGTAACGTGGGAAATTGAGATGGCTGTGTCAAAATCTACAATTATAGAATTAAAAAGAAACGAATTTATACGAAGAATTTATTATATATTTATATATAATAAAAATATATGTATAGAGAGCTCTGAAAGTACATCCACAGAGTACAGTAGTTTTAGATATTATCTTAGGTATCTTGCCCTGTATAAAAATAGAGTCGAAGACAACATAAACTTTCATTTTCTATATTTTGCATACGACTGTACATGACATTGATTGAATTGATCATAAGTTAGTTTCTCAGGTACATCATTTACTATAGTATATATAGTAGATCCTTAATAAAGGACTTTTAAGGACTCAAAGAATTTTATTAATTCAAGCTAGGAGTTCATAAGATAAGCGGGTTTAACCAGACAAACCCATCCCTGGTCTGATTACAATATTTTACAATTCAGACACATCGTCATCAAGGATATCAAGATGCCTGCGTCGTTCAATAAGAATATGTGAAAGCCTCTTCTACAAAATACGCCAGATGTAAAAAGATACAAAACAAAATAAACATTACAAACTATTTATATAATTTATAATATATCTGTCTAATTTTTAAATTTATCAAATTACAACTCTACGATTAAAACGTACAGATTCTGAACAAAATCAGATCAAGCTCATTTTGTATAAATTGAAGCAAAATATAAATTTACAGTGATTACCACCAAATTAAAAATTTTTGGTCCATAGGAAATATCCAATAGGATTTGTTGATTACGCTGCGACTTTCATACAGAATGCAGTACACCCGATATATAAATGTTACCTTTTGATTTCAATAACTTAGAAGCTTGCATGTTCATCTAGGGGGCCGTAAATATGAATGTTTGACATTTAATTCAGCTGGATGCCACCACATTTCATTTTTGATTTCGAGATAAATCATATTGACAGGCAGTTAACTTAGTCACCATACTATAAGAGCCCTGTTTTTCTTCGACATACGAGAAATATATATTTTGTTAAATATAAATATTAAGAAAAAGTAATTAATTTTCTTTTTTAATTTTTATATACAATCTTTTTTATGCTATACAAGCTTATTGCTTTCATGAATCCAATTCGAAGAGTTAAATAACATACTACGTCGTTCCCGATACGATTTTCTACTAAACTAATAGACATTTATCGTTCTTATTTTGAGATTATTGATAGAGATGACGAAAGTGTATATATGTTAAAAAAAAACATGTTATACAAATAACAAATTGTACTTATTTTAAACATTGTTTGCGTACCAACATAATATAAAAGGAAATACAAAACAAAGTATCACATTTAAACATATGCACTTTGATGTTTTCATAAATATTTACGACGCGAAACGCACGCGCTCTGAGTAATTTTAATAGTGTTATTGTTTTGCTTACTTACTTACCGGAGTGGTCGCTGGATTAACATACATATATTTATTTAACACGGCGATGATCCGTGATCAAATAACTTTAAAAACCTGTGGAATTCATTCTAAAGTTAAATAAATATACGTAAAAATTCATGCCATCGCGACGCATTTACTGCGACACTGATTACTGGCGGTAGTTATGGCTTAAAATTAATAAAATTACTTACGCAACATGATCCAAAAGTTTATGTTTTTTTACTATTTCGATGCTAAATGAAGATAAGTAGTAATAACATATGTTTTATACCGTTTTTACATCAAGAAATATCTATCTTTTTGTTCACATGAGTAGCCTGTGGCGATGTGGCCGCTTTTACACATTTTTATTTTAATATAATAAAATTTGTGTAATGGTGTATTTGATACACAATAATAAAAAAAGTTTAATTTCTTCTCCGTAGTAACTAGACAAACAGCGGCGTTAAGCTACGCCACTCAACACGCAATGCCTTAAATTCGGCGGAAAGTAGGTAACGGAAATGTTTTAAATGAGCACCTAGTGTGCTCGAGTTCGTTCTGTGTTCCTTGTTCTCTTGTTCCTGTTGTTCCTTGTTCTCCTTTTGATATAATAAATAAAACGTATAGATACAATAAAAAATATAGTACAGGAGCAATCTTAAAAAGACTAATGTTTACATTTAAAGCGGAAAAATACTTAGGAATTCCACGATTTCATTTAAAATATATTGTACGATAAACAATGATGTTAAACAAAAAGCTTCTCGACTTAGAAGAGCTTGTGACGCTTATGAGATAAAGAATCTCGTTCAGAATGCATTAAAATCAACGTCCCTTTGTAAAAAACTTTGATAAAGAAAAAGTTCTCTTAGTTCTATTTTTAATAAAAGTAAGTTGTCAAAGTTAATAGGCATCATAAAAATGGATATTTCTGGGCTATTAATCTATTGTATACATTTAAATATCTTCTGTTACCAACCAACAGGCTGAGTAGACATCAACTGAGTTTGAGGCCTGTCGTGGTGCAGCGGCACAAGTGTGCGAGTATAAACGACAGATTGTGGGTTCGATCTCCACTCGAGGAAATATAATATTTAATATTTCCTAATTAAATTTTTAATGTTTTCATTTCTTCGCTCTGGTAACAAGACAAAGCGCGGCGTTGAGTTCCGCCACTCATCACGCAATACCTCAAAATCGGCGGAAAGTGTGGAAAGGGAGTGTCTTAACACTAGGTTCCCAAGTTCCTTTTGCCTACCCTGCCATGTGCGGGATACAACGTGAAGCTGAGTTGAAATTCGATTTTCATTAAGGTTTCCTGAGATGTGTTGGTAACACTATTCATACGACAATGGAATAATATGGACTTTTCCAATTTAATATTATAAAGTGAATTCCAACAACTATCTAACTAGACTATGTCTTTATATAGTTTAAAGATAAACAGAAGTTAGTGACTTATTTCTCCGTATGACCTCGACTATCCCGCATAAAACAGGGTAGGCAGAATGTTAAAACACTCAGTTTATATGAGGATATTTTCGTTGCGATCTTTGCGATACATTTTATATACATTTATATAAAATGTAAAATGCATTCATTGTTTCATTTAAATATTAACTTCTATAAAATATGTAAATGAAACAAAAGAATGCATATGTAATAAACAATAATATATAGAATATTTTAAGCGCAAATAAAAAGACGTGATAATATTAAATTTACATACAAAACGATATATTTTATAAAATTCGATGACTTCACGCTTTATCAATAGTTACACAGCTGAAAACGCATACATAACGATTTGAGATCATGACGTAAAGAATATACATATATATGTATGTATATATGTGTGTGTGTGTGTGTGTATATATATGTATATATATATATATATATATATATATATATATATATATATATATATATATATATATATATATATATATATATATATATATATATATATATATATATATATATATATATATATATATATATATATATATATATATATATATATATATATATATATATATATATATATATATATATATATATCATATACGTATGTATGTATCTCATACTTGGCAGGCATATATAACATTAATTTTGGGCATAACAAATTGTCCCATTGTTTTTACTTCAAAAAGTGCCTATAATTAATTAAGTTACATATAGATGACATTTAGCAATACTACATGTTTACAATAACAGAAGAGAAGACACTCGCGCGAGTACAGATAACGCCCAAACATTTATTGAGGTCAAGCTCGATCATTTAGTTAACAGCATATCCATGACTCCCAATGACTCAGTTGACCCTGTCCGACTGAGCACTTGCACATTGTCGGTTGCTTGAAATTTAAAGAAAGTGCTTACTATATTTTTTAGCTTTCCACTTTATGTTCCGCACACAATATACAGATATTGGAAACTCCATCCCATTCTCCACTTTCCTCCGATCCGTTTATGACATGCTAAGTGGCTAAACTCAACGCCGCGCTTTGTTCTGTTACCAGAGCAAAGCGCCGCGTGTGGGAATGGAAAATTGAGTGGGAATCATTCTCAAGGTCTTTAGGATTAACAGTATGGAGCATGTGCCCCTGCACCACAACAGGCCTAATAATATTAGGTGAATTAAGGATAATAGTTTTAGTAAGATATTATACCGACGCACATTTGCGTGATGCGTCATCCTGACCTGACCTGATCCATTTAAAAGGTATGGTCGTGAGTCCCCTCCTCTGGTGAGACATATTGGCGTTGCGCTCCTACACTTAACGAGCAAAATATTATAATAAAGCAGTAAGGAAAGAAGATTGTTAACGTCTATACTGCCCGTTCTATCATAAAACGCAAAGCATACATAGGGTAAAATCAAAATTCCTCTTGGAGGATCAACAATTATTTGTAAATTTAAATTGGTATGAAATGCACAACATACCAACCTCTTGGAAAACAATGAATTTCACGACTTAACACTCAATGCCTCCGATTTACCGGAAGGTGAGGAACAGAACAGTGTTCTAATACTAGGTTCCCAAGTTCCCTCTGCCTACCCTGACAAGTGTGAACTTCAAAAATATATATACGTACATACACACAAATATCAATTAAAACTGTACGCTCTAATTACTTCTCCACTTATACCCACAACCAATTAATCCAATAAGGAAATAATCTAAATTCTTATAAAGTTACTCAAAATATACGTAAACCAAGTTTAACTCTCACGAAATACACGAAACGGGCATTAAGTCAAGGTTGACGTTTCAGTACCCAATAGAAAACGTGCAATCGCCAAATCACTTTCGTGAAATCTATTGTTCCTATAGCATTAAGGAAGGCCACATTTGAAATAAAAAGTTTACTCTTCGATACATTTATACTTCTGTTTACTTAATTAGTTTTTTTTATTTATTCTTTTTTATAATAAAATAACGATTATTGTTCCATTGATTGAGATGACCTTTGCGCTTTGTAAAAACTGGTACCTGCTTATCAGGAACGGCCAAAGAGTATGTTGTTATATAATTTTTGTTTTCTTATTGTTTACTTTTTGTATAAAAATATGGAGTTTGATGGTACAATACTAAATACATATCATACAAAAATAAGGTAACATCCAACCAAATTCGAAGCAATTACTGCTTAGGAGACTTACACAACGCAATGTCCCTATGTAACTACTAAAAAACAATTAATATTAAATTGTATACTTTTGACAATATCGAAACCTGTTGTGGCGCAGCGGCACAAGCGAACAACTATAAAAGATGGCTTGTGGGTTCGATCCCCACTCAAGGAAATTAAATATTTAATATTTTCAAATTAAATACTTAATATTTTCAATGGTAACAAGGTAAAGCGAGGCATTAAGTTCTGCCACTCAACACGCAATACCTCAAATTCGTCGAAAAGTGGGGAAAGGAAGTGAAAAGAAGTGTCTTAACATTAGGCTCCCAAGTTCCCTCTGCCTAACCTGCTATGCACGGGGTACAAAGTGAAGCTAAAATAAGGCTAGAGCAAAAAAAATCTTGGCAATCACCCCAGCCAGAGACGCATTGCTCTTTTCGATGCGGAAGATTTCGTAACATTGCCAGATGAGTCAAGGTCACGGCTAGTGTTATCCCACGGTATAAATTTCCGAGCTCCGAGTAATTTGGGGTAATGAGCGCTACACTGGAACATCTAAAATAAGCTCCTAACGTTTTGCTATTACAAACAAGCATTACGTGTAAAATTTACGATAAATAACATCTGACGTATGACGCGTTATGACTTATATCTAATTTTGGTGGTGTCCCAGAATGATTCGATAATCCTAAAATACTTCATAGTAGCCCAGAATAAAATACAAAAAAATATAAAATTTCTTATTATTTCTGGATCTGGATATGGAAAACAATGAATTTCACGACTTAACACTCAATGCCTCCGATTTACCGGAAGGTGAGGAACAGAACAGTATTCTAACACTAGGTTCCCAAGTTCTCTCTGCCTACCCTGCCAAGTGTGAACTTCAAAAATATATATACGTATACACACACAAATATCAATTAAAATTGTACGCTCTAATTACTTCTCCACTAATACCCACAACCAATTAATCCAATAAGGAAATAATCTAAATTCTTATAAAGTTACTCAAAATATACGTAAAGCAAGTTTAACTCTCACGAAATACACGAAACGGGCATTAAGTCAAGGTTGACGTTTCAGTAACCAATAGAAAACGTGCAATCGCCAAATCACTTTCGTGAAATCTATTGTTCCTATAGCATTAAGGAAGGCCACATTTGAAATAAAAAGTTTACTCTTCGATACATTTATACTTCTGTTTACTTAATTAGTTTTTTTATTTATTCTTTTTTATAATAAAATAACGATTATTGTTCCGTTGATTGAGATGACCTTTGCGCTTTGTAAAAACTGGTACCTGCTTATCAGGAACGGCCAAAGAGTATGTTGTTATATATTAGTTTGTTTTCTTATTGTTTACTTTTTGTATAAAAATATGGAGTTTGATGGTACAATACTAAATACATATCATACAAAAATAAGATAACATCCAACCAAATTCGAAGCAATTACCGCTTAGGAGACTTACACAACGCAATGTGCCTATGTAACTACTAAAAGCAATTAATATTAAATTGTATACTTTTGACAATATCGAAACCTGTTATGGCGCAGCGGCACAAGCGAACAACTATAAAAGATGGCTCGTGGGTTCGAGATCCCCACTCAAGGAAATTAAATATTTAATATTTTCAAATTAAATACTTAATATTTTCAATGTTAACAAGGTAAAGCGAGGCATTGAGTTCTGCCACTCAACACGCAATACCTCAAATTCGTCGGAAAGTGGGGAAAGGAAGTGGAAAGAAGTGTCTTAACATTAGGTTCCCAAGTTCCCTCTGCCTAACCTGCTATGCACGGGGTTCAAAGTGAAGCTAAAATTAGGCTAGAGCAAAAAAAATCTTGGCAATCACCCCAGCCAGAGACGCATTGCTCTTTTCGATGCGGAAGATTTCGTAACATTGCCAGATGAGTCAAGGTCACGGCTAGTGTTATCCCACGGTATAAATTTCCGAGCTCCGAGTAATTTGGGGTAATGAGCGCTACACTGGAACATCTAAAATAAGCTCCTAACGTTTTGCTATTACAAACAAGCATTACGTGTAAAATTTACGATAAATAACATCTGACGTATGACGCGTTATGACTTATATCTAATTTTGGTGGTGTCCCAGAATGATTTGATAATCCTAAAATACTTCATAGTAGCCCAGAATAAAATACAAAAAAATATAAAATTTCTTATTATTTCTAAAATTGTCAGACATTTGTCTTGTATTATATATTTCTTTTGTACCTACAAGCACGGTGATAGTCGTGTGATTCCGGCTTAGAATAGGATCACCCTGGTACTGATGGTGTCGCAAGAGGCGATTAAAGTACATGTGGGAGAGTCACGTTGTCAGCAATGGCAACACGCATGGGCACACTCGGCCGGGTTGTTACCACACCCGCCATTTAAAACCGGCGTTAAGTAGTGGCTTCAGCCACTGCGTTTCGCATTGGGTAATGCCGGGCCCCGGTGCCCATCCCCACCTTATAGACCGGCAACGCACTTGTAGCTCCTCTGGTGCTACACGGGCCGTGGGCGGCTGAGATCACTTAGGTGACCCGTACGCTCGTTTGCCGTGTCTATTCCATAAAAAAAACGATAATATTATTGGTTCTATTCAAAAGTGCTAATAAATGGCAATGTTACTAACAAATCACAACATCTCAACAAAAAAAGCTAAAGAAATACATGTTTTATCTCTGGATCGTCTTTCTGTGTAGAAAACTTGTACATATACGTACCACGGAAACGGAAGTGGAACGGAGTGTCTTAACACTAGGTTCCTCAGTTCCCTCTGCCTACCCTCGTATGTAGGCTGCGGGATACAGCGTGAAGCTGAGTGAGTGAGTATAATAAAAAAATATTTTGTACAAAATTATAATAAAACACATCCTGTTAAGCATTGTAAAGAAATTACTTACATAAAGGACAATAAATTGTTCATTCAAAAGTTTAAATTAAAATGCTTTTACATTACATGATTCATTTATCATTTTGTTATGTTCAGATAAAAATTCAGTGTATATTTATGCCAGCTTTTACTTACACCTTCACCCGCGTTGTCAAAAGGTAAGTACGTGAAAATACGTTGTATATGACTGTGTATTTCGACATATTTTGAAAAATTTTGGTCGATTGAAAAGAAATTAAGATAAGAATGTGTTTATTGTCGTGATCAAAAAACAGTTTCTTACCATCCGAAGTTAAATGAACGAAGGGCAGCCAAAATATTTTGCTAAAACAATGAAATAGTAAAAAACAACATCTCTAAACGCACTCGGTGTAATTAATTTATATGGGCTAGATAACACAAAAGATATTTGATTTTAATATCAATTATTAAAATCAAATATCTTTTGTGTTATATATAAAAAATCTTATTAAAATCAAACGCTTTAGGCATCGTGTGGCGTAGCGGCACGAGGGTAATGTAAATGACAGGTTATGGGTTCGATCCCCTTCGGAAGAAATATATTTTTTTTTTTTTTTTTAATGGACAAGACACGGCAAACGAGCGTAGAGGTCACCTGATGGTAAGTGATCACCGTCGCCCACGGCTCCGTATAGCACCAGAGGAGCTACAGGAGCGTTGCCGGTCTAACCGGTGGTATGGGCACCGGGGCCCGGCATTACCCAATGCGAAACGCAGTGGCCGAACCCACTACTTAACGCCGGTATTAAATGCCGGGTGTGGTAATAACCCGGTCGAATCTGCCCATGCGTGTTGCCATTGCTCACAACGTGACTCTCCCACACGTACTTAGTCGCCTCTCACGACACCATCAGTACCAGGGTGATCCTATTCTAATCCGGAATCACACGGCTAAGCCTCAAATTCAGCGGAAAGTGGAGAGCCGAAAGTGGAACGGAGTGTTTTAACACTAGATTCCTAAGTTCCCTCTGCCTCCCCCTCCATGTCCGGGATACAGCACGAAGCTGGAGTAAAAAAAACCTGATAGTTTCAAATACTTTCCTACATCGCGTACAACTAAAGAAACGCTTTAGTCTAATAATATTAGTACAAGTATATATTAACACTACTTCACTAGATATCCTTTTACGTAAGTAATAGTCAATGTAAAAGCTAACGACAGTAACCGTTTCCATCCTAATTGCTCCATTTCATTGTAATAATCCCATGGCAGTTTGCTTAAAGTACAATGCTTTAGTTCCGTTCTTTGGTCTCCTTTAATTAGAAAGTGGGCTCAAGTCCACTAATTACAGGCCTATTGCGGTCTGGTGGTTAACGACTTCGTTCGAAGTCGGGTGTTCGATCGCATTTGTTAAGACTGATTTTTCTTAAATGCTATATTCAAATGTTATTTATAATATAAACGTGTAAAAGTTTTTTAAAAGACGTTGATGTCGACTGTAAACGCAATGGTTCTTGGCTTGGGGAATGCAATGTTAAATATTTTAATTTTCTGATGAACACGCTATGTCGTAAGAATTCGTAGATTTGTAGAGAATACATAATATATATATAAAAACTGGTACACATTATATTATAATAAAAATAATATTTGTATTCTAGCCACCGACTAAGAGAGGAACAAACTTCTCGTACGGTAAAACTGAATCTAATTTAGAAAGACCATTTCACAGACTTATGCAAATGTTATTGTAAAAATTCAAAGTATAACGAAAATATTCTCATACATAATAACTTCGTGGTAAAAATTTCAAAGTTTTACAAAAAAACAGTCCAAAAAAAATTAGAAAGCTATGCTAATGATGAGTAATTAATACATATGAGATATTACGATGTATTAGACACTTTTCGTAAGTAATATATATATATATATATATATATATATATATATATATATATATATATATATATATATATATATATATATATATATATATATATATATATATATATATATATATATATATATGTATATATATATGTATATATATGTATATATGTATATATGTATATATGTATATATGTATATATATATATATATATATATATATATATATATATATATATATATATATATATATATATATATATATATATATGTGTATATATATGTGTGTGTGTGTGTGTGTGTGTGTGTGTGTGTGTGTGTGTGTGTGTGTGTGTGTGTGTGTGTGTGTGTGTGTGTGTGTGTGTGTGTGTGTGTGTGTGTGTGTGTGTGTGTGTGTGTGTGTGTGTGTGTGTGTGTGTGTGTGTGTGTGTGTGTGTGTGTGTGTGTGTGTGTGTGTGTGTGTGTGTGTGTGTGTGTGTGTGTGTGTGTGTGTGTGTGTGTGTGGTGTGTGTGTGTGTGTGTGTGTGTGTGTGTGTGTGTGTGTGTGTGTGTGTGTGTGTGTGGTGTGTGTGTGTGTGTGTGTGTGTGTGTGTGTGTGTGTGTGTGTGTGTGTGTGTGTGTGTGTGTGTGTGTGTGTGTGTGTGTGTGTGTGTGTGTGTGTGTGTGTGTGTGTGTGTGTGTGTGTGTGTGTGTGTGTGTGTGTGTGTGTGTGTGTGTGTGTGTGTGTGTGTGTGTGTGTGTGTGTGTGTGTGTGTGTGTGTGTGTGTGTGTGTGGTGTGTGTGTGTGTGTGTGTGTGTGTGTGTGTGTGTGTGTGTGTGTGTGTGTGTGTGTGTGTGTGTGTGTGTGTGTGTGTGTGTGTGTGTGTGTGTGTGTGTGTGTGTGTGTGTGTGTGTGTGTGTGTGTGTGTGTGTGTGTGTGTGTGTGTGTGTGTGTGTGTGTGTGTGTGTGTGTGTGTGTGTGTGTGTGTGTGTGTGTGTGTGTGTGTGTGTGTGTGTGTGTGTGTGTTTTTTATACTAGCTTGTGATCACCGCTCGATTTAATATATGCTGCCGGTAATTAAATCTGAATGTTAATATATTATCTATTCAAAAGACATTGCTTTGTAAATTAAGACTAGTAACTGCATATATAAAAGACACTTAGTATAATTTAAGAACAAAATAATTAAAGTAAATATTAAAAATATAAATGGACACTAATTATGAATATACATATAGATAATATATATTATAATGGGCAACGATTTCCGCCATGTATAATAGATACATAGTCTAACAAAAAAATATTAAATATAAATATTCTATTCTCTAATGTAGAATTAACATAATAATATGTTAATTCCAACTAAGTTTCAACTAAACTGTGAATAGTGAGTGAGGCGGCCTATATACACCAATTTCACACCGAACGAAACATTGCTTAGGCGTGCAAAAACAATGGAATTTCTAATTTTAGAGAATAACGTGTGGATTTTCCGCCTTGTGATCACGTGTTAATAACATATGTAGGTAAATTATAATAATAATACAAACTATACTATATAGTATTGTATTTACGAATACAATTCCAGTTATCAAGAGGTGACGCATAGCCCTAATATTCACGGTGCGGTCAAACGATAAGCAGTGATAACAACAAAACCAAACACTGAGGTTGTATCAACTTCAAATACAGAAAAATCATTAACGTTGAAATTGTTATTTATTTGCAATATAAAAGAAACTATTTTTTTAGACTTTGTAAGCTTATCTAAGGCTATGCCAGTAGACTGTATGTCTACACCCATGAAAACACATACATACATAGTCAAATTAAACATACTAAGTATGGCCCGAGTTTCACTAAACTATCTTTTGGACAGAAAGTAGAAAACAGCGTTATCATCCCTTATACTACACTAAAAATATCAACATATAGAAATATATATTAAAAGTAATAAACAAATCTTACCCTAGATCTACGGACATCGTTCGGCATTATGTAAATCACACTTATCTTCTAATAATTAAAATACTAAAAGAAACAATATGAAACACAACACAAACACTCAACACGTATCACAAAAACATTTGTTGCTTCGTTTGAGATCAATCTCATACGAAATCAAATTAAATATAAAATTTAATTAACACATATATGATCTTGCGCACACGTCCGCGCGCGGCGAATGCGCGTCGTTTAATGTCAATGGCTTCAATATACCTACTGTATCCCAGAGCCCAGTATTTCCTCGATAAGGCATAAAGAACTGTTAATTGTAGTTCCGTGTCCGTATTTAATACTTCCTTAGTTGTGAAGATGTTTGTTGTCGAGCGATCGCCAAGGTTCAGCACTTAAGCCCTTTTGCGATAAGTGTCAAATTAAATTAGAATTAATCTAATAAATAAATATGTGATAGAATGGAATTAATTTATATATATATATATATATATATATATATATATATATATATATATATATATATATATATATATATATATATATATATATATATATATATATATATATATATATATATATATATAAACAAAGTTAGTTATAACAATATTTCAAATTAATAAGGTAATTGGTATTACTCATGTAACGGAGTGGCCAAGATTCGAGATGACCCGATGTCAAAGGCTAGTGCCCTCACTTAATTTAGCCACGAACAATGAAGTCTGACCCACATCGCTGCTGTGACACAGATAAGTGAATACAATGGCAGGATCTTTGAAAATTTACTTTTTAGTTTTAAATTTTAACTACAGATACAGACAATGAATGAAATCATATCAAACATTAAAAGCTTTTAAATGAATCCTTGAAAACGTTACCGATATTTATAATAAATATGCAAATGACTACTGAATTGACCAAAAAATCTTATAAAGAACGTTTATTAATGTAACAGGGCCGAAAAAAAATATTTTTTTTTTGTTTGTAGGTCTAAGGGTTTGTACGCGCTAATGTCAGAAACGAACGAATGGCTTAGTTGGTCAGAGCGCTTGAACGATTTTCAAGACGTGCAGCTTCAAATCCTGCTTCGTTCAAAATTTTTATACGCTTTTTAAATTTAAGTTTAGTATTTTCTGTCCTAAGTGTGGCATAACGCTTTAAAAAAAATTTAAAAATATGGTCCATTTTTTTCATTTATTTAGCTAAGTTTTCAATGTACACTTTAAAAGTGTTTAGATTATTAGAACACGAAAGTAGGTAATTCAGATTAGTAAATAAAATATGTAGTGTAATTTAAGTCTAAGCCACTAGCCAAAATTTTTCTAATAAAATAATTTATACGACTCGAGAATATTCTAATATAGATAAAAAACGGTGTTAAATGAGGTGTCTATGTAAGTTGTATCGGCGCAAGGACACAACCATATATGACTTTAAACGTGACAGGTTATGGGTTCGATCCTCACTCGGGGAAATGAAATATTTAATATTTTAAATTTAAATATTTAATGTTTTCATTTGTTTACGGCGTTGACTTCCGTCACTCAACACGTAATACTTAGAATTCGGCGGAAAGTGGGAAAATTAACGGAGAGACTTAATACTAGATTCCAAAGTTTCCTCTGTCTACTCTGCCATATGTGGGATACAGCGTGAAACTACGTGAGTGCGAAAGTTAAAACCTTCGCGAAATAACATATTATACATATATTTCTTTTTTTTTATTTCGCAACTTTACTCTCTAAAGTGAGTGGAAATCTGAGAACAGAATAATATAATAAAGAAAGCGAGAAATCAAAATGTGAAGATATATTGTAGCAATTACATTAGTTATATAAGTGTTACCTCAATTTTTACACTCGTCATGTCTAACCAGGCGTTTGTAGAACAAATTGGCATTCATTATGTGCACAGTTGCACCACGTGGTGTCGACGTTGAATACTAAAAATTTCATACAATGATCCATTTTTACTTGAAATTATATTGAATTGAAGTACATATGTAGTAACTAACTTGCTAGCTTTTGATCTACAATTTTTGTGTTATTCTTTACAATAAAGTTATTTTAATAAGTAGATAAAAAACCTAATCATTTTGACTTTCTTATATTTTTCTACTTTCAGGTATATATTGAGTGGACGAAATCTATTTACTGCAGCTTGTGAAACAAAAAAGAATAAAAAAATTGAATAAAAAAAGCTTACCCTGGGGAACCCAATATATATTTTTAAAATCTCATCGTCAAAGTCCCGTTACAATAGCGTCACGTGTAGAACTTGGTATTGTCTTAAAAATAGTACCAAATTATTATACATCGCTCAATTATAGAAACAACCTTGAACAATATATAATAATTTGTTAATATAATACGTGTTAAGTTTATCGTTTATTTTAACTTGCAAATTATAAAATGAAGCCATAAGGATATAAGCAATTGTATATTAAAAAAATGGCCTAGCACGAAGGCTCGCATGCCACGTTCCGTTCAATCAAGACCTTAAACAGATATCATTACCATAAAAGATTGTGAACTATGGAAAAAATGCAACCGAGAATATAACAGAATTAATAATAATATGCCGCCGGTACTTGGCTTTTTTAGATTCACATCGCTTCCCACACATGGCCCTACCATGAGAATAGACTCGTTTAGCCGTGTGATTCCGATTTAGAGTAGTGTCGTAAGAGGTTATATTGTCAGCAATGGCAACACGCATAGGCAGACTCGACCGGATTATCACCAGCCCGACATTTAAAACCGGCGTTTCACATTAGGTAATGCCGGGCTCCGGTGCCTATCTTGAAGACCGGCAACGCATATAGCTACCTATAGCTTCTCTAGTGGTACACGGGATAGTGGGCGTTGGTGATCACTTACCATCCGGTGATCCGTACGCTCGTTTGCCGTGTCTTATCCATAAAAAAAATAGACTGTGAATACTCGGGAACCCAGTGTAAAGACGCTCCGTTACCATTAACACACTTCCCTTTTTCACTATTCGTAGAATTTCAGACGTTACGTGTTGCGGCAGAAGTCATCGCTTTTCATTAGTACCAGGGCGAAGTAATATAAATATTAAATATTTCAATTCCTCGAGTGGGATCGAACCGACAACCTGTCGCTTTTACAGTTGCACACTTGAGGCACAAGGCCACGCCTCAAACATATTTCTATTTAAGTAAAATTTCATTATTTTTATTATCGACTTTGAAATGAAATGAAAAGCTTGAAAAGTCACATAAAAGGTCGTAGTCAAAAGTTAATTGCTTCTATAATAAGAAGTAAATTTCTGTACATTCACAACAGAAACTGTATTAAATATATTTCTCAAACAAAATTGTTCACAGGCTTCAAGAAACCCAAGAAAGTCTTCAAACTTTAATTGGCCTTTAAAATAGAAATTAACTTTTATGTTTGAATTTGTTAATAATTACTAGGGTTTTTTATTTTATTTTTTAATAAAAATTATCGAAAAATTAAATTATTAATCTATACACCTGTCGTGGCGCAGGGGCTACAAGTATGCGACTGTAAAAATGACAGGTTTTAAATTCGATCCACGGTGCAGAAAATGAAAAAAAATAATATTTTCACAAAAAAAAAAAAAAAAAAAATCATATCTTTGCTCTTGTAATGCACCGCCGGAAAACAGTGAAAATATGCCCAAGAAAAATTTTCTCTGCCTTCTTACCATGTGCGGGAAACAGATAAAAAAAAAAGAATATGCTCTATATAACCTAGAACTAGATTACATAAATTATAAAATCACGTTACATCCACATGTATTCCATAAGAAATATCATAGAAGCAAAGTTGAAAAGTGCAAAATATTTGTATAATTTAGCCTCACATCATCATAAATATTAGCATAATAATAAAACATAAACGGCATTAGGTAGTTCAAAAAAGCGACAGACAATTAACATCGACCCGGAATGCCCTGAGCGAAGAACTGTGGGTAAAACCAAACAAATACGAGGAAGAAACACACTTGACAATAATCAATATTTTTAATAACTATTATACGATACTTTATACCTGCTATATGATATGTTATGTAAAAATCTTGGGTATTTTAACGGAAAACTATTAATATGGGAAATTCTATCATAACACTATATACTCCATTACAGGGAAGGTTATGCAGAGGGAACCTGGGAATCTATTTAAACTAGTTTTGAGACACGGTTTTCTTTTCTCTACTTTCCGTCGTATTTGAGGCAATGTATGTTGAGTGACGGAACTCAATGAAAATATGAAATATTTAAAAAAAATAATATTTCATTTCTTCGAGTGAGAATCGAACCCACAATAATCTTACACTTGCGTACCTGCGCTTCGAAAGGCCTCTAATTCTTTAGATAAAGTGTTGATAAGAAAAAATATGATCACAATGTTATTTTCATCTGTTATTAACGTAAAAGACAGGGTGTTATTTGTTTGAACAGACAAATATAAATATACTAGCTGTTACCCGCGACTTCGTCCGCGTGAACCAAAAAACATCTTCATTGAGTTCCGATCAGCAGCTCTACCAAAGTGAAAATGGTTAGACAAACATTTTAACTGATTTTAATGATTTTGTTTTTCCACATTTCTTGGACATAAATTTTTTTAAGTTAAAAGATTCAATTAATTTAGATAAAAAAAGTATTTTTTTTATCAGTTTTCCCATCTTCGAGTAATCTGAGGAACGAATTAAGAATCTCCTCCTTTTTGCATTCGGTTAATGAAATGGGATGATAATCAGATACAGATCTCCCAATTTCGTTATTTTACGAAAAAACCGCATTTGTGTCTTTCAAATTTGAGGGTTGCCCTCGATTTGTCCAGGATTCCATCATCAGATCCTGATCTCCTTACCATGGAACCTATTGTGAAATATACCCTCTCGATCAAAAAAAGAATTTTGAAAATCGGTCCACCCGTCTTCGAGTAATCAGGGAACATACATAAAAGAACCTCCTCTTTTATGTCGGTTAAAAATCTTTATAAATTTTAACTTATTATGTTATTCTGATATCAAAGCTATATGACTGCAAAGTTTCATGAAAATCCGTTCAGTAGTTTTTGCGTGAAAGAGTAACAAACATACACACATCCGTACAAACTTTCGCATTTATAATATTAGTAAGATTAGTAAGATAGTAAGATATATATACTATAATATAAATTCGCCACTCGACACGCAATGCCTTAAATCCGGAAAGGGGGGAACGGAACGGACTGTTCTAACACTAGGTTCCCAAGTTATCTCTCTCTACCCTGCGGGATACTGCGTGAAGCTGAGTGAGTGAGTGAAGAAAAAAAAAACCATCAACAAAAAAATGCGGTTAACCGGAAGTAATTCAACGAAATATATAGTGTCAAGTGTGACAACGTAACAATGGCTATTGTATGAAAAGCGGACAAAAAACATTGCACATATTGAAACCAAAACGCAAAAATTTATTTGGTATTTCCAAACCAGTGACTTGAATTATTCAATTTAACACGCACCACAAAGTTAATTAAACTTGTAACAATTTGATCGTCACAACGATCTATAGGGTTTTAAACAGAAGCGTGATGACAAGATATTGTCTTAAAAGTGATAATTTTATTAGAACAAAAAAGTGCAATCCATGCGGGCGAAGCCGCGGACATGTCGCTAATATAATAATATTTTCTCAATTTTCTTCTTTAATATTTTCCAGTCTTCCTCAATCTCTCGAATAAATTGCAAATATTTAAAAATATATTGGATTTAACCATCGCGTGTCACATTTCCCAAACATGCCACAATGACGTCAACCATTATTATATTCAATTAACAATCACTGTTCGAGATCAATAAAAACTTTGATTAAACATTTAAATTTTGTTGCTATTTCTCAGATGGAAAACATTAGGTACATAAATTTATAACTTAAATCACAATTAAAGTTAGGAAAAAAATAAGATATATTTTTTATATAATCTACCTATTAATTAATTATAGATTGAGGCCTGTCGCAGCGGCACAAGTGTGTGACTGTTTTCGACAGGTTCTGGGTTCGAAGTCGAGGAAATGAAATATTTAATATTTTCAATTTAAATATTTAATGTTTCATTTTTTCGCTCTGATAATCAGGCAAAGCGCGGCGTTGAGTTCCGCTACTCAACACGCAATGCCTCAAATTCGGCGGAAAGTGGGGAACGGAAGTGGAACGGAGTGTCTTAACACTAGGTTCCCGGGTTCCCTCTGCCTACTCTGCCCCGTACAGGATACAGCGTGAAGCTAAAAAAAAAATTTTATAGATATAATAAATGATACTTCACTTTAGAATAGAATACGTTAGAATAAATTCGCTGAATCATTAACAAATAACAGTATTATAATAATTTCTGTTTCGTGGAATATTTTCATTTAGTTATTATCGTCATAGAGTAATAATTGAAATGTCGTCGCTTTTCAAGTTACGCTTCAATTAACTATAAAGTCGGAACAGTTAAATAATAAATCAAAATGGTATTAAAACTTTACTTATAGTTTAGATATTATAAAAATCTATTAATTTTTCTTATTTTTTTTTAACAAATCTTGGAAAAAGCAACCATTTGTCTATACTATCATAGCAACAAGCGATCTCCGTATAATACTTCCAAGCACTCCATCCCGTTATCGGGATGACACAGACATAGTGTACACAATGGAAACAGTTAAAAAATATTTTTTTCATATATGTGGGGACAAAAGTTGGTTCTATGTGTTGCCGTCATTTTTACAAAAGTTCTTTAATTATTATTTAACTTTATAATTTAAAACTATAGCAATTTAAGTGTATGTCTTGTGTACCCGGGTTTAAGTGTTTGTCTTGTGTACCCGGATACAGCGTGAAGGTAAGTACCTTCACGCTGTATCCCGCACATGGCAGGAAGGCAGAGAGAACTTGGGAACCTACTGTTAAGACACGCCATCCCGTTCCGCACTTTCCGCCGAATTTGAGGTATTGTGTGTTGAGTGGCGAAACTCAACTCCGCGTTTCGCCTTGTTACCAGAACGAAAAAATGAGAACAAAATATTTGAACCCACAACCTATGGCGTTTAGAGTCGCTAGTGTGTTTACTGTTACATTTTTTTTCTTGTCTATTTAGGTTACTCCACCCAAAAAACTAATTGCATGGATGTGATGGGAAGTGTAGAACGAAATGATAAAAATAATATGACAGTCTAAACAGGAATCGACACGTAAAACACTTTTTCTAACTTAAAATCTATCTTATAGTATTAAATCGCACAATTTAATAAATAATTATAATTTATAATAATATAGCTGATACCAATTTAAAAAAAATAGTTTACCTTTTCGCTATCCGTTGGTAGCGTCCCATATCCGTACCAGCTTCTCGCAGGTCTTAGCTTAGGTTCATCTTTTGGAGATAACAGTCCACTTCCCCAACGGACTACACCCTCAGCCACCGCAGCGACTCCAGGAGTCAGTGGACTTCCATTTGGCGATTTAGGTGACACTCCCCTTTCAGCCACCGGAGGTAAAGTAGGACGGGCACATCCCGTCCGTCTCTCATATATACGTTTACAAGTGTCATCTATGTCTGTCTCCAGTAAGCCCTTTTTATCGCCTCCGCGCTTCACCTCCAAGCCCCGCTTGTCATCCTGCCGTTGCAACCATTTCGGATCAGAATCCCGCCTCTTCGCACTATCGTTAGAGTCTTGTCGACATAGTAACGACTTTTTTAAGCTTTCACTGGAATCCTGCTTGTTTAAAGCTTTCTTATCGGCAACCTGGCACTTCTTATCATCTTTTGATAATAATGCCCTTTTCAAACTATCAGACGAATCTTGTTTGTTTATTAGTTTTCTGGGACATTCTGTGTTAAGAGAATCGGTGGTTTTCGAGATGAGGAGCTTTGGGTAGTCGTAGGGCGCGTGGTCGTTGGACGGAGGGTTTAATTCTAGAGATCTTCTGTTCTTCTTCTTATCGACGGGAGCTATCTGAGCCTTGGCCGGCAGCAGGCGCCGCGGCAGGAGGCTGCGATGATCAGCGAGTGGCGATTCTGGTCGCAACATTGTTGGCGGCGATGTAAGACTGCCGCTTGATATAACTCCCCTGTAACAAACAAAATGAACATTGAGAACTTAGATTTAATTAATCATGTTTGATATTGTTATGTATATAATATAACAATAAAATAGAGAACTATTGTTGAAATCCAATTAGTAAAATACTGTGTTTCATTCTAAATATTGTTGAAAGTAATGCCACTATTGTATAAACCTATTTTATTGAAATTTAACTTATTCATAAACAATAGAACTTAACCTACATATCAATAATTAATCAATAATAATTAATTAGTGGGGAACGGAAGTGGAACAGAGTGTCTTAACACTAGCTTCCCTCCTACACTGCCTCGTGCGGGATACAGCGTGAAGCTAAATCATTATTAAGAATTATTATATTAATCAAGAATTATTATATTAATATAGAATGTCTAAAATAAAACTTCTTTATTACATTAGGTTAGAGATGATGTTTAGAAATAATATCAAAGCCGAAAGTACTCTAAAATACTCTCAAAACACTTTCAGTCCATAAAAAAGTTCAGTTTTGACAAAATAGTGTCTAAGCGAAACAAGGAGACCAATTTTAGTATTTTCTCCACATACATTAATAAAACAATATATTTTTTTTAATCCTATCCTTGTTAGCACCATCAACATTCTTGCCATGATCAAATATTATTTATCATTTTAATTATTTAAACAAAATAAAAAAAAATCCTTTTAACCTAATTAAAATGTTTACACAAATAAAATTGTAGGCAGACTAGTAAATTAAATTGTATTTATCTTTCAGATTCACGCTTTATCCCGCACATGGCAGGGTAACCTACCTCCCTTACCTAGAGGAAACTGGGAAACCTAGTGCCAAGACTCTCTGTTCCGTTCTCCAAATGTATTTATGTGTGTATTATTACCTAGATTTTGACAATTTTGATATATTTATATTATAACACGAAATGTGATGTCACCAAACCTAAATGATACTTTGAAACAATAGATAGTTATCATACATTATATATAGACACATATTATTATACAAATTAGACTTGAGAAATTAATGGCCGGTTTCTGAATTGAGAAAACCGCGAATACTCATCTGAGTATTGTCAAATGTTTAAGCACGAAGTTAACTTTTTTGCGTTTCACACTTCAAAACGTATATTCGTTAAACTGTAATCAACTGATCATTTGCTCAAATCCCTTTGAGCACGGCTTTTACGTTCCGATATACGTTTAAAAAACCGATACTTACCGGTAATCTTTTAAATTATGTATTATTTTAATTGTAAAACAAAATTAACATTCCAAAATGTGTAACGTATATGTAATATCATTATTTCTTGTAGTTGTGCTATAAAAAACTTAAAATAAATATAAAAATAAAAATATTTATAATAATAATAATAAATCAGGTAGTACATTTCTTACGTGAAACGGACTATTAATATCAAACTGAGGAAAATATAAGCAACGAAGTTATTTATTTCTATTTCTAGCTTAAATAATAATAAATGGGCACAACACAACATTAAAAGTAAAAAGATACTTTGAAAAAAAAAAAAAGATAATCTGCGTTTAATTATAGAAAGGCAAGTACATAACTGCAAAAAAAAGTTTACACTGTTCTAAATATATGGCATTATTGTTGTAATATTTTACTTTTATCTTTAATTATTATGCTTCAGATGCCGAAATTTTGATTGTAAGAAGACAGGAGAATATTTTATGCAACAACAAAAATAGGGAATATGTGGTTATGAAATACAATAGCAAAATAAATGCACACAAACAGCACAAATAACAATATTTAACACCGCACAAGAAAAGAATTTTTAATGGAAAACGTATAAATAATAATAATAAACTAGTGCTTAAAATCATTTTATTGAAATCACAAAAATGTCATAACAAACATTATATAAATGTTAAAAAAAGGATTCTTTGAGCAGTTGTCGTTAAAAAATAAACGAAGACTTCTTAACACAACCATTGACTGGTAGCCAAGCGAGCAAACTGAGAAATATATATTTTTAAAAAGTATCCACTGTAATAAGTATTTTCAATTATAAATACTGGTTACTACAAAAAGCAACTTATTTAGTGACTGAAAAATGTAATATTCTCTAAACAGAATATCTTTTAACTTGTAGACTGGTTGAAATTAATATTATTGACCTTTTTATTGTAAATGATCTATTAAAATATTAAAAGAAGCATGTGAATGAAAAAGTTACCTTACTTTAACAAAACAGTAATAGTTCTTTAACATTTTCTATTTTTTCCAAATAAATGTAATGCAAAAGGTTATCAATTCTGTTGAAATTATTTGTACTCCCAAACAGGTGGTGGTTCCTTTACTTCTGCTTACAAAGAGTTATTGCTAAATACTGTTAATTGTAGTTCCTCAAATAAAACCCATATGATATAATAGTATTATAAGAAATATTTACAAACAACTTTATCTTAAATATTTATACTTAGTTGATATTTTATAGTAATATCCATATCTTTGATTTGTAACATTTTAATTAGTTTAAAAAAAAAGCAATTTTCTTTCAAGAAATGTTTTATTTATTAGCCTTTTATGTTGACAAAATCTCCAAAGTACCTATTTACAATAACTTAATTTAACACTTAACATTTTACTGATTTCATTTTAACTGATAAAGTCCAAATTCAGACAAACATGTCTCATATGTTAAAAAAATTAAAATGTTTTATAACTTATTTTTAATAACAACACAACAATCAGGTAAGCAATTCAAAACACTACAGTTATAAAACACATGTGAAGAGGCATTTATATATTGTGAGGTATATATAATTACATATGATGTAAAATCTCTTCTTCTCACAGCAAAATGTTGTGTATGGGCTTTCGTACTTAATGCTTCATCAAGTTCAGTTCAATGTATCCATCAAGATGAGTATTCATGTTATGCAACAGAACAAGTCACAATACAACTTTTAACACTAGAAGGCATAAAAACCCCCTTTTTAAGACACCAAAATTTCTCTATTGTGTTTGTTGTTATTATATGGGCTCATTTGGATGCTTCTTGAGGTGTAGTTCGTTTCAAAAAAGGTGGCATCAAAATTTTAAGCACTTGATAGCCACTGCGCTGCAAACTGGCTACAATGGTTTGAATCTTTAAGTTAGCACCAAATACAACCTGAACATTTTAACAGAAAAATGCCCCTTTCTTTTTTTCAGCTGTGTTTCCTCTTGTTAAAGCAATTTTAATGTGTGGGCACAATCCACTGTTACCCTACGCTACCTTTGGTCTTTCTCGAGCAGTCGGCTTACAAAAATATTTACTTCTTAGCAATGCTATCTCACATGTCACTTTCACTACTTCACAGGAAACTGTCTGGAAGCTTCCTATTGCATTACATTTTGAAACTCAATAATTATATCATATATCAACATATGCGAAATGTAATCCCGGCATTGTATGTTTGGCACTAACTTTGGCTTGATTTGGCCCTGAACAAATTTGACGGAACGCTTTGGTGAAGCGGAAGCGACTCATAAATTCTTCTTCATTGAAATTCGTGAAGAAATCTGGTCCATTTCTTTATATTCTGCGAAAGCGTCGTAGTTGCGTGGACGCAGTTGAGGTATCTCCAAAGACGACAACGATGTATCGTCATCGCTAATTATCTCAAGAATATCTGTCTACTGATAGATAAATAATATCGACGCAAAACAAAAACATTTTCTTCACAAAAATCGCAAGAAAAGTATTTGAGCACAGGTTAAGTAGCCAATTACGCTCGCTTAACTTTTGACTGATTTAAGTATGGTTTGAGAACTGTCAAACGAGTTTTACTCAGTTGTGAAACGCAAAATCCGTTCTAAAGTATGAGTTGAGCACGGTGATCAGAGACATTCTCAAATATTGTTTATGGTTTGAGAAAACTCAAATCAGAAACAAAAATTTGCTTAATTAGCCGTTGAGCACGATTTGACATTTGCTTAACGTCAAATTCTCAATTCAGAAACCGGCTGTAAGTCACGGATACGCATTGATTGTTGGAAAATCTAATTTACTATAGCAGCAATTTGTTGTAGTCAGCTCATACTTTTAAGGTAAGTTATCTTATATTTCACACGTTGTATTTAATATTTCCTATTTAATATTTATAAAAAAAAAACAAAAACCTTTACACATTTTAAATGAAACAATTTTAAACAGATTAATCGCGTTTAAAAACGTTGTTGGAAACCCGACGTTTTGAACACTTGACAGTAAATCTTGTGTCCTTGGTCAGTTGGTAGTAAAATAATTAGAAAAAAGGGTTATAATAAATTCATAATAAATGTGAAAGTTTGATAGGTTGAATTTTTGTTTCACTTTGAGAGAAACTATCGAAAGCTTTTAGATGAAACTTTAAAATTAGATAATTTTCACATTATTAAAGCAGCGACTGTAAAAGCGACAAGTTGTGGGTTGTAAGCTCACTCGGAGAATTAATATTTTATATTTTCATTTCAAGTAACAAGACGAAGAGCAGCGATGAGTTCCGCCATTCAAGACGCAATACTTCAAAATTTGACGAAAAGTGGGGAGGGGACCAGAACAGAGTATCTTAACACTAAGTTCTCAAGTGTCCTCCCCCTATCGCACCCTACCATGTGCAGGATTCAGCGTGAAGCTAATAAAAAAAAAAATAACACAGACTACAAATTATTTAAACATTGCGTTTAAATTGGTCGCAGTCGCTGCTAAGTCGCTCGTATTTTCTAATATATGAATTTAAGTCCTTTCAAAAAATCATTTCCATTTCCACTTAGTTCTAAGTAAAACATATGCCTATATACCTGCTTGTAAAAATATATATTTCTGATTACTCAATAAAATTATTTAATTCAACCAATCAAATGGTTGAATGAGATATTGATTGATAGTTATTGTATTCAACGACTGATTCATATAACGATTAAGAAAAAAATAAATAAAGCAACTGCTCTACAGACTACAGTCACGTATGTTTTTGCAATAGGTAATGTTATATACTTATATTCAATGTCAAAGTAAATTTGACCCACACAAAAAAGATTAAATCGATTTATCAAGAACAAATTAGCTTCAAGCAAAGCGCGGCGTTGAGTTTCGCCACTCTACACGCAATGCCTCAAATTCGGCGTAAAGTGGGGAACGAAAACGGAACGGAGTGTCTTATCACTAGGTTTCCGGGTTACATCTGCCTACCCTGCCACGTGCGGGATACAGCGTGAAGCTGTGTGTGTGTGTGTGTGTGTGTGAAACTCAGCTACACGCTGTACCCCACTCGTAGCAGGGCAGACAGACGTAACTTGGGAATCCAGTGTAAAGACACTTAGTTCCGTTCTCCATTTTCTGTCGAATTTGAGGCATTGTGTGTTGAGTGGCGAAACTTAGCGCCGGGCTTTTTTTAATTACCAAAGCGAAGGAATGAACAAATTAAATAATTAATTTAAAAATATTAAATATTTCAATTCTTCGAGTGGGGATTGAACCCACAGGCCACTACAGGCCTTGAATCAATTAAGAACTAAATAACAATAATATTTTTTATATTGAGGACAAGGAGGAGAAATATAATGAAGACCTGTCCTTCAGACACGACACATGTGGGCGTGGGATCGATACCAACTTGAGGAAAAAAAAAATA
Source organism: Eueides isabella (assembly GCA_019049475.1). Taxonomy (NCBI): domain Eukaryota; kingdom Metazoa; phylum Arthropoda; class Insecta; order Lepidoptera; family Nymphalidae; genus Eueides; species Eueides isabella. The sequence continues at coordinate 2,620,894 of CM032394.1, read as the reverse complement.
TTTAATATTTTTTTTTCGCTCGAGTAACGAGGCAATAATGCGTGGTAGTGGGTTTTGCCACATAACACACTATACCTATAGAACTTCACGAAAAGTGGGAACAGAAAATGACTTAATAAGAGTGTCCCAGGTTCCTTCCGTCTTCCCTTCTAAATGCGGTATACAGCATGGAGCTAAAGAACAAAAAGTAATAAATGAAATGAAACAAGTACGTAAGCCAAACTCAGTAAATAATCAGTCACTCACTCACTCAGCTTCACGCTGTATCCCGCAGGTAGGCAGAGGAAACCCGCGAACCTAGTGTTAAGACACTCCGTTCCACTTCCGTTCCCCACTTTCCGCCGAATTTAAGGCATTGCGTGTTGATTGGCGGAACTCAACGCCGCGTTTCGCCTTATTACCAAAGCGAAGAAATGAAACATTAAATATTTAAATTGAAAATATTAAATATTTTATTTCTTCAACCGGGGATCGAACCCAGAACCTGTCGGTTACAGTCACACATTTGTGCCGCTGCGCCACGACAGGCCTCAGTAAATAATCACAAGTATGAAATCTAAAATGTGGTTGGTATAATGTATATACATATGTTGGATGAAAATATTTTATGAACTTTAAGCCTATTGATTACATCAGCTTTCCTCCAAAAGCTTTCAAATCGAAAATAATTTTGTTTTATCCTCCCCGTAGATTAATGCCCTTAGAAAAGTCTAATCTTAACAAGATTCTCGATACCGACACAGAAGCGTATAAATGGAGTCTCTTGGACTCCATTTATACGCTTCTGTGTCTCTACTCCCTAGAACATTATTTTATAAAAGCACTTAACATTTATTAAATTATCAATATATTTTTAGAAAATATTATAAGTCCTATATACTCAGGACTCGGGTCAGAAAACTCGCGCGTCTTAGCCTACTTGAACTATATGAATATTTATTTAATATACAAACCAACAGAAGCTATAATCAATAAGATATTATTTTAAAGGCTTTGAAGTTGCTAGATGTAGCTTTTATTTATTTTATAAGTTATTATTTGTAATTTTTTAATATGTTTTATAAATCAAAAATATTCCATATGCTTTCCAGGTCTATAACTTTTCTCATATATATATATATATATATATATATATATATATATATATATATATATATATATATATATATATATATATATATATACATATATATATATATATATATATATATGTGTACAAAGTTTCATGATAACCGCTTGAGTAGTTTAGCTTAGCGTGAAGGGGTAACAAACAACAGTATGTATAATACGTTAACTTAATATAACGTCGCTTTCATGCGGATTAGTAAAAAGTTTGACTTAATATACGCACTAACATTCTATATAAACGAAAATATATTGAACATTTCCTACACTATATGTAGCGTTATCTCAGCTTGATGCTGTATCCCGCACGTGGCAGGGTAGGCAGAGGGAACTTGGGATCCTAGTGTTAAGACACTCCGTTCCACTTCCATTCCCCACCTTCCGCCGAATTTGAGGCAATGCGTGTTGAGTGGTGGAACGCAACGCCGCGTTTTGCCTTGTCCCAGTGGGGATTGAACCCACAATCTGTCGGTTACAGTAACACACCTGTGCCGCTGGGCCGCGATAGGCCTCACGCGTTATCACATTACAAAATTTTAGTTAAAACATAAAAAATATAATATAAGTATGTAGACTGTCAATACAAGCATTCGACCTGCAAGGAATATGTACAAACATATTAATTACCCGTATCGGATAAACACTGATGCCATTGCACTTGTTCAAACACACATACATTTTTTGGGTTCCGTAAACAATTGGTAAAACCAGACCATATTATTAAGAGCTGCCATTTCGTCACCAGACTGCGTTTCATGTGTCGCTGTTATAGTTATTTAGTTCTGCTCACTGTTATATATTTGAAATGTTCATAAAATTACTGCCTCAGACTTGAGTAGAACCGGCCAAAGAAACTCAGCGGGACATGATTTTTTTAATCAAAACTTTACATCATAATATTAATATCGACAATGATTACATTAGAAATAGCCTGAAGCCAGCATTTTATTCTTAATGGGTATTATCATTATTACAATCGGTAATTTGGTAATAACCTTTAACACACAAACGTCTTTTCACAACTTTTTCAAATTGTGAAAGATATCGGACGTTTTCTAGAATGCTATTGTAAAAGCGTACGCACTCTGCCATAAAAGAATTATGGACTCTTATAATCTTTTTTTTGCATATGCAGGGTAGACAGAGGGAACCCGAGAACCTAATGTTAAGATACTCCGTTCCACTTTCATTCCCCACTTTCCGCCGAATTTGAGACATTGCGTGTTGAGTGGCGGAACTCAACGCAGCGCTTTGCCTGATTACCATAATTATGATTATAATATTAATATTATGGTACGGAACATTACGTGCGCGGGGCCGACACGCACTTGGCTGCACATGGTTTCTTATTTTTTCTGATTTGTTTTTTGTATTAAAACATTCTATACATGCCTTCTGGGGCTATTAAGAAAGAAAACAAAAATCTTAAACGTCTTTGTGTAAAACAAAAACAATGTTTTTATGAAAAATTGTTCGTTGAAAATATGAAAATATTCTCGATCATAAGTCGGCTTTGGTTTTCATCATTTTGTATAGACACCTGTAAACATAAAATTCCTTCTGAACAAGGTCAGAGTGACGTCAAGTAATTAATCATTACACTAATGAGTGTTTGAACAAATTTATTTATATATCTTAACGCTATATGCATATAAATGATTTTCAAAATGATTGAATAGTGGTTACCTTTAAAAAGGCAATTTAAACGTGACCATTTCTAATAAAAAATAACTACTTTTAGGATTTACTAATAAACAAATTATGTTTGGTTAGTTTGATTAAAATAAATATACGTGAAAAATGTTACAAGTCGATCGTCATAATTTACTTGTAAAGTCTTGTGACATGCTAATTTAGCGCAACAATAACGTGTGTTTTTTATAAAATATATTTTTAAAATATTATTTAACTTATAAAAAAAAAACAGTAAAAGGTCCCGCTCAAGGCACGTAGGGCCGACCCTATAGCAATTCAAGATGGGCAACGTGAAGTACAACTGACAAAATTGAGTTTTTGGGTGTGTGAAATGAAATGCGATTATTCTAATAGTCTCTTTCTACGATTTCACAAAATTATTACTAAATTGTAATTTTTCGTATTTTCAATTTTGTAAATTCAATACAATATTACAAAAGTCCTTACATTGAGTCAAATTTCATAAATGTTACGAAAAATGTAATTATCAAAGACTATCATCATAAGATACATATTGTCACAATTAAAAACGAGAGCAACGAAATATAACCTAATTTGCTTCATATATTCAAAACACTAACAAACTTTAGATAAAAACAACAGCTACATATCATCTCGTTTATCAACATGACATTAAAAATATATAAAAAGTCAGAGCAGCCCACTTGTGAGTGAACTGGTATTTCATAATTTAAGCATATACGTATCAATTGTATAATGTATTGGATTATTTAGATTACTCAGCTTCACGCTGTATCCTGGACGAGGCAGGGTAGGCAGAGGGAACCCGGGAACCTAGTGTTAAGACACTCCGTTCCACTTCCGTTGCCCATTTTCCGTCTTTAGGGGCGGAAGTCAACGCCGCGTTTTGCCTTGTGCCAGAGCGAAGAAATAAAAACATTAAATATTTAAATTGAAAATATTAAATATTTCATTTCCTCGAGTGGTTATCGAACCCACAACCTGTCGGTTACAGTCACACGCTTGTGCCGCTGCACCACGACAGCCCTCAGTGATTAAATTATTATAATCCTATTATTTATAATAAATATTATAAGATCCTTGAAGTATTCTTCTTACTAAATACTTATTTGCAAATCATGGCATTGACTTCCGGTATACAAAATATAATTCATCCAGTGTAGGTAAAAAAGTATCTAAAATACAAGAGAAGATTGAGCTAAGAAGAAGACAAATAAGCAATTTTTTAAAAGCGCATTTATTATTTTCATTAAATACTATTATTTTTTTATCTATATGTAGATATGTATAATACAATAAATGATATAAAAACGTAACCTACTGTTAGGAAGAAAATGTAATTTCTAAACCTTCGTCCGCGGCTGGTCCATCCATCTACGACAAATGAATAGACAACGACCTCCGTCACGGCATGAAGAAAAAAATATTAATCAAACTCAAAAAGAAGAACCTTGTAAGGAGAACAAGGGCGCCTTAAATAATTTATTATTTGATAAATTCAGATTTTGCCTCCGATCTTCCTTATCTAAGAACGTCCGAAATATTTCTTATCATATAATGGAGAACTTGAATACGATTTTTTGAAAACAAAAAATATTCCCAACTCAGTGGGATTATACCTTATGTCGATTCGTTTCAGGTCTGAAACAGCAACGAGAAAACAGGTGGTATATTGTTAGATGGTCAAAACTTTTTTATTTTAAACATAATCATTAATTCTTTAGTATTTTTTCCTAAGCAATGATTAGGGATAGACAGAAAGAACCGTTCTCTAACTATCGCTCAATAATTTATATAATAAATGATAGGCCCTAAAACCGTTTTTCTCTAACCAATTCAGAGAATTATAACAAAATATTGTTTTCTCTAAAAAAAATAAATTGACAATGACTACGATGGTATCACACTTCTAATGTTCAATCAAAAGTGCAATAAAACATTATAATCTATCAACGTCTGACCTTTAATTTTTATGATTATAATTTGCATTTTACTAAATTACAACAGCAATATGTCATCAATAAATCTTTTATTAAATCGTTAGCATTAGCTTCGCTTCATCATATTTTTATATAGGTAGTACCAGAACTTAAATTGAACCAGCACGTCCTAGAAATTGTATTTAAATTTCTTTTTAAAGTAATATTATATCACTTGTAACATTGGTATATAGTAAAAAGCAATGTGTAAATCTATGTTGAACTGAAATAAAAATATATTGAAATTAATAGTGACTCAATACGCAATGCCACAAGCTCAACGGAAAGTGAGAAATGTGTGCATGTTTTAACACTAGGTTCCCAAATTACCTCTAACCACCCAACACATGTTGGGGACATGCGGGAAAGAGCGTGAAGCTAGAAAAAATAATAATCTAATGTTTGACCAGGTAACACAACGGGATTCGTTAGTACATATAAGGACTTGTTATATGTATCATTTTCCTTCGAAATAAAAAAAGTTAAATTTGACGAAATGCATTTAAGCCAGACATTCAAATATAATTTTTTTGTCACTAAAAGTCAACATTCCTATTACGGAACGACAATGTCAAATTTAAGTACGGTACATAAGCAAATAAAAAAATCCTTTACACATTCAACAAGTTTTAATAAAATAATTCACAAAACAACATAGTATTTAAATACTAATCTTAAATTTTTAAAAAGCGTATAAAAATTTTCGATTTTTATACGCTTTTTAAAAATTTAAGTTTAGTATTTTCTGTCCTAAGTGTAAAATAACACTTTAAAACATAGTTAAAATATAGTATTTAAATATATTACAAATCATCACCCGCAACTCTGTATGCGTAAAATTTAAGGCGGAAAATGAAAAAAGAAAAAAAATCCCATTCCTCCTTACACTCCCTAAACAACCCATATATAAAATTTAAACTTTCTAAGTCCTGTAGTTACGTTTGTGCGTTGTCTTTGTGTCACGCAATAACGGAAGAGTTTTTTTATATATAAATTATAATGTTTACATAGTGCAGTACAGTGAAGCGTTGAAGCCTTGAGATGCCTTACTTCCGTATCAGGTATTGACTCTACATGTTTAATACCTTTTGTGATAATACGAAATGTGTGACCATACTCAGAGTTATTGAGTAACATCGTAAAATAAACGTATTTTTATATGTATGTATATATATATATTTATATTCGAGGCCTGTCGTGGCGCAGCGGCAAAAAAGTGTGACTGTAACCGACAGGTTCTGGGTTCGATCCCTAGTCGAGGAAATGAAATATTTAATATTTTCAATTTAAAATATTTAATGTTTCATTTCTTCGCTCTGGTAATAAGGCAAAGCGCGGCGTTGAGTTCCGCCACTCAACACGCAATGCCTCAAATTAGGCGGAAAGTGGGGAATGGAAGTGGAACGGAGTGTCATAACACTAGGTTTCACTTCCGTTCCCTCTGCCTACCCTGCCTAGTGCGGGATACAGCGTGAAACTGGAAAAAAAAAAAAAAGAAAAAAAAATGTATATTTATATATGTATGTATAAATATATGAGTATAAATATATGAGTATAAATATAAAATACAATTGTAAATAAACATAGTTTCTAATCAAAGAAAGCATCTATAGACTCTCAAAGAAGAGCTCTACACATTTGTAATACAAATAATTGTCATATCTACATATTGATGCCTGATGTGGCGCAAGGGCACATGTGACTGTAACCGCGGACGGCCGTGGGTTGAATCTCAACTCAAACAAATGAAATATTTAATGTTTTCAAATTGAAATATTTATATATTAGGTATTTTCAATTTTTGCCCTGGTATTAAGGCGCGCAAACCGCGGCGTTGGGTTATATCACTCAACATATAATGCCTTACATTGAAATTGGGGAATGGAAAGGCGTGGCTTTAACACAAGGTTACCTTCTGCCTACCATGCAATGCGTGGGATAAAGCGTGAAGAAGAAAATATATACTTATACATATTTAAAGATTAATTCACACACTCCTTTCCTGCCTATCCTGAAGTATCTGGGGTACAGCGTAAAGTAAAAAACCATATACTAAATATATATCAAAGAAAAGAAAGCGTACTAAGAATGCACCAAAAGTGGATCGAATATAAATTCGAGAAGCCTGATGTTTTCAACAACATAACATGTACTATATGTAAAATTTCTAAAACCTGTTTAGCAAACAAGTTGAATAATATCCAAACTAGTCTAACATTTAAGATGGAAACGGTATTCATTTTAAAAGTTCAGAAATTCCCATATTGGCAAAAACATTTTTTTTTATTTTACTGTGTTATCTTATAAACCGACAGAAAAATCTTTTTATTGTCTATGCTTATATGTATATACTAGCTTATATCTCGCAAGTGCATCTATAGTTATGACTACGCTTTCAAATTGAAATAACCAAGAATTCAGGGTTGAATGGGAACATCAAAAGGATTAGCGTCCTGTAATGTAATCTACAGGCTTGATAAATGAACTATATATAACACATGAGCAAAATTTCTCAATTAGAATAGTTCCCGAGATTAGAGCGTTCAATCAAACACTTTAGCGTTAAAATATTTAGATATATTTTATATATAGCAAACGCTATCTTAACATAACTATTAGAAATTACCTAAAATAATAGTGTACATGCGATTTAACGTATATACATATTTAATACAACATACTTTTTGATAATAATTATTATTTTAGTTATTCATAATTCATTTTTCATAATTTATATAAAGAGAAAATTTAAAAATACGTATACACAACCTATATACTCTACTCATTCAGCTTCACGCTGTATCCCGCACGAGGCAGGGTAGGCAGAGGGAACCTGGGAACCTAGTGTTAAGATACTCCGTTCCACTTCTGTTCCCCACTTTCCACCGAATTTGAGGCATTGTGTGTTGAGTGGCGGCACTCAACGTCGCGCTTTGCCTTATTACCAGAGCGAAGAAATGAAACATTAAATATTTAAATTGAAAATATTAAATATTTCATTTCCTCGACTGGGGATCGAACCCAGAACCTATCGGTTACAGTCACACTCTTGTGCCGCTGCGCCACGACAGGCCTCGTCAAGTTATATCTCATATATGTATATACTTTATAGATAACATAGTGTCAAGACACTGCAAAATATTCTATGTATACACAGAAACAGACATTGCGGTTTGAATGGCGGAACTCTACGCCGCACGTTGTTTTACTTGAGTTTTTACAGTCAAACGCTGTTCCGCCACAATGATCTTGAATAACGTGTCCCCTTTATATCTCAAAATAAGATAATTGTAGTACTTCTTTATTATCAGCCTTAAGAATCACTAGCTGCTGAACGCCCCCCAATTATCCGAATGCTTACCACAAAAATTAGTACAGATACTTCAATTTAATATTAATATAAGCTCGATTATCCGATAAATTCAATATTAGATAACAGATTTCTATTCAACTATAAAATATCGAAGAAAATAACAAATATTAAATAGGCCCTAAGAAACAATCTCTAACAGTTATATTCCAGACTTTTGTATAAAAAAATATATATCTAAAAATTAATATAATATGAAAAGTCTATAGATTTAATGTACTAGAAAACATGTAAGATTCAGAGTTTTACGTAACAACATATATTTATTAGCAAATTTTAAAATTACACTCGCAGTATATCGACGCACATGTCGGTCACGTATAGCCCAGTATTAGAGTTCGGTGTTATTTTTAAACCAAAATCAGTCAGCTTATGCGTCATTTAATAACGCTGGGACCAGCTGATGAAATAAACACTATCGAGTTATTTTTGATTGAGCAAAAAACCATGGACTAAAGAGGTCATAGAGGTGACGAGACACGTTAATTTTATGGTTGTAGGTTCGACCCTCGGTCAGGAATGTAAATTATATTTACTGTTAACTCCTGATTTAAAAAGAGGAGTGTTATAAGTTTGCTCTGCGTGTCTACGTGACTTTCAGTTCTTTGATTGAAAATTCTGCTCATCACGATGGTTATTGGCTATGTTATAGTAATATAAGTAGTATAATAAAAATAAGTAGTTTTCTTCAAATAGTTAGCAGTAGCATGGTAGGCAGAGGGCACTTGGGAACCTAGTGTTAAGTCACTCCATTCCACTTCCATTCTTCACTTTCCGCCGAATTTGAGGCATTGCATGTTGCGTGGCGGAACATAACGCCGCGCTTTGCCTTATTACTAGAGCGAAGAAATGAAAACTTTAAATATTTAATTTTAAAATATTAATCATTATTTCATTTCCTCGATGGGGATCGAACCCACAGCCTATCGTTTACAGTCACACACGTGTGCCGCTGCGCCACTACAGGCCTTTTTTAATTACAAAAAATAGAATGTTTGTTCAGCTAACCATAACATAATCAATTATTGAGGCTAAGGTCACAGGTTCAGGGGTCAAGTACATGTTTTAACAAAATATAAATTGAACTTTTACTCATTCGTAAATTACATATATTTCTCAATTACTTCGAGTAACGACGAGCATCGTCTTGTCGAATCAACCTTATTTAGGGATGATTTATTTCTTATTTTTTCTTTTATTGTATAAAATGTTGACGACCTTATGATTAACAAAAAAAGATATCTAGTTAGTAATTTGTTATATTTTTTTATAACAAATTACTAACTAGTGGCCGTCGTGGACCGACCATGATGGTAGGGATGTGAATGTAAGCGCAAGGGTTGCAGGTTCGATTCCCACTCAGGGGAATGACATATTTTATATTTTCATTTCCTTGCTGTGGTAACAAGTGTGCAATGTGCGTCAAGTTCAGCCACTCAACAGTGGGGAACGGAATGGAGTGTCTTAACACTGGGTTCCCAAGTACTCTCTGCCTACTCTACCGTGTGCTAGATACAGGGTGAAGCCGAGATCCAAAATTAAAAATTAAAAAAAAAAAACTAACAAAAAAAGACTCCTTCAATCACATAAATGACTAAACACGTGTAAAAACACACAAATTAATGGTTATAAAATCAAACAATATTGAATCGCGTTTTTGTGGTTACATAATAGAGCAATTACCTATTCACAGTACAACACGCAACGTAATGGAGACAAACGTTATACCAACCAAAAGGGCGTACGGCCTTGAATGCTAGCTCGAATTGTATTTTCATATACAAACAATCAAACAATCTTTGACAAGATATATTTTAAACAGAGGGCCTAGTGTTATAACACTCCGTTCCCACTAAGACACTTCGTTCTGGAGGCAATGCATCTAAGTGGTGAAACTCAATGCTGTGCTTAGCCTTGTTACCAGAGCAAGTATGTTCCCCTTGTACTCGTAGCAAGCTTGTTCTTTGCGTCAAGATTGATGCTAGAATTTTACCATAAATTAATGATAAAATATTTTTTATCATTTATTTTTGCTGAAATATCATCCGTTTTCTCAAAAAAAGTTCAAACATAAATAAATGTTTGTTTATATATTTGTATTAACCGATAGGTTATCGATGTAAAGGTGAATAAATAAGATTTACCTGGTTTTACTCTCGAAAAGTAACTATGCGGGTGCTCAAAATTTTATCAAATATCGTTCACCTGTAGTTTTTGACTGTATCTATGTCAAACATAAAAATATGTAAAAGCATAACGATTGTTGATACTGATTTTTCTTTTTTAGTTAATTATTTAAGTACATAGTAAATACGCACCATTATGAAGAGATGGTGTCTTGAACGTCTTCCGCTGCGATGCCCTGAAAAGAATACATATATTAATACTCATTATCAAACAGTATAACTTTAATACACTTTATACATTTCGTTTAATAATTTTACTATTATTTGCGGCGTTGAATTCCACCAATCAACACACACGCAAGTAACACGCAATACCTCAAATTCTTTAATTAACACTAGTATCCCTAGTCGTCTCTGCCTACTCTGACATGTGTGATTTTTTTTTAATATACCTATATAAGTACAAAATCAAACAAAGCCAATATATGTCTTAATGGGGATGGAGTGTTTTAACACTACGTGCCCAGATTTTATCTGCCTACCTTATGTACCTCACCAATGTAAAGCTAAATAATAATAATATTAATAAATTCGGATTTTAAATTACATTACAAAAAAACAGAAGAAGTAGCAGTTGGCAGCCCCTCAATCCAATATTAATAAATATTTTATTCTTGTTAACATTCATACATAAATTATATATAGTAAAATTACTATTGGTCTTTATATGTGTTTACATTATTCATTTTCTATAACCATCCAGTAAAAGGTGCGCCATTAATTTGAGTCACGCCAACAATCGTGACGCTAGTCTATACTTATAATAAATCTGTAAGCTATCAATGTCTGTACATAAAAATTATATTTTACAGGGTCGTTTTATAAAAATATTAATGTAACAAGGCCGATAATAGTAAATACTAAGAAACGGCTAATCAGATACTAGGTAATTTTGGCAACCTTAACTTAATATTTAGTGTTTGTTTTAATGAAAATTGGTTAAAAAATAAAAAAAAAACTTAAGCACATTAATATATTAAGGTCTATTTAAATTTCCAATATAAAGATTTTGATTGTCTTAAACTTGATAATGTCAATCATCAATTTCAAGCTGCGGACATGTCGCTTCTTTATAAGATCATAATTTTTATATTCTTATATTCATTTCCTTGCCTCCCTGTCATGATTTAACATGGATTCTTCCATATACCTATAAATATATTTATCCAACTTAATAATTTATTTGCTTCATTTACAACACCCGTCACTACGTAGTGCGTAAATCTGGGGAGAGTTAGACACTACGTACTGAGTGTAAGTAGTAAGTAAGTTAACGTCGCACCTTGTACAACGTCTATAAACTTAATATAAATGCTCTCAGACTGAGCATCCCTAGTGTAATACAGTACATATCACAAATCGGTCGGCAAAGGTGATAATACTAACAAGAAATATAATTTTATAAAAAATACGAATTAGAATTACCAAACTACAAAATTAGTAAAACTGAGCTTTTAGCACTTTTAACTTATATATAGAAAACACAGTAGTCCGTGGTCACGGGTAGACTGTTACTAACTTACAAAAAAAATAAGAATAAAGAAGATATTAGAGCTTTACATTAGATGGAGATAATATTAGATTAGAACACATCACCCAACTTAGTTTCGCTCAGTCGGTTAAAAACCAGACTATGCACTGCCAACATGTTAACTACCGCTAATATGCCGAATTCATGATATTGCGCTAAAATACGAGAGTAAACATTCATTTAATTTAAATTTGAGATCTCCACCATTATATAACTTAAAATTTTATAGTACTTTTCCACTGCAGAGTGAAATATGAGAATATCGATTTAATTCAAATTTCAATACTGCGACGTGAAATTCTTTAAAAATCCAGTCAATATTATTGTTATACTTAATATCCTACAAAACGAGTACTTTTTATTACATTACTGATGTATTAAAAACAGAACAAGTTTATCAATTACGTAAACAATGGTTATAGTAATGTTGTATACATTATTATTTTTATATGTATATCTATAAATGATAGGTAGGCAAATTGTGACTTTTCAGAATAATATAACCGTATACCGTAGAGTTTTTACTCTGTATCAACCCTTTATTTTCCACTTCCCACCCACAATGTGTCGGATTGCGAAACTCAACGCTGTAATACTTTGTCGCACCGGAGCACGAATAAGCAAATGGTCAGCGTCAGTGTAGGACATTACGGACTATACGTTTTTAAAAGCAGGTTGTTTACGGCGTTCTTACAATCTAATCTATCTAATTTATCATTACGTCATTATATATTTAGCAATTATTTTCACGAAAAAAAGAAAAAAAATGTAGTTACGATGTCCTGCGCTGACGTTGATTATATAATTATTACCCACTATGGGGATAGAACACGGGACCATCGCTTCCTATCCGCTGACCCCCGTAGCCTTTATATATACAAGTACATACATATAACAATAAATAAATAAATATATGGTAAGCATTTCTCTATTAATTAAATATAAAATAAATAAATCATATAAAATAACATATTAAAATTACGCCATAAGAGAAAAATAGCAATTAATCATAAATTATAATTACAAGTACTCACTTAAAATAAGCATGGGCGTCATGCAATTACCTAATGATGTCATTATAAGGACATTAAAATTATAAAAACACTATCAGTACTGAAAAGCGGTAGGTAGTCGCTTATATAACACTCGAAGGAATTAATTATTTGCATTTCTTCGTTCTGTAGCTTCGTCGTAGCAAGACAAAGCACAGCGTTAAGTTTTACCAAGGAAAATGCAATGTTTCAAAAATTAGGATGATAGTGGAGAACGGAAACCGTGAGAAGTAATAATTTAGCATGTCCAAAAACAACTGTAATTCATTCATATAATTCACATCTGTAATAATAATAATAACATTTCAACATCTAATACGAGCATTATATCCATTGCTAGGTGTAGTATAAGCAGTATAAGCATAAATAACTAGTGTACCATATTTATATATGTATGTATATGTATGTGTGTATATATATATATATATATATATATATATATATATATATATATATATATATATATATAAATATATATATATATATATATATATATATATATTATATGTGTTTATATGTGTTGTGTATATATGTGTTTTGTTTACACAAAAACAATGGTGTATCGTCACCTAACACGTAGTACCTCTAGTCTAAAAGTGACGAGATAAGAATAAATTAAGACCTACTCAGCATTATTATATTCGTTACTGTATAATTGGAGTAACATTCAGGCCTCTCGTGGCGCAGCGGCACAAGTCTCTCACTGTACACGCAACACGTTATGGGTTCGATACTTGGAAATCCAGTGTTAAAACACTTCGTTCTTATTAAAAACACTTGTTTCGTTTCCAGTCGTACGCTACCTACGTATATTTTCATATAATAATATGTCATGATATAATACACAAATGTATATTTTACATAACATTATTTAATATACATAAAGAAATTGTTTATAAAACACTAAGAATGATATAAAAGAAATCCCTTAAGAATTCTCAGAGGAAGGCCAAGTAGGGAACAAAAGATTTCTTACACTATATTTGTTTCAGAATCTCAAGACAGAACTTATCTACAACACAATGAACAGAAGTGTCATAATAATAGAAAAAAAAACGAACAAAGTGCGAGAAAACTGGAAAAACTTGCATATGAAATTATGAACACAATGCATATTGCAATATAAGAGGTATATTTAAATTTCAAATCTTGTTTTGGCTTCACGCTGTATCCAGCATATAAAACGGTAAGTAAAGAAGAAAGAAGATAATTATAATATATTAATTATAATATTTGAGGCCTGTCGTGGCGCAGCGGCACAAACGTGTGACTGTAACCGACAGGTTCTGGGTTCGATCCCCAGTCGAGGAAATGAAATATTTAATATTTCCAATTTAAATATTTACTGTTTCATTTATTCGCTCTGCTACAAGGCAAAACGCGGCGTTGAGTTCCGCCACTCAACACGCCATGCCTCAAATTAGGCGGAAAGTGGGGAGCGGAGGTGGAACGGAGTGTCTTAACACTAGGTTCCCAAGTTCCCTCTGCCTACCCTGCCACGTGCGGGATACAGCGTGAAACTGAGTGAGTGACTAAGTATAATAAATTAAATTTTGTACAAATAATTTCATAAAGGCCTTTAGTTTATGATAAACTTTAAACGCGATACATAATAGGTACGATACCCACTCAAGAAACTGAAATATTTAATATTTTCACTTTTCGTTCCGGTAACAAGTTAAAGGCGGCATAGAGTTCCGCCACTCAACACGCAATTACATAAATGCCTATACCGCCACGTGCGGGACGCGTACAGCGCGAAACTGGACGCGATATTAAACAACAAACAAACTAGTTGAGTAACAAAATCTGTCGCTATTAATTATTCATTTATACATTCTTGCCAAATACAGCAAAACATCGTCCTTTATAAGGTCAAATTTAATGGCATTATAAGTTGGTCAATGGCATTGTCCGATTGATAACGAATTATGAAGAAATGATGACAATTTAGCCTTCGCTGACGTGTGGGCGATAAGATGAAAAATTTTACGTTTATATTATGTAAATACATTGTCACCGACCTTCGGGCACGTATGTAATATTACTGTTCGTAATAGTATCTTAGAGCTAAGTATATCATACTGACTGGTAAATTATTAGTAAAAAAAAGATGAAAATACCGACACTAAACATAGAATTCCCTAATTCGGCGGAAAGTAATGACCGGAATTGCCTTTATAGGAAACGAGTGTCTTAACACTAGGTTCCTAGGTTCCCTCTGCCTACTGTGCTGTCTCTCACTGATACAGCCTGAAGGAAAAAAAAATGTAGAGCTACACTTTGAACCGAGTCAACAGTGTTAAGACACAGGGCCCCCACTTCCGTTTCAGCGCAATTAACGAGAAGTTACGTTATGAGAAGATTCAACCTTCGCTTCGCTCTCTAAAGCTGGGAATAAAATAAAGCTGATACACAATTTAAATATTTCCCAAATTGAGAATCAAAACCATAATCGCCCACAATCGCCCTTATTACAAAATGTACCACTGAGCCACTACGGCTGCAAAATAAAATTTTCATTTAACTGCGTTTCATTTATATGAAACTATAATAATAACATTTATTACAGTATTTTTTTACTCGTAAAATTTATTATTTATAAATCACCATCTATAAGTACGACTTTAGCGATGACACAATCGACGTCTGATTCAGAATAATATTAAAAATCTATATATTTCTTCTTATTTTTTTTGTTACAAAAATATGTATAATTAGCGTACATATAAATTGGACATTTAATTGCGAAACAGTAACCACTCCGACCACAGACAATCGGCACTAATAATATCGAAATATATAAACGTATATTATGTTCAGCCATTGACCGATATGACATAAATAAATATTACCTTGTGTTATATCTTTAGTTTCAATTATCAGCTAAATCCGTTTTTAGTGCGTAAGTCAAAATTAAATTCACGTGACAATTGTGACATAATGAACAATCTACGTAAAAATATTATCTATGGAATGTTATTTTACATTTATCCTTGAATCCTTGGGTTTTGAATCTGCGCCACTAAAATACTGTCCTAACCCAGTTAACTATACCATACCATTCAATATATATATACATACATACGTAAAATTATATATATTAACATTCTTGTTGCTCATCCCTAGTTCAATAATGGCTAGTGTACTGAATTTCAATTAATATCATAGGTTGTCCTTAAACGGGTACAAGTAGGTATATATACCTACTTGTATGCGTATACGGCACTTTTACTTGTATCGTACTGTAAAACCAAATTCTTATATTACGTATCAAAAAAATTCTTTAATGTAATCTTTAATTGTAACCAAAATGGGAAAAATGAAAATATTAAATATTTCACTCCCTCAAGTCCCATTACTGTCACATTCCTCGCTTAATGCTCTCCTGCACCACGACAGGTATAAAAAAATAGACTTACAATAATATAAACTAAAAGAAAAAAAGTTCTTTAATCAGAAGAGTAAATAAAAAGTAAATTGCTAGTTTACAAACTCAATTACGGAATTCCCTTTGGCGGATTCACATTTAGAAGAAGTTTTATTTGTAATATTAGAAGCTATCTTGTCGTAAACTATGTGTTTATTGCATTAGCCGAGACAAGGTCAATGCGATATCGTATCAAACTCAAGATAAAACTATCTTATCAGAGGAGAAATCTCACATAATTACTATAAAATGACGTGCGTTTAGAAATATATATTTTTTCACCGTTTGTTCTGTATATAGCAGTGTAGGCAGAGAGAACTTGGTGTGAAGGCCCTCGGTTCTCATTTTTGAGACATCATATTTTGAATGGAGAAACTCTACGCCGCGCCTTATCTTGTTACAAAAGCGATTAAATGAAAATTTAATAATTAATACCTCCGAACGGCCATCGAACCAAAAATCGTCGCTTTAACAGACACACGCTATGTCACTGCACCACAACGGCCTCATACATGTATTTTTACAATTGCTATTAAAATCTCATAATGTATATAATACTTCGCTCTACATTAACCGTTTAAATACATATATAGGATGTTTAGCTTAACGCTGCAAATGTGCCGCGATAGCGCCTACAGTTCAATCTTTTTATTTATGATATTAATCAACAATATAGATTTTCCGTAATTTTAGTATGGATGATTAATTGTTTTTTTACTTAGAAAAAACTTATATACATATTATTGGCCAAATATATCGCTCTGGTAACAGAACAAAGCGCGGCGTTCTGCCCCACTATGCAACACGCAATGCCTTAAATTTGACGAAAAATGGCTAAGGGAACTGAGTTATTAACACAAGGTTCAAATGTTCCCTTTACCTTCCCTACTAGAGCGTGAAGCTGATGGATAAAAATACCGACCAAGTATTTTACTATTTTTCATACAAACGGTATATTTCTAACTATTTTCCGCAACCATCCAAACAATCTCCTTAACTTAATTTTGTTTTTAATTATTTTATTACTTTCTTTACTTCTAAAATATAGTTCTATATGCATATACATCATTATATTATATAATATGTATTTAATATAGCAGCTCTACTGTAAGGTCGGTGATATAAGGCAAATGTTGATAAATGAGACATCCATCGATTTGTCTTCATGGCTAAAATGTCATTGCCTGAATGCGAATCAATATATTTAATGTTGAATATTTAGTTGAGTCTGACGCTATCCTGCCGTAATCATAGAGTCTGTTAGAGAAGTGTGATAGTGATTTGTTTCCCACTTTTCGATACATTCCCTTTGGCATATTCGAACGCTGCGGCTTGTCTTTCTTTAAAAATATTTAAAAAAAAAAGAGCTTCACGCTGTATCCCGCACATGGTAGGGTAGCACCCACTGTTAAAAACACTCCTTACCTTTGCCCATCTCCCGCTGAATTTGAGGCATTGCATGTTGAGTGGCGGAGCTCAACGTCACGCTATGCACTGTTTCCAGAGGGAAGAAATAAAAACATGAAATATTTAAACGTTTTAATATTTCATTTTCTTGAGCGGGAAGATCGAATCCACAACCCCCTGCGCCATAATTGAAATATTTATTTGAGCATATCCCTCGGTATTCACTATAATAACTTTGTGGTTGGAATGAAAATTACAAACGCAGTAATTCGTGACTGTTTCCTTAAATAAACCAAATAACTTTAGTGGACATATTTAATATATTGTACTAATATATGATAGTTTTTACTAATTCTAACATATTTATCCACACACACAAAATATTGGACGGTTTCCAATAGGCTTCACGCTGTATCTCACATATGACAGAGCAGGCGGATGGAACTTGAGAACCTAGTGTTAAGACACTTCGTTCCACTTGCGTTCCCCACTTTCCACTAAATTTGAAGCATTGCGTATTTGGTGACGAAACTAAACGCCGCGTTTTGCGTTTTCAAGAGGCGCAGGTTCGAATCCCGCTACGCTAAATTGTTATACGTTTTCTAAATAAGTATGCTAATAAGTATATACCAGAAGGTAAAATTTAAGATATCGCACACATACGTTACTATCACATTTAGTATAATTTTTTTTTCGAATACGCATTTCAATATATGAACATCGAAGTGATATTTAATATATCTTATCTATTTGACTTTCTAAGGCAAAAATGTCAATCTCCTACAGTACGTACGCACTTAGTACTATAACACAATAATTAAAGTAAAAAATATTCAATATTTCGCAATTATAAAAGCTAAGGTCGAATTTTCTCTTGGATGAATGAAATATTTATCATTATTACTTCCTTGCTCCGTTTACAAGACAAACGACGGCGTTGAGTTCCGCCACGGAACACGCAACGTATTGAAAGTTCCATACAAAATGTTGACCGAAATGTTCATTCCGCCTATACCGCTATGTATTTTAAAAAAAAAGTATTTAACCATTATACATCGCGTTGTTTATACATCTACACATTTACATCTATGGTACAGTGTAGCTGCTTCCGACGAGCGAGTGATCGGCGAAAGTTGTCAGGAGCGGGTGAAAGTTATCGAACGTAATCGACGGCGCCGGAAGAAAGCCGCTTGTTCCCTTGCTTAGCTTAAATCCTGGCCTTATGTTATTACTTGTATGTTGTTTTCGTATATGTTTATTTTTAAAATAGTATATTGCTTTGCATGCTTGGAATCAAGGCCTGTCGTGGCACAGCGGCGCAAAACGTGTGACTGTAACCGATGGGTTGTGGGTTCGATCCCCACTCGAGGAAACGAAATATTTAATATTTTCAATTTAAATATTTAATATTTTCGTTTCCTCGCTCTGGTACAAGGCATAACGCGGCGTTGAGTTCCGCCACTCAACACGCTATGCCTTTTAATTCGGCGGAAAGTGGGGAACAGAAGTGGAACGGAGTGTAAGTTCCCTCTGCCTATCCTGCCATGTGCCTGATACAGCGTGAAGCTGAGAGAGAGAGAATATATTAATATGATATGCATGTATGTATAATATTATTTAAAAAAAAACCTTGATTTTATATCATAGTGCCTATTAGTGAAAATCATGTTGAAATCCGTAATATACTTTGTGATTTAAATGTTTAATTGTGGGACTTTGGCAGTTTGTTTTATATTATGTTTCCAATTTTTTTTTTTTTTTCACATTTATGTCTCAATTTATGTACCTATTGTCATATTAATTTACTGTCAACATTTTGTCGACTGATAAAATAATATTAGTTTTGAATTTAATCTATGAAGTATCTAAGATAAATTGATGACAAGAATAATAATATGTTTTAAATAAATATTTAATTAATTTACTTATCTCTTTATACTATGTATTCATAAAGAAATGTATTTGTCTATTGACTTATAAGTCTTATACAGCCTTGTAGACAGTTTGGTTTTTCGTTGAAAGCAAATTATTTTTTTTCCTCAGTTACTAAAACTTTTATGTATAGAAAAACACTTATTTATTATATTTTTTTAAATAATTATAGTTATTATTATAATTGATATATAAATTGAGATGGAATAACTATCATTAGTAAAATATTCTTATTTAAAATATATGTTATGTGTTTTTTTAATAATTTTAATAATAATGAAAAAAAAAAAAAGATTTCATATGTACTCTACATATAAAATGTTATTTTTTTTTAACTATGCAGTAAACATAGTATATAATTTTGTTCTCTTTTTAGCCCAGTTACTAGACATTGCATGTGAGAGTGGCGGTCCCACAGCGCAGCCCCAAGTTGGACTGGAATCCCACAACCTGATAGTTGTGATTGTGATTAATCTGTCACATGCTGTCAATCTATACCATAATAATGTCATATTTGATAATGTATGATGAATATGACACTAATTTTTGACAAAGTATTATTAGGTTAATTGTAGAAAAAAAAAAATGTATTTTTAAGTTGAACATAAAATTTGATCTTGTATCTGGGATATCTCTGTCATTCACAATAATGAATGCAATGTCAGACATTGATGATAATGAGACATCTACCTA
Source organism: Eueides isabella (assembly GCA_019049475.1). Lineage (NCBI taxonomy): Eukaryota > Metazoa > Arthropoda > Insecta > Lepidoptera > Nymphalidae > Eueides > Eueides isabella. Next base: position 2,600,512 of record CM032394.1, on the reverse strand, counting down.
GATATTATAATGGGTCACATAAGAAAATGTAATTAATATTTTCATTTGAAGTGTTAAAACACTCCATTTCTAACAACACAATTTTCAAGACATTGTGTTGAGTGGCAAAACTTAACTCTGTACTTTGTGTCATTACCACTGCAAGGAAATTAAAATACTTCCCCAAGTAAGAACATACAATTAGGTTTAATCAGACACTGTGTGGTTGCTCCATTTTACAATTACACTTTAAATTTAAAATGTAAATGAACTCCAAATTTATGTATTTGTGATAAGAATCAAAATATTTTTTTACATTAATTATTAACCAATGTCATTTAAAATTGCCAAATATTTATAGATTTAACAAAATGATATTTTAATTATTACAATAAGTAATACTTTTAAATCTAATTTAATTAAAAATATGATATTTCAACAATGTTAACTTTATATTACACTTTGGTAACAAGTTGAAAAGTTTAATGCTTTCCACTAAAGCATTAATGATTCTTTGTATTTCAAAAAGACAATACCTTACAACATTAGTCTCATAGTTCAATAAGCCAGCCAGATCTATATTATGTAAATAACAATAAAATGGTGTCATAATAGATTATAAAACAAACACTTGTACATATAAAACTAAATTCATATGAAATATTTCTTTATAAAATACCTTAATTCATTTTATTTCAAATAGTTAAAAAAGCTTTTGCAAAAATTACCTTCATAATGTTGTTGTCAAAGTACAATCGACGTACCAGCATTTTTTACTCGACACACATAAAGAAAATAAAATTCAATACTTATTTACTTTCACATTCAAACCATTAACAATAATAACAAATTACTAATTAACTTAATTAAACGAATTCTAAAACACACACACACACACACACACACACACAACACAAATAACACAAAAATTACACCTGGCGGATGTTTTTCACAAAACGTACACAAATAAAACACCTCCGTGGAAACTACTTGCGAAACGATATGTCAATCGACGTCAAATTATCTAGAATGTATTAACGAAAACTTTTAAGGTATGACACAAAGAAGGATCTAATTGCGAGAGGAGACAATGTATTTTAATATGATAGTGTTGAACCTTACGAATTATTAGATTTAATTACGCTTTAATACGAAACGAACAAACCGCCACGACACGGTTCTATCGACAACTGGAAATGAAGCCAGTTTTACCAACCACAAACGTAATACGTACTGAGCTACTGACGTTTAGTGACAGATGTCAGGCAAGAAGTTGGCAGTTGCAAAAAATATGTTTACATTTATGTCTTTATTATCAAAATATTATTTTTTTCATAATGATTACCATTAAAACACTAATTAAAAACAAGAAAAAATATAAATAATAACACCATTTGAGCAACCTTGTTGTATCGGGTTTGTAAATAAAAAAAAGTCAATGTTATTTATATACAAAAATACTTATTTAAAATATATAATAATAGAGTGGAAGATCCGATTGAAACAATGACGGTAATGATAGGGCTAGCTGAAACCGAAAGACATTAGTTTTCTATATTGCTCAGCAATTCTTAATTTTTATAGTAGTTACAAAACCTATTATAGCAATCAAGAATTGTCCGAATTGTGTCAATCGAAGGAATAAATAAAACAATACATAATACTATTTGATCGTTTTTTTCTTTTAAAAGCACTTTAAAATAGATTGCACTACATGAATTTAGGCTTTGGCTTTGCGTAGAGACGTATCTTCACTGTGCGTTCTCTACCGCATTTATCACGGGGAGTGTTCTGGATAACTGTTTGACTTGGTATCTGCCGCCGAATTTTCTAACCGCACTGTACGTCACAAGTTAATGAACCATCCCCATCATCTGGACACGTGGCACTCCACTACTGTGCGGTTTCATAGGAATTTACTTCCACGCGACACACATCTCCAAAACGGCCTACCAGCGGCAGTATTTCCTGGTCGATACGACATGGGTACCCTCAAGAAGCGCGTCTACCTCCACTTCAAAGGTTGGCTACGCTCCTGTAGCTCCTCAGGTGTTTCAAGGCGTCGTGGGCAACGGTGATCACTCACCATCAGGTGACCTGTACGCTCGTTAGATCATTTCCATAAAAAAAGAAATACAGCCACTATTGGTTTCACTATTGGTGACCATTTTAGGAGTAATAAGAATTAAAAATGTTGTATATAATTTCTTTTGATTATACAGCAGAAAACTCCAGCTTTATGTTTGTTAAATTGACTCATAGATTTTAGACAAAAAAAGTTCTACTACTTTAAATATAACATGTAATTACTTCGGAATTTTTCAAAACTTTTATAAGAACAGAATATTTAAAGATGTGAAACAACAAAATTAGCAAAAGCTAGCTAGCATTAAAGAAAAAGAAAAAGAAAAAAAAATATTTAATATTAAATTGAGACATCGATTTGTCAATCAGAAATCTAACAGGATATATAGCATATTGAAGATCTGTTTAAAAATTTAATAATTATTTATTAAACCTATTTACCAATTATAAAACTAACAAAATTAGTGCTTTAAATAAAACAACAAACATCTATATTTTTTTTCAATTTCAAATAATAGCATAGTACCTAAATTAAATTTTATTAAGTTTTCTTGAGCAATTCTTATTTTTTGTTAAATCCTGCCATTAATCTACTATGTTCTCTAATCATCATATCTTTTTTAAGGAAAATAAAAATTAATGGGATTTAAGGTTCACCCCACTAATTCAATTTCTATTCATTTTCATTCATATTAATTCTGCATTCTCTTCTGCCAAACGATAATTTAACAAAGTTTCTTATTCATTTTTGAGTAGATTATTTTGTGAAAAACGCCTACAGAGATGTAAATAACATACGTGTAACTAGCTTATAGAATTTCGACGTAGCTTGATGTGAACGTACGGCTTAGTTGGTAAGAGCGCTTGGAGGACTTCCAAGAGGCGCAGATTTAAATCCCGTTACGTTAAATTTTTTACACGTTTTTATAAAAAAAAATAGTTTTCAATTAAGTTACGCCATTAAATGCTAATCAATTATATGCTTTAAAATTTTTAAGAAGTAAATTGATTTTGTAGAATTCTTTTGAATTTATTTTCTTTCCTTGCATTTTCCGAAATAAACGACTGTTCGGAATCACTGCAATACTGGTAAACTATATCTAGAGGGACCTCTCTCCCTTCTCCTATTGACTTACAGTTTACACTTTATGAAACACATAATTTGCATTACATAATTTACATCATGTTTGTAAGTATACTCTTACTTAATTAAAATTAAATTCTTTTGATTTTTACAACATATACTGTGAATATATTTTTTAAGATGGAGGGAAAATATATTAACATTTAAAACAGCTTACAATATTAAAAAAAACGAAACAGATAGGCATAGACAAGGATTACTCTTTGGATATTAAACAAAATATTAATCATCAAAACTTTAATCTTTTTTTAAGTGCATCTACATATTCACATTAATATACATTTTTTTATAAATTTCCTACTTACCATCTTAGTATGTACTAAACGTTAATAATAAAATATCGCAAAACTACTGAACTTTGAGTTGAGATTACATTTATTTACACTTGCGACAATACAACAAATAATTCTAACACTACAGGATATATTGCTATAAAATCCTGCCAAAATCACTCATAAATAAACCAAGCATACCCCATATATTTACAACTTCAGTGTATAACACTGTTTAACCAACAATTGTCCAGTAACATAATCAGTCTTACATTTTATTCAGCAGTAGTATACTTCCAGGTAAACTAAATGGTCCGAGTCTAGATCTGACATCTACAGCTCGAACGGCAAAGTAATATTTGTACCCTGCCATGAATTGTGTCAAAGTGCAGGCCATTGGTAAAGGCAAAGCTTTGACGTCCCCAATCTTTTTCCACAATGAAGTACTTGGGGGTGATGAAGTTTCTTGATAAGCATATAATTGATAACTAGCTATTTCTTCGTGGTTTTCTTCTTGATAACCGTCTATTTTCCATGAAATTACTATGCCATTTTCTACTTTGGACAGTTTCAGTTCAGGCGGGGGCGGTAAAGCTTTCCAGTTCGGAGGTTGATATTGTTTCATTGAATCTGGTAAAGGTGCTGGGTGTTTTGGCGCAATTCGCGGCAGTCGAACAGAGTTGCATTTCTGTGCTACACTTGGACCTCGTATTCTGGGAACTGAAATAAATTATACACTTAGATAGGTTTGTTATAAAAATATATATATTGAAAAGTGTTGTAATTATAAATATTTACAAATAGTACAATAATAAAATAAAATGTAAATAATCGAAGAAGTCTAAGCTTTATTCTTTGGCAAAGTCATGAGTTGTTTACAACTTACCCTGAGGAGATACTTGCTTCAACATAATAGTCTGTCCCGGCCTCACAGGGTTCTGCGAACCACTTATAGGTATATACACTTTTCTTGGACTATTTACTGTATTCACAAATTGAGGCCTCTGGGACGTCAGTAAAGATTGCTGCGGAACTAATCTGACTGGCGGCACTACGTTACGCGGCACTACTTTAGAAGGCGGTTCATCATCTGTTAGGTCTACAGTAATAGAATTGCCTTGCTGCATTTTGTTGAAGGATCTTTTTTCTGGTTTTATAGCTGGTGGAGAGCTTCTTAGACCATTAGGTACTTGTACCTTAGTGGCAGCAGGAGATTGCTGCTTGTTATTAGCAGCTGCATTATTAACTGCTGGAACCAACCTTGGTACAGGTATTTGTTGATTGTTTGTACCAGTTGTAGGTCCTTTTGGTGTTTTGGGACTCTGGCTTTTAAATTTAGCAGCATTAGGTGAATTCGTTGGAAATTTGCAGCTTGGCATAGGCCTCTTCCTTGTGATCGGCGTTTCTATCATCAACACTTGCATACCGACCGAGCGAGTTATCTTTAACGGAGTTATAGGTTGTCCAGTATTTTTTTTCTGTTCTTCTTGAATAGATTTCAAAACCACTTGTAAGTCACGGTTTTGTTTCAAAAGCGTGTTCGTTTTTTTCTTATAGTCCTCAATATTTTGGGACATAGCCTTCAACTGTAGATTCATTTCACTTAAATTACTTCGATCAACAACACTTTCTACAATTTTAAGTACACAAAATTCCTCCAATTCTTCTCTTGTCATTTCCGCAAAATTTTTTTTAGATGATTTAAGTAAATTTAGTGGTAAAAGAGGTTTAGGGGATGCAGGTTTCTGTTCAGTACGTTCGGTGTTTTCATCTAGTGTTTCATCTTTTATTTCTGCTTCTTTTACTGCTTCAGCATCAACTTTGGATTCCTGCGGTTGTTCTGAAAATTTAAAATAAACATGAAAATAAAATTTGCGTCTAATTTTAATTCTTTAATTACGTAAATTAAACGTGATATAAAAAATGCCAATACAGAAAAGCGTGAATTAAAATTAAAGAATGATTGCTTTTTTTTTTGTTATATTGAAGTAACTTTGGGTGTATGGAAATCTAGTGATATGACAGTCCATTCAACGGAAGGGGCTCGGAACGCCATAATTAAAGAACCATACCTAGGACGGGAAACGCCACTCAATTTTTTTTCTTCTTTAATTAAAAATATTTATTTTTAATATTTAATAAATTAAAAATTACTTTACATACATACCTTCACAACTTTCATCGACGTCCATAGTAACATCAGTGTCATTTTCTGTAGTTTGGACTTTTATTTCTTCATTCTGAGGCATATTAGTTTCAGGGAGATCCAAAATATCATTTTTGTTATCACTAGTTTCTTCATCAATTAACATAATGTCATCATCATCTTCGACACTTATGCATTGTTTTTCATCAGATTCCTTATTTTCAGGTACTTCTTTGGGCATGTGCTCTTCATCCTCATCATCAGATAAAATATCGAGAGTGTTAGATAATTTACTTATATGTAGAAGTGGTTTTTTTTCTTTAATGTTATTTATAACAGAAGACGCTTCCGTAAGTATTTTTTTACTTGTCTCGTTTTCTAGTTCTTTATCTTCTTGTACCAGATTCGACATACTATCTTTTACACTTTCATTATTTGAAAATTCATCATAATTTTTGTTTTCTGACGTTAGTTCTTCTTCAGGGTTTTCTGTATCAATTTTTAGTACGTTATTTTCATTGCATACAGAGTTTTCTGAAAAAGCAATGTCACCTGGTTCTTTTGATTCTTTTTGTACATCACATACTTTGTCATCAAGAACAGTAACACATTCATCATCTTTTTCATCAGGAATGTCTATCACTTCATCTTCTTTCACACAACTACTAGTATTCATATTAGACTTATCGTTCATTTCTTCTTCTAAGTCAAAGATTTTATCATTTTCACTTTCATATTGTGTTTCATTTTGTTTAGGGCTCTCTATTCGGGTATCATGAACATTTTCAATGTTACCTAATACTATAGTTTCTTCGTCATTTGTGTTTGTACATTTTTCAAGTACTTTTCCATTTATTTCATTAACATTTTTTACTCTCATGGTAAATTCTGTTTCTGTAAAATCATGCTTATCCGATATACTTTTTTCTTCGCATGTTTCAGTTAACATCTCTATTTCAGATGGATTTCCCGAGTCATTATTAACTGTAATTTCTTTTTGTTCAGGATCACATTCATTAGAACTAGAGTTAAGTTCTTTACTTTCCAATGTTGATTCCAATATTAAATTTTGTTGAATTTTTTCTCCAGTTGCAATTGAGTCAGATTCTTTTGGGTCATTATTTTCGTTTATGATATTTGAATTTATTTCTACATTTTGACTTTTGATCAAATCTTGCTCTATCTCGTTACACATATCTTTATTATTATCGTTTTGAATGTCTATGTCATCTATGTCTATTTTATTTCTCAAATAATCTTCTTTTTCTTCACTAAAGTTTTCAGATTTATTTACGTTGCATTGTCCATCTGTTTTACTTTCATTTTCCTTATTGTTGTCGACGCTGTCTTCTACTGTAACGGCCTCTTCATGGTTACTCAATACATTTGAAGTTTCAGACAGTTCTTGATTGCTGTCTACATCGGTACTGTTTTCATTTTCATTATTTTCAATATCTTTCTTACCATTAACTACATTTTCAACTTTTTCTAAAACGTCCACATCTGTCAAATTATCTTTATCGTTGCATATGATATTGACTTCTGTAACGTCTGGTATGTCACTTTTAATTTCGTCTGTAACATCATTGGTAATAATTTTTGTGTCTAATGAAAGTGATTCTTGTTCAATTACTGACATGTTACTTCGAATACCTATATCTGCATCAGTGTTTAAAATTAATTGCATTGTTCAGCATTTCACTTATCTTCTTAACAGGAAAAGAAATTTCACCTGAAAATGAAAACGTTCCATTTAATAATCTCATAACGTAGTATTAATAGTTATGTTATTGCAAAGACAATTTTACATATCCTCGTCCTTCTTTTTTTATTATTACGCATACTATCAAGCCCTCTTATGGCTAAGCTATAGAGCTGTAGAGGCTTGATAAACAAATTCTCTACAATAATCAGTAGCGGCTCAGTAGACTACATGACTCGAAAATCTGTAATTTACATATGAACTTACTACTACTACATATTACTACATATTTAGGGCCCTCGTATAAAATAACATACCAGTTAATTCAAAGAAATATAAGAATGTACTGTTTACTTAACCTTATGCTTTATCCCTAGTGAGATAGCACAGAAATAAACGCGCCAAATGTTACGGTCACTGCATTTCTCATTAACCCCTTTATATACGCCCTCAAGAGAGTCCTACCAGTTTTATTTAGCATTTCCCCAAAATTCGCGATACTGTATAATCGCAGGTCAACAGAGAACCGAGGTCTCCTCTTATCTCTCGAAGGTACCTAATTGATAGTATTTAAGGTACTGGATGATATGTTTGTATTAGAACAATATAACACAGACACAGTTTTAAATTTAGTGAGCATATTTAAAAGCTACGGAATATTATTTATTTTAATATCATGACAGTAAATTATTCGTTTAAGGCAGGACGCGGCGTTGTATTCAGCCACTCAACACACAATGTCTCAAATTCAGCGGGAGTGGAAGGGGTAACGGAACGCTGTGTCCTAACACGTTCGCAGGTTAACTCCGCCTTACCCTACTATGAGAGGGGTATAGCGTAAAACTAGAAAAAAAAATGTTCACAACGTATAGACTTAATTTAAAATAATTCTATTACTTAATAAGTACAGTAGAGTCTACATAAATGTTTTTTTTTTTCATCAGCGTACATCGTCGGTCTATCTTATCGAAGCTCGTAGCAATCACTGATCGTTATTGTCGGCAAGAAATGGCACGGCCTACAATGTGACTTATAAAAAAAATGCCATTTTGACAATATTTTAAAATTTTTACTCAAAACAATGTATAACGATCATTACAACATGTCACGAGAATCCGTTATAAAATACAGCCGGTACAAAATGATCAAATATTGACCAATATTTTTGCCAAAGCTGACAGCTTCGCTTACACGGTTATATATAATTTGATTCATTTATTAATCCTACATTGACGTACGTGGGTGTTGTTAATGTTTTTTATCCGTATATAACTTTTCTTACTCTACTTACTTTGATCTTTGCTATGAAAGTATTTATTAATTGTACGACCAATAAAAAGTAAGTCATTTATTATAAATTTTATGTAACTCAAAAATAGTTATGTTTAAAACTTGATTAATTTATTTTCCCTTATTCTACTCTTCCGTAAAACTTGTTAAGCCGGATATTTATTCATTATCATGCATAGCTTTAAGCTTACACCGATTTAAAAATATTCGACAGTTATAATTTTTTTTTATTATCTTTTTCACCCAAAAAAAAGTTTTTAAGAAAAAAAATGTTATACGCATATATTTTTTGAAAAAAAAAAAATACAAAAATAGTTATTTTATAGACAAAATCATAAACCAAACACAATCAAAAGAATATTAAAAATTTAATAAAAATGATAATATATACAACTTAATAAGCGATAAAGAAATAAAAAGTAACTTCCAACCATAATTATTCTTCAAACGTGTTTATTCACCAACCGTATAGACAAAAATAGAATTGAAAAAAAAAAAGAATAAATTAAATCCAATAGATAAATACAATGACAGCGCAAAAAAAAAAACATGCAACAAAAATGTCAAACGTACATAACAACTGTTATCGTAAAACAAAATGGCGGCAGCTCGGATAAAACCACACACACGGGAATAAATTTCGCATTCGCTGGCGTGGAGCTGCACTCTCGTCAGTCTTTTGACGACGTAACCAGCCAGGTCCACTATCTCACTTAACATGTAGGCAGCATAAAGTATAGGAGAGAGATAGAAATAACAGAATATGATGAAGGTAGAAAGGACCGGAAAGGTCCTGCATCAATGAGGAACAAAAGACCGAAAATGCTATTGATAAGACTTCAGTTTCTGGACATGTGTAATTTAAGCAATTTTAATCCTTAACATCAAAGGCGATGTTGCCAAATTCTCAAGATGACGTTTTTGATAAATATATTTCTATTTTGATTTATTGGACAAATAAACGAATTTTTAGTACAGAAATATATTAAGGATTAATTTATTACAGTTTGACTCATAGAAGTTACACGTAAAAAATACTGAACAAATTTTGATAAGGTTTACTATAGTATAAAATAAAAAAAAAATGTCTGTTCGTCGTATCGTTAAAAAATAGTAGAAATTGTCAAAATACAAAAAAAAATAATACAAGTCACAAAGATACGCAAATCCGAAAACAAAAATATGTACTACTACTACCAAAAAAAAGAAGGAAAAAGAAATGGGCATCAAAATCCTATAAACGATAACATTATTAAGCAAATGTATTTTTTTTTAATAATTAATTTACCGGAAATCCAACAAATTCTTCAGCACGTGTCACTCGAGAACGAAGAAGAATGAATGAGAAGATAAGATAATCGCGACGTACAATCGCTCCGTAACGCGATTCAAACCATACTGACGGGCAGAAGGAGAGAGAAGAAAATGGCCGCCAATCAAGTGACGCCGCACGTGGCGAGAATACGAACTAAATTATACAGAGAAAATGTAGTACAGAGACATCGGTTTCACCGTACCGGAATATTTGTGCTCAGGCGAGAGCGAGACGCTCGGTATGGTAACGCGTGGACAGACAGAAAGAGACAGCGGAAATTGTAGCCTTATCAGAATTTATTTATTTAGACCTTCACCACACTACTCTGCACGTCGCGCGCCAATTGTGGTCGCTCTGGTGATATATATGTATAACTGCGTCTACTCATTCTCTTATTACTCTGCTATTAATAAGCATCATCTCTGTTACATTAATTAATACAAATTATGCAGTACCAAATGTACTATGGAGAATAAAGAACGTTATAAGTACTCTCTTTAAATATTTTAATGGTTAGAACAGTATTATTTTTATTCTTAGTAAAAATTTGTTTGAAGTCATAAAATAAAAAAATCACAGTAAATATGCGAAATTTATTATTGAGATCACGCGGCGTTGCCGTTTTGTACCGCACAGGGCAACGTTGAGTGGGCTGCCTCATGCCTAACTCGATGCGAAACTGCCCGAACTAGACCGAAAACTGCCGATACACGCCTAGTCAGGTCAGACCCAAACGTCATCACTAATATAGATATTTATCTGGTAGCCTGTTTCTAGGATATCTTTAAATTCTAGAACTATATTAGGTCATCATATCCTTATAACTTATGTTCAAAATGATTCTCATTCACATTCTTACATTCTTATTACATACCATTCTTATCGTAATGTTATACTTTGGAGTAAAAATAATAAGATTTACGTAAGTTATTATTCTGAGGATGACACTAAAATTCATTAGACTCAAACGAATCTTTAAACAAAAAGTAGTTTAAAACGAAAAAAAAATCAAGTCATGTATAAAGCAAACCTCGTTAGAAACGTTATAAATTTAGTTTGAAGACGATAAACCCCAAAATATTCAGACAACTACTTTTAAAACAAACAAATAATCCATAATCGTTGATGTGTATTATCACCATTAGATCGATAACTAAAAAGGTAATGAAATAGTTATTACAAAATTACTCTTAATCATATAACTATTTTAATTAATTAAACTAAATTTTTACATTCATACAGTACACTCCGTCACCAGAAGTGTACGAAACTATATCTGGGTAGTCCATTGCTGCGTTTACTAATCACGTTCGTGTTTGCGTCTTTTACTTTACGCAATGGATATGGTAAGAGAACTAAAGCATACATGGACTAATAGATAGAATACGTATCACCCTAAGTCATTGACTGTACTTCTTAAAGCAGATGGTAAAAAATATAAAGTAATAAATTTAGATTTATGTATTGTGCATTATTTTATTATTTTGGCGTACGTGAATTGATTTGAATTTTTTTATATTGTATTTTTTTTTCTGTCCAAAAAATCCTTTGTTGCAATCTTAAATCAACTGATTTAAATATTTATAAATAATCCGCGCCGATACAAATGAAGAAAGAATTTGCGTCGGACGTACAGTATGAAGTACGGTAGAAATCAAAATGGCGGACGGTCTTATGAAGGTTAAAGATTATGTAGGAACTTTTTTTTTCTTTAGACTAAAATTAAGTATCTTAATAATATTTGTATTAATCTCGTCTAGATAACGCATATTTTATCTGCAATACTATAATATGTAAAGAGAAACCCAAATACCGCATATGACATAATAACAAAATAAATATATGTAATAAAGTTTTGGAGCAACGAATTTGATAAGGTAGACATTAGAATTGAAAGAAGAGAAAGAGTTATTAATACTGTATCAATTGACGAATATAAATTAAGATTAACAAGAAAATGACATGTCATAAACACTAATATCAATGAGTATTATTTAATATTTGCTTATCATTTTATTATATTCTTATTGCACATTCTGTGTGAGCTAAATATCATTATCACAGCACAACAAAAGTGTGTGGCTAGCGGGGGCAGCGGGGCACGTCATGCCAGCAACGCCGCACTCGCCAGGTTGGAAACAAAACGCGGCGTTGCCGTACTTAACTCTCGAGAGGCAGATATAGCAACGGCGATCGTTGGTGGCTATACATGTACGTAATATTCATGACAATCTGTCATTTTGTTAGGTATTTTTCAAGAAATTCAACATAGAATTGAAAAAGGATTTAGAAACAATATTTATTATTGGCAACATGACAATTCAGGTCAATAACCTGTCCATGGGGAATACTGTTTAATTTGTTCGTATAGGTAATTCGTTAGGTAGCATGCTGTAACGATTCATTAGAATTCGTCAGCAGTTCCAATTAAAGAAGAAGAAAAGGAAAGTTGCTGTTTCTTTGGAAGAAGATAAAATCAAATATCTATTGAAATGTCTGTTTAATTTTCAAGAAAGACATCAAGAGAATCTGCAAAAAAAAAATCGATGGAAGATTTAAACAAAATCTTGAGATGTAGAAAAATTGTCCTAAATGTTAAATATTCATAAATTTGAAGACTACAAATGAAGACTCGAAGACCTGAAAGATGAAAGAAATAAAAAAAAATCATTAGTTACGATACTCACCAATATCTTGTAGAGGAGATAAAAAGTTTCTATTTCTTCTATTGAGTTTAATTCGCCAGATTCCGCCCGAAGCCGCGCTCGAAGTACATCAGGAGAGAGAGGGTAATCGAATGCAACGCCGAGCGCCAGTACCGCGCGGAACCGCTCGCCGCCATTTTGTTGTCGCCTGCCTCATGAGTCGGAAGAAGCCAAAAATATTACTGTCTCGCTCTTCTATAAACAGCAATAATCACTATAAATCTCTTCTTTACAATGCTAGATATCTTCTTTCTCAGATAATGAAATATCTATGACTGATATATGTGTCATATTATCGTATCCATTACATTATGAATAATGTTATGTAATTGGTTGACGTAAGCACTTTCAATTGTTTTTCTAGGATTTAATGTACATTTCTCTTTCTTCCTATAACTGGCCATAATTAAAAATTGCAAATCATTGTATCCTAGATCTAAAAAGACAGGTGCTTGTCAACTTTTTGTATAATTCTTGGATTGGTAACAATGATTTCTGTTTTAATTAATAATTTTAAAACACATTTTATAAGTACATATTCTTGGTTGTATCAATAATTAAAAGAACAACGAAATATTTTAACCACCAGGTTACTTTTTCTTAATGTACCGTTATCGTAGAATATTATTCTTTTTGACAATTTTGACCTAAAATTAATACGTAGCGCCATCTGTGAATTTATGTGCCAATCTCTATATACATTGTACACTAAAGTAAATAGTTCGGCTCTCTACAAACAGAGGACTCAGATTTTACTAAATGTGCTTATTAATATAAACTTAAATTTAATATTAACTTAAATTTGTCAAATATGAATAAATAAATATAATAATATAATTCTTTTAGCTAAGTAAAAACAACAAATTGTGAATTAGATCACCACTCAAAGAAATAAATATTACATCTTTTCAGTCCTTCGCTCTGGTAACAAGGTAGAGCGACGTTGAGCTCAGTGACTCTACAGGTAGTGCTCCTAGATTTTGACGAAAAATGTGGAACGAAAATGTCTTAATGGCGACGTAGTGTCTTGACATTAGGTTCCGAGATTTTCTCTTAAAATAATCTTGAATTAATAATAATTAATTCCTTCAATAAATTGGAGAATCACGAAACGTTGAACGTTGAGGCCTTTCGTGGCGCATGTGACTGTTAACACGGCTGGTTCGATATCCACTCGAGGAAATACAAATATTTATAATTTTTATTTCTCCGCTCTGGTAACAAAGCAAAGCGCGTTGAGTTCTATAATTCAACACGCAATACCACAATTTCGGCGTAAAATGAGAATGTTTTAAACCTACGTCCACTCAGCCTACCCTGCCATGCGCGGGATACAGCGTGAAGCTGTAAAAAAATGGAACGTTATTTATATTCTTATATGTATAACGTTTGTATCTTGATTCTTATTCAAAACAAAACTTAGTTTTCAACCATCAGAATATAATATACATAACAAAAGCTTTGGCAATGTTTAAAATTGTATATTTATTTAAAAAAAAACATATTTTTTTATGAGATAATAGATACTATTTTAGTGGTACAGTACGGAACAGAGAACACATGCAATTAGTAAGTTTGACACAAAATGTCAAATGAAAGTAAACAAAGTGAACTGCCTGTAAATTTTATTTTATATGCAAAATTCTTCTATTAAGAAAATTTAAAAATGCTTGGGCCTGTATCACATTATAAGATGTTTATGGTAGAGAAAATTTTAAAGTTAGTTAAGAAAATTAGTGTATTAGATATTTGCCTAAATTAACCTATGTCCGTTTTTAGTGCCCCCGGCTTCTTATGATTTCTTCAATTCAAAGATACTATGCTAGAGCAATAGAAACAAAATATACAGACACAGAAAAAGAGAAGATTTTACGTATTTTAAATGAGGACATTTCTTCATTGCCTAGGTTGGTATACATATTAATTTATAGATTTAGATTTAGAACTTAATAACACAAAATTGTTCTGTCTCATTTCTTTGAGTTATAATTATAATTATATTTTGACATTATATTTAAATAATTTTAATTCAAATCATTGTAGGTATGATATAACAAAACTTAGAATTAAGAAACTAACAGATTTCCTAGAAAAACGTGGTGAAATCAAAACATTATCGGAAATAGAAGCTATTGATGGATTTACGGAAAAAACAAGCACAAAATTATTTAAAAGTCTTCTAAATGGACCACAGGAAAATGAAAATTTAAATAAAAAAATTAAAGGACAAATTTTACATCCTACATTGAGAGAAAATGACAGGCAGGTATATATTTAATATTTTACTAGGAAAATGCTTATTTGACTGTTAATTAATACTAAAGACTGACATTGTTGGGTGGAATAGACACTGATTTACACCATAGAACAGCTCTCTGTAAATTATGGACAAAATGTAACAAGACAATGGATTCTTATTAAAAACTTTACACAAACTGTTTTTGCAAAAATAGAGTCAACTCTTTATGATATTGAATTGGGTTCTAGAAAAAAATGATGTTTGAAAATGCTGTATATGTAGGTTTGTGATTTTATGTTAACCAAATAGACAATACTGGTAAGGAGAAAATATGTTTTTTGTCGAATTTGTCTTGTAAAAGAAGTGAAGGCACTAGGTGGTAGGGCAGTAAACAACTTCATTTACTGTAGATATATGTAGAAGTCTGTAGCATCACCACATATGTAGAAATAGGAGACTAGGTGGGCCATGTCCACTTCAGAAAGTTTTATGCCCAACCTTGAAGTTTTACTGATAAAATTATCATTGAAAAATAAAAAGATCCTTTTAGACTAGTATATCTGTAAGCCCTGTAGAATATTTCTAGATATAACCATACAGACCACACAATGTTTTCAGTTTATCTTCACAATTCTTAAAAATGTCTTGTGCGTTGTGGGCATCTTATGCCTTAATATTAGCTCTCTTTTATTTATTCTGCTAAATTGAGATAGCTCATAAAAATAAAAAAAAAAAATAAGTATACAACTACTCAAAACACAATGCCTTAAATTTGATGTGGTGACTAGAAATGGAATGGAGTGTCTTTATGCAAGGTTCCCAAGTTCCCTTTGCCTACCCTGCCATGTCCAGGATACAGCGTGAAGCTGAGAGTGAGAAAATAATTAAATATTTATCCTTTATTGTTTTAGTCATGCAAAACGATTTTGGCAGTATATGTAACAGTGAATTCAATATGTTGGTCGCTCATACAAAAAGAAGACTATGTGGTGGATGAATGGCAATATCACGGTATTGATTATCCGGATGGAAAAAAGATGCAAATTACTGATATTTTAAATATGGTAAGTTTTTTAGACTTTTTAATGTTATGTCACTTTTAAACAATTATTTTGAGTATTCTATTTGATTTTTTTTTATATTTACACAAAGTTATTCTCAATTGAAAGTTTTTTTTGAGAATGAAACTGACAGTGTTAGTTAGTAACCACCAAAAAAATTTAAGAGTGAAGAATTGGAATTAATCAAAGGATTTAAAGCAAATTTATTAAAAAAAATATATGTAAAAGAGCTCAGTCACAGCACAGGGGCAAAAAAAAAACAACAACCTTGAAAGAGATAAAACAAATATTTAGCAAATGGCTGACTGTTATGGTAGATTTTAATGCCTAAATTTTGCGTTCAAATGCCTAGTGATGGCGAAATTTGGAATGGGTCAAAAGAAGTAAAAATGGATGAAACCTGTTAGACTTTGTTATAGAACATGGTCTAAAACTTAATTCTTAATACTGCAAAAATCTAAAACTAAATGGAATTCACGTCCCCAAATGGAAATGTTCAAAACGAAATATAGCCTATATTATAATAATAATAATAATAAAGCCTTTATTACTGATAACATTTGTAACTTATATAAGATGTTATAAATTCGCACATCAGTCATCAGTGTGTCCTGCTGACACATAGGCCTCCTCTAGCTTCTTCCTTCTTGTCTATTTCTGGCTGTTCTTGCCCAGAGACTTCCTGCTGTCCTACACAAGTCATTAGCTTATGTTTTGAGTTGTCTACCTCTTTCTTTTCGTGTTATGACGCGGCGTCCATTCGGTAAGTGTCTTGCCCATCTCTGTTGGCTGCCTCATGTGGCCAGCATCTCCACTTTAGTCGCTTGCATTTCATGTTGACATCCTCGAATTTAGTTATCTTGCGTAGGTCAGATGCATGCATCTTTATCTTCTTTTTACCCGAGGATGCTCCTTTCCATGTTTCTTTGAGCAGTTCTTAATTTTTAGGAGTATAGGTAGTAGACAGGTGTTGATGAGCTTTCTCTTTATGTTAATTTTGATTTTTTTGTTCTTTTAAATATCTTTAAGTGCCCAATATCGCTTCCATGCATTGAGTACCCTTCTCTAAATCCTGCCTGTTCTTGGGGTTGGTAAAATTCCAAGGTTCTGCAGATTCATTAAGTAATATTTGAAAAGACTTTGTACATATTTGACATGAGGCTAATAGGGCGGTAGTGTTTATATCGTCTTTATCACTTTTTTATAAAGAATATAATTTGCTACTTGTCCACTGTATGGTATGTACTCAGACTCCATAATCACATTATACAGTGGGTAAGATTATGAAGATCCCTGGTAATGTAATTTTTATCATTTCATTTGTGATATTATCTTGCCCGGTGACCGATCATTCTTCTGTGATCTAACTGCGTAAAATACTTCCGATTCTAATATGGGGGAATATTTTCCTCTTTATCGCCTAGGGAGCTGCGGTGTCTATGGTTGCCTTCTGTAATGGTTGTAAGGTTTAACTTGACTAGAGCACATGTAAAAATTTGTTGCTATGTTACAATGCTTTCTCTTTTAGTTTCAGGTGTTTGTGTATTGTTTTTCAGTTTAGGTATCCATGTTTTTGAGTTTCTGAGTTCTTTGAGGGCTTTTCTGATACCTCCAGTCTTGGATATATGGTTGTTAATGATTTTTGAAATTTAACTGTTTGACTGTATAGACGCCATCGAAAATTATCGATTGATTGCTTAAGATGTGGTCTATTTCGTTCAGAGTTCGTAGAGACCATACGCCGAGATCCACTTTTTTGCTGTTTTTTTAGGCAAGCAGGTATTCATAATCTTTAATTTATGTTCCAGAGCCAAGCTTATTAATCTCTCTCCGTTGTTGTTACTCTTCCCTGTTCCGTATTTCCCTACTACCGTATCTTCACCTTGATGCTGTTTGCCGATTTTTCCATGGAAATCTCCCATAACTATCTTATTTTTGTAGCTAGTTTCTAGGGTCTCGTTGAGCTTCGTATAGAAATCTTTCTTCGATTTGTCGTCTGAAGATTCTGTTGGTGCATGTACCAGTGACCAGTTGTTGCTGAAGCCAGGTAGCTTTGTATTGAGTATTGCTATTCTCTCTGATACACCTCTGAATTCAATGATATTCTTCTTTACTTCTGATTTAACAATAAATCCTACGCCATAGAGGCCTTTAGTTTCTCCTTTGTAATAAAGGATATAGTTTTTGTGTTCTTCAATAGTATCACTAGCCTCTTACTTCGGAAAGTCCAACAACATCCCATTTAATGTTTTCAAGTGCATTATGAGTTCAAACAATCTTTCTTGAGTTCTTAAGGTGTGTTTAGTGTGGCTATGTAGATATTTCTGTCTTCTTTTATTTTTTCTATATATTTAGCTAGAGGGTTGCGGTCTTGATTCCCCACGGAGACCGGCTGTCCGGCTTGGGGAATTGCTTCGGTTGTTGCAGTTTGAGTTTTCGCGTTTGTTGCTTAAAGGCTTCCAGTTCCTGATGTGCGGAGATTGTCATTGTTTATTCTGTCCTGACGTTAAATTATTTCTTGAATGAATTGTGAGCCCTGTGCTTGTTTTATTGATTTTGGATGGTGCTGTTATCTTTTGTTATAATCCTGAGTGGGTGATTCAGGATTATAACAAAAAGATAACAGCACCATCCAAGTTGGCATTCGTTTCCTTTTTTCACATTCTATGGTATTATCTCTTGCTTTTTTGGGTTTATTATAAGTTTATCATAGCAGATATAAGCCACGTTCCCATTCCATTCCTCTTGTCTTTTTTCCCCTTTAATTCGTTTGGTTTAATTAGAACATCTTAGTTGTCTTGAGTAGCGTAGATACCGGCAGGAAAGTTCTTGTTGTTCTTAAAATATCGATTTACCGCCATACGAGTGTCAGCGTTATCAGAAACCGGTCTTGTTTTTCTAACGTCTCTCTTTCCAGTCTTCGAAGAGTTTATCTCCCATTCGTCCCTTCTCGTATGTCCGAATTTTACTCAGGTCGTTTAGGATGGCGATCATACTTCTTTTTAGGTCAGCAACGCTCATCTCATTTTCTTTTACTCCGTGAATAATGATAGTATTTGTCGTGTCTCTTTTCCAAATTTGTAACTCTTAGGTGCAAAGTTCAACTTGTTTCTTGAGTTAATGTTTTCTTCGACAATAGGTTTTAATTTTTCTTCAATAGTTAAAGAAAAGTTATCCGTTAATTTCTTTGCCAGTTCATCGTTACGTTGCTTATATTCCAATCTCATTTATTCATTTTCTTGATTATTATGTGTTGAGGGTCCCTCATATCTTTCTACTATTTAGTAGTTAGTGTTTCTGTACTAGCAACACTTTAAGCTGGCAACCTTTTTGTCTATGGTTTCCTGTCAGACGCCGGAAGTAGCAATTGCGATATACTTTTTTTATGGAAAACACGGCAAACGAGCGTAGGGTCACTGATGGTAAGTGATCACCGTGGCCCACGGCTCCGTGTAAGTCTAGAGGAGATACAGGAGCGTTGCCGTTCTTTAAGTATCGGGACCGGCATTACCTAATGCGAAACGCAGTGGCCAAAGCCAACTTAACGTCGGTCTTAAATGCTGGGGGTGGTAACAATCGGTCGAGTCTGCCCATGCCATTGCTGGTAACATGACTCTACCACACCTACTTTAGTCGCCTTTTACGACACCGTCAGTAACAGGGTGATCCTATTCTAAGCCGATATCACACGACTACAACTAGTTATAATCTAGTGTAAATAAAATTTCGCATAAATCCACTTCCTTTTCGCGATGGTCACTTTTTGAGTTTGCTTTGTAAGGTGAAACACTTTTGTGGCAATCTTTTTGGTATAAGTATTGTTCTGTAGTTTTTAGGTTATGTAAACAATATTCTGTCCACCAGATTACACTGAGATCGAACACTTTAGCACTGTGATTGTTTCTGTACATAAGATAACGGTATTCCACGGGAAATTATTGCGATTAAGTGGTGGTTTTGGTAAAATTTGCTATGGTTTCCGGCAATTTTTACGGAGCACACGGGTACGTCTTTATTGTTGTAACACCGGAAGTATAATATATATTAATATAGACTATATATTCATTAACAAATCAAATTTGTCTTCCCCAAGATAGCGATTATTATCCCATTTATCAAGTTTTGACGTAAAGTTGCAACTCGGGCTATCACACCTGGATGAAATTTTCAATAGGATGGAAGAGTCCGAAATGCTTGTTACCACTTCTTTGGGTTATCAGATATCAGAAAATTGTACCAATGAAAAAGTCTTAGATATAGGTGGCTTTCTACCGCCAAAAACTCGTGAGCTGCGAAAAAGATTCTTTAGAAGATACCAAGGCAACAGAAAATCAAAGTCTGGAATGTGGAATTCCTTACCTGTGAGGTCAGAGAAAGGTTCAAATCTTGTGAAGATCGAAGATGAATGTCAAGGCTTGTGAAGACCGTATGTCAAGCTTATCAAACACTGCCCTTCTTGCCCAAACAGTGAAGATAAATTAGCGCTAGTAACAGACGCATTTTATAAAGTTATGAGAGTAATATTATATGTGGAAAACTGGAAATGGTTGCCATTTACCGCCTTTTTTCAAGAAAGCTGAACTTATCCTAAGAGAAGAACTAGCCGAGAGCTATTGGCCATCTACGAAGCGGTGAAGTACCTTTTAATATTAATTGTTCCCCGAAGCGATATCGACACCTCGACTTTATTTCCCAATTTAATTCTATGACCAGAATATGTCCGGCAAATATAATGTAATTCCCGATACTTTATGTTTATCGAGTCGAAGGAACATCAGTCAGCCTCTCCGACCTAGCTCGTGCTCAAGCCACGGATCTGTAGTTGTCAAATTTATTGCAAGAGGGAAGATAAGTAAGCATGTTTGTGCCCAAAAATTATTACGCTGAAAACCAAAAAGTTACCCGCGCGTTAATCAAGCTCTCTTGTGCGGGATTGGCCCATATTTATATCCACTTACTTGGGCCTGCTGCTGTCAAAAGGCCATCGCTATTTTTTGATTGCATTAGACAGATTCTCGAAGTAGTAAGAATCCATACCTATTGACTATAAGAGTGTATGCCTTATTGTCCAGGTGGATGGCATCAGATCCCATTACAAGTGAACGTGTTCAGCAGTTGGAGTACGCTATTCTAGCATCTCGCTGGCTATGGGCATCATCTCACGTCCTCGTGCTATGCAAGTTGCAAAAAAGTTAAATAATTCAAGCGTTTCCACCTAAAGTTGAAGGCGTCTATAATATATGTCACTCTCACACCACACGGGTGCTGCTAGCCATCAGGGCGGCATTCAAGCACAATCTGCAGATATTCTCTAGGTGCACCTCGTCTAAGTTTGTCCGAAGATTTTTTCAAGCCAAGTACGACTACCAGTGATATACCAGAATTTACATTTCGTTTGTACAATATAGGTGAAAATTTCAAATCAGTAAAGGGGATGCCTTCTGGGATCGGAATACGAAGATAATATTTGTCTTTAAAAATCTAGGACATTGCAAACACGTTCCTAAGACCTGGAGGAGGAGGCCTTTGCTATTATGCGCAACCGAGCTAAAATATATAAGTCTGAAATATATTAATGATTATTCGATCATCTTAGCCTGTTTGCGTCCACTGCTGGACGTAGTTCTCCCTCAGTTAAAAGAAGCAAATTTTGTTTCGTCAGTCCATCAAGTTGGAGGGCACGCTACACTACGTTTGCCGATTCCCGGTTTCTACTAAATTACTCTTTTGCTTTAACGGCCATCAGTCCTACGGCACACACCTCCAGCCCACTGCCACTTCAACGTTCTAATTTTGCGAGCAATGTCGGTAACTTTTGTTCTTTTCAGGATAACATTATAATTAGTAATTCAGATTTTATCCTTTAATGAGACTCCGAATATTGCATATATTTGTGCACGTTGAGTGACTTTAAACTTATCGACGTGATCGGCTGTTAGTGTTCACGTTTAAGCATGACAGGTAGGACGAGTGCGTCCTACAATTAGTGGGTTGGGTTGGCATAATTTAAGCTAGCTGTTCCAGCGACTTCGCCATGATGACGATATCGTCGGTAAATCTGAGGTGCGAGATGTACTCGCCGTTTGCATTGACTCCAAAGCCAGTCCAATCCAGTGTTTTGACAAATCTTGTAATGTATTAGTAAACAGTTTCGGGGATATAATTCTCTCTTTTAATTTTGCGAGATGTTCTTCCAGTCTCAACGATCGTCAATTATAAGTTGTCATATTTAGCCGTCGTTTATGGTAGCCCGCTGTAACCCGAACCGAACTAGCACTCCTTTTCCTAGCACCCTCTGATGAAAGTGCCATTGCCACTGATGTAAGTGCCATTACATAAATTATAATGTATGTTATGCCGATTGTAAACCTGTTGGCGAGCGCAGTTGATGATATAAGGAAAATAGAGAAATGGTGCTGCATAATCCTATTTCGACCTTTAGTTGCCTCTTAAGTCCTCTTAATTAGTGCGCTTAAAATAAAAGTCTATTATTATTATTATTTTCAATATCACTATTTTGGGCCCTGTTATATCAATAAACTTACCATATAAGTTTTTTTAATATATCTTCCATGTAACCAACAGTGTTCAGTTATTATGAACGGTTATTTATTATAAGTATAGATATATCATATATCATCCCAGCCATATGAGGATACAGCGTGGAGGACTACCCTGCCATACGAGAAATGCAACGTAAATCTAAAAAAAATATGTATATATTGCTTAATTAAAAGATTAAAATTAATTATATATTTAATATTCTCCTTTTTTCGCTCTGGTAACAAGGAAACAGTGCGGCTTTGAGCTCTGCCACTCAATGCGGAATGCATTATATTCGGTGGACAATCATAATAGTAACGTAATTTAACACACGGTCTCTTCTCTCTGTACCTAAAGAAAATAAATTAATTAGTTGATTAACTAATTCAATTTATTATATTTCCAGGCGTGGACCGTCACCAAAAAAATGCCAAACGCAGATTTGTATGTAATGAAGGCAGAAGCGACCACACTGAGGGCCACGGGCAGCGACCCCAACAATCCCAAAGTATTAGGAATTAATCTGCAGAAAGCGCAACTTGTCGCCATGATCGTCGCTTTGTTGAATGCTAAGAATTATAGTTCAGGAGATATGGGGTAATGAAATAAAGTTTTATTGTCATTGTTTTTTTTTCCTTGTAACTTTTTTTTGGGTTAGCAGATGGAATCTGAGAATCAAGTGTTAATTAATATACTCTGGTTCTAAAATATATACGTATTATAATTATTATTGTACGTACATTGTACATATCGTTTGCTGGTTGACGGTTGTGTGTTTACAGCCAATTAATATAATATATATATATATAATATTATATATATATATTATATATATATATATATATATATTTATATATATATATTATATATATATATATATATATATATATATATATTATATATATAATTGTTTTTTAATAACTGAACTATTTTTTAATTACTACAATTACTTTTAATGATTTCAGTTCCGACGAAGATTCTGCCCAAAGTGAACAACTTAAGCAGACCGTGTATTTCCTACGACCAAGTCTGCCGTTTAGGTAAAACTTTTGGTTTTTATTTTAATGTATAGTATAAAAATATTTATTTTCGCAACTATATTGTACAGTGTGTACATAATAGTTATGACATTATTATGATTTCAGTAAGAAATATATTATTTTTTTGTTGTTGTCTGGAAGCTCTAGATGGCGCTGTTTATTTATGATTTTCAAATTGTACCACAGATAAATAATTAAATAATAAATCCTTAATTTTTTCAATGTTCTTTTAAAACAATGTGGGGTTCGCGATATTAATTACTTTCGTTTATGTGTGATATTTTCTTACAGCACCAACTTTACACAACACGTCACTAGATGTCGTTTCTTTTTTTTATTTAGTAATTGGTATTTGTACCCAGTTAATAAATTAATAATACATAATCATTTAAATGAAAATAGCGGTAGAATATTATTTTACTCTACTCTACTTCGCTTCACGCTGTATCCCGCACATGGCAGGGTAGGAAGAGGGAACAGGGAACCTAGTGTTAAGACACTCTGTTCCGCTTCCGTTTCCCACTTTTCGCCGAATTTGAGGCATGGGATGTTGAGTGGCGGAACTAAACGCCGCGTTTCGTTTATAATATTTTATGTACTCAAATTAAGTTATAATAACGCTTTGCTCGTATTGTGCTTAAAGTGAGATCTTAAAAGTATTCTTTGTCTGGCCATAAATACTGTTGAAATTAAAATTAATTAAATATTACTTAATTTAATTTTAATTGTTTCAGAACAGTATTTATTCTGAATTTGGAATTTGTTTTTATTCTTTATTTTGTAATAATTTTGAATGTTTCCTTATCTTTAGCGTCACGCTGTATTCCGTAAGTGGCAGAGTAGGCAGAGGAAACTGGTTAATCAGGCCTCCCACTTCTGTTCCCCACTCTCCGCCAAATTTAAGGCATTGCGTTTTGAGTAGCGGAAGTCAACGCCGCGCTTGGCTTTGTAACCACAGCAAAGAAATGAAATTACTATATCGAATGTATATATAGTGTATCAAGATACTATTCTTGAGAGGGCACCTTACCAACGCCATGGGGAGATCCCCATGGCTCTGTCTCAAGAATCTGCGCCTCGGGTCATACAGCTCTATCCATCCAATCACTCTGTTCAGATTAAGACACTCCCGATGTCCTCTTCACTTCCGTTTGCGTTTGTGCCCCTGCGCCGACTGGCTTCGATATTTTAACATATTTCTTTCATTATTATTTTTTAGGTTATATGGCACTTTGGTGGGCAATGAACGGGTATCAACAGATCAAACTGTAGAAGAGATCCTTCGAGAAGCTTCGTCTAGAGAACGTAATTCTCATGTGTTTGTTCCACAAAATCTCGTGAATGAATATAGAAATTTGAAGGAATTACAGAAGGACATGCTGGGACAGTGCTTGCTCCTAGCGTTGACTTTTATGGATATTTGTATATATAAGAATAAAGAGAGTATTAATAAACTGTTGAAACGCGGTGAATAGTTTTTGTTAATAAATGTTGTTGAAAATGTTTTTTTTTTTTATTTATATATTTTTTCTACTAGCTACCCGCTGTATCCCGCACATGGCAGGTTAGGCTGAGGGAACTTGAGAACTTAATTTTTTAACTTTCATTAAGTGGTTGAACTCAACATTGCCTATTTGCCTTGTAAAGAAATTAAATCATTTAATATTAAATTAGAAAATATTAAATATTTTATTTCCTAGAGTGGGGATTGAAGACACAACTTGTTGTCACACGTTTGTGCTCCGACACTACAGGCCTCTGCTCTCAGGCAGGACAGACAGGTATCTCTTTTTAATTTATTAATATTGAATATATCCTGAACTTTTTTTTTTCAATCAAGTGATCTTCGATCTTCTCTTTATGCCGAATTCCGGAACCATTACGTGTTGAGTGGCGAAACTCAACACTGCGCTTTGCCTTGGTACCAGAGCGAGAAAATGAAAATATTAAATATTTCATTTCTTCGAGCGGGAATCGAACCCACAACCTGTCCCTGATCATTAACCTAGGTATAAATGATATATTTGTACACTCAGTTGTGGGAGGTTGGTGAAATAAAACCGCCTTATATTGCTTCAGTTGGACTAAAAAGTGTTTATTTGATAAAATACAACGAGCTTACTTTTTACAACATTTTACTTCTATTAATGACAAAGAAAACAAACAAAACCCTTAATACAATAATAATATACATAAATACGATGGTATCAACTTCAAACGCATAATACGTAAATAACATAAATGCAAATCTAGGCAAGATCGTTACAATTCAATTAAAAACATATGTCTAAAATGAAAAATAATATTATAATTAAAAATATAACTATCGTAAAAAATTACACCGAGAAGGTCTAATGCATAATTCCCTATAGATCACACATACATTTTTGATCTAACCAAAGTTGAATTTTGTATTTAATACTGATATCGTTTCGGAAGAACTAGAAAAATATTTACAATTTTATCTTTTAACTTTTTAAAATATGCCAACGTTAATTTTTTTTTATTTTCGCCCGGATCTTTGTGACCATGTCGCAACCAACTGTTAAAGAACAAATTCTATGGACAAACAAAAATACTCGTAAACTGTATTGAACTATTGTGTGTAAAAAGTTCGATCTTGTATTCTGGGATTGTCGCAAATCAATTTCATATATCGTCTATTTCGGTGTCTCGCTTGTAAGAAAATATACTCTATTGTAACATGTGGACGGGCTGGCGAGAGGCGGCCGACGGCGTTTAACTCAGAAACGGGCTATTGTATCTACTTACATAACGTGTACGGGCTATTGGAACTGAACAATGTGTATATAAAGTTGTATAACAGACTACTCATGGAAGACAACAAGTGCGGCGCTCAACGCCGGCCGGGTCTCGCCAGCCCCGCGGATACATCTGTAGAAACCTAACAACATTGTAAAATTACCAGTCTATTGTTGTATATTACAATAAATATGTACAATAATATAACAGCACCCATTTCACGGAAACCATATATCGCCGATGCTCGCGCCGCCCATTACGCTTTTTATAAAAAAAATCTTTCATATATCACGGCTTTATTGTATAAAATGTATTGTATAGTTTGTAAAATGTGTATATCTATTGTACTATTCGGTATAAGTAAACGTTCTGTAGTAAATAAGTATTGTAGCAAAAATAAGCGCAATGGGCGACGCGGCCGTCGGGGGTATCTAATATCTGTAAAACATCTAAAAAAAAAATCCAGACTACCATATTAAGTATCTTTTATAATATAAAAAATTCAACAATCTTTTTTATCGTGGAACTGTTTATTTATTGTATTTGAGATAAAAATTAATTATTTTATTATTTATAGATATTTTTTTTTTTTAATAATATATGTGACAGCGGTTGGCGAGTGTGGCAGTGTACTGATGCGCGTGCACCTCCTTACCTATACCTGTTGCCCGATGCCTCGAGGCTACCCTTGTTGGCTACCAATTATTCCACTACCCAAATAATACACGCGACGCTACTCGGAAATAAACGTACATATTTATTGCACAATGCCTCTACTTCCCTACCGGAGGCCGGAGGACGAACGGCCAAAAGTGAAACGGATCATAACGCTGTACATAAGACTACTAGAAAATGGAAGACGATTAAATAATTCGTAGCCAACTATCAACATTACATCCCGTTTACACTACGCGTGTTTCTTTCGGTAATATTATGTATGTAATATATAATGAATAATTTAAAATTACATTTATGATACGTAATGGTTTGTGATATAAATGTATCGTCGTGTCGAAAATTAAAATTCACAAAATAGAATATGTTTTTTTTTTTTGTATGAATAATGGTAAAAGTAAATAAATTGTATATACTTATTATATATTTTGTTATAATAGCTGTGATTTGAATTTGTATGTATGTATGTATATGTGTATATATAGCGACGTCCTCTAGCAAAAAATCCGTCCTCGAGACATTAGCCAAAGAAAAAACGTTCGCTTTTTATTACGCTGTTTCTTCGATATACAAAGTGTCTTTTTTAATATTTTCACTTTTGATTTTTCCAAAGGTATTTCGGACTCATTGCTAGGAGGCGTCGTCGTGTAAATAATAAATATATATATGAAATATATAATTGCTTGGTTATAACGTTGATCAACTGATCGATCAACCTGTCTGGCTGTCAGTGCGGTGTACCTTCACGTACCGGACCTATGGTATATGGCCGTGTTACATAAAATGGTACATTACAAAATAAACGCTACTAACTTTTCAGAAACACATACTTAATTTTAAATGCCAAAATGTCTTATTATGTAAAAGATTTTTAACGCCTGAGATCACTAATAAATGCTTACATTTTGAATTAATCTGAACTAGCCGACTACGATCACATGCCATAAAACAATCTTTAGCCAAATATTTATATTATTCCAGATAAATGGGAGATTTTTTTTTTTCAATAATTTTGCACGCGCCCTGATTTCTACGAAAATAAGGCGCTGTTCCGTTTCGATGGTAGCCAACTAGTTTGACAAAAATATTCCGCTACAAATGCGTTTTCAAGACATCTATCTATAACTAAATTATTTAAGCTTAGCACTGGTTAAGTTTACTTTTACATTGTATTTGATACAATTGACGTTCTTCTTTATATAATAAGTATTTATGCAAAGTATACTTTTACAATGCAATCTTATTCTCTCCTTTTATTTGTAACAACTTAAAGATACGTTTACAAGCGGGTGTCACTCGAATACATATAAAGTAAAACGCTTTTGTTATTTCCAAAGCGCAATACATTTGTAAGCAAGTAACGTAAACGCTAAACGGAATTTGATTCCATTTTGGAAAAAAAAAAACATCGCAGCAGAGGAAAAATACAATATAATGA
Organism: Eueides isabella; assembly: GCA_019049475.1. Classification (NCBI taxonomy): domain Eukaryota; kingdom Metazoa; phylum Arthropoda; class Insecta; order Lepidoptera; family Nymphalidae; genus Eueides; species Eueides isabella. Next base: position 2,572,115 of record CM032394.1, on the reverse strand, counting down.
TTCGCAATAATTCATTTCGAACGCCTTCGGTGCGGCGGTTGGTGATAAAAATAAATATTACGTATTTAAAGGCTAGGAACATGGTACGAACCTAACTAAATGTCAGTGGAAACGGCTGCAGCGTCATACAAGATAAGCTAATTTTAAAGCAAATTAAGAATGATCGAGTCCTCGACAAAAAACACGGACGGCAAAATGTGCGATATAATAGCGTGTACACCTGAACGGCGTTAAGTACCGACATGCGTTTGTACGTCCGTACATCCCGAATAAACTGCAGAATAAGATTGTCACTGACAATAATAATTGAAGCTCTTAAAAAGTATTCATATAGGTATTGTAAGAAAAGCAAAACCGTGCTCTCTATTAGAAGTTTATACAAAAAAAAACATTAAATGATATATATTTAGTAAACGACGTAAACTAAACGGTAGGTTTACACAAGTATACACGAATAATTGAGCAAAACGTAACGAAATAGTGAGCAATACGACAATAATAAAACATATCGGGGTCCAGAGATGGACAGCGGGTAGAGACGCGCCTCTCTAACATTAATCATTTATATAATTACTTATTCCGGTCTAAAAGATTAAAACATTCCACGTCGATTGCATCCAGATCGTGCGCTTGCACCACTGCCTGTTGTGATATGTATGTACAATAACCACGCTGGAAAATGAACGTCGTTAGATACAACGACCGCGGCAAGCTGACACTGACACGGACACAAGAGGGGTAGTCGTGGAAAATTGAGCAACGTTATGTGATCATCAATTTCCCACTACCGCGCTACGGCCCGCTCCCGTGACTTCGCTTCGGTCTCACACTAATAATTTAAGTCTATTTATTCCACATTTAATAATATTGTTTGTAATAAATGTATAAAATATCATCTTTAATCTCTGTATACTTAATCACTTTTGTTTATATTTAAAAATTAAATCCATTTGTATCGGTATAAAAATCTAATAAGTATTGAGGTTGTTTCACGGCTATGGCACTGTATTGTATGTTTGTATTCAAACTTGCTACGGCCCCGAGCGCCGCTCCCGCCGGTCGGTCTTAACGAAAATATTAACTGTATAAAAATACTTATAGCTATTATTGTTAAGGCTGCTGTATTGTGGTAGGTATAGTTAAAATATATTATATAGGCTAAATTTGTTTCATCTGACCGCGTCCGGTATTGGCGGTAGTGACCGTCGAAGCCTTCGAAGGTCTTTGACTTTTATAATATCAACGCTCTCTCAGAGATAAGTAAATAGTTTTTTTTATTTATTTGATTCCGTCCTCGTCGGTCACTGGGTGAGCGCAGTCAGATCAGGAAATTTGCCTCCAAAACGGATCCTAGTCTATTGTACTGTAAAACCTCGGGAGCGGTACTCGGACCCTTAGGAGGATCACATATTAATATACTGTGGAAAATTCTAGTCACGGAAGATAACTGTATCAAATTTTCTTCGAAATGGTGTTTTTTTTTATTCTTTGTAAACCTCCAAAAGTTTGATAGGAAAATTAATCAGAAACATAAAAGTGACGGATTTGCTCTTCAGTTTCGAGGCCAATCATTGAATTTAGAAGTTAATCTCAAATCTCACATGTAGTCGATCCTGTTTCAAGTGTGCTATTTGAAACTTGGCTCCCGAAACTGTATAAAAAAAAAAAAGAGCGTTTACAGTTTTTTCCCATAACTGGTCCAATGGGCGAAATAATTGTCGTAATTTCACAGATCCACTTAAAATACTTTGCATAGATCACGCAGACAGCGACAAACCATAAGAATTGCATCCAAGTGTTGTGACTCAAGACTCCACTGCACTCTATACTACTATTAATACGTACATTCCTTATGCGGTAGGAAAACGAAACCATCACAATAATATCATAAAATAAGCTATATAAGTCGTCTATACATACAAACAGAGATGATAAAACGTTAAAAACCCCGCGTAAGTGCCTGCCAACCGCATTCGTTTATTGTCACTGAGACCTCGTAAGAGCTCTTTAAAAACGGCGATTGGTGATAACAATGATATATTTCATATAGCACTTTGTTGTAAACTTAAAATTATACTGTCCTATGTAAATTGAAATAAACTGGAGCTCGTCTCACCTGTAGCTATTTGTACGCGCATGACCAGGCCTCGTTTTCGGTGGCAGACTCTCCGCCGGACACACAACTTCAGATCTATATCTTTATTCTTCTAAATTTTAATTTATTTCGGCGTGAATGGTCGAATTGGCTTGGTAATTCGAGAGAGACGATAGACTAAGCTAAAATTAAGTAAAACACTTCTCTGGCATACACCACGTACCGCTCCCTCCGTCCTACATCAAAAGCAAGCTTGGCGACATCAACACGTTACCTAAACTGGTAAAATTCGCAATCTCCTCACTCTTGCGGGATAACTTCATCGACTCAGTCGTAGGGGCTCGACCGGCGCGCTCGCTCGGCCGCCTGACAATGGCATCATTTCAATTAGTTAGGAACATAAACTTTAACAAAGTTTGCGAATGAGTCGCCTTTAAAACAAAATTTGAAACGAACGAAACAAATAATATCAATTTCAAAACATTCACTCGACTCCAAAAGGATTCACAATCACATTTCGTTCACGAACACGAAATTTTATATGCTAAGTGAGCGAAATAGACGCCTAACTTACCTAGCTATCACAGTCCTTTCTCAGTCTGACCCTTCCCTCCGCGTAAATGCATCTCAAACGTCATATCATTGAAAAAACTGGTAACAACCTAAACTAGGCCTACTGACATAAGCTGACGCAGTAATTCACGTTATTTGGCACCTGCAATGTAACGACACGTATACAACGATTTGTCTAAACTTAGACAAAATGCATCCATCAAAATGAAGAGTTCAAAGAACATTTGTAAACGTATTAATAAACAAAATATTCATGGATGGCAAAAGGTAACCTATGTTTTTGGTCTGCATTCTTGCTTCTCCTTTGAATCCTAATTTTTATATTTTTCGGCAAGAAAATTTAATTTTTGGCCTAATTTTTACGCGACAACAACTATATTAAACTTAAAAGAATTTTGAGCATTGTTTGTGTATTTCCTCATTCTAAATCTGCCAGATGTATATCCTAACATTCCTAAATAAAGTTAACATAATATCTAAAAATATGTATATATTATATCATAAATAGGCACAACGACGTACCGGAAGCATTCATCGCGAAATACAGTTGTAATGTGGTAAAAGAGCAAATCTTATTTCTTTATATTTCAACGAAGAGCTTTAAACCTATATCTCTGTTCGGAGCTCAGATACCGACGAGCGACCGACAGAACCACCGACAACCTAACTCTTACGTGGTAACTTAATATTACGGGGCAAAAATGCTATCTATACTTGCTTTTTTGAACGGTAACACTATTTATGGTGTACATACTCCACTTCGCGATAGACCCTCGATAGAGTGTTTAGTTATTTACAGATCGAAGCGTGTTTTACAGCGATCCGATTATCAATTACGTTTTGATTGTAAAAGCTCGAGTTAACGAGTCGTATACTGAACATCCGCACCCGGATTTGACGCACGCGCATTTTTACTTTATGGTTTTATATTTTTTTTAAGATGACGACTGTTGACTGCAAAACTGTCCTAAATCAAAGTTACTGCAGTATGATGATGGCTCAAGTGTTTACGTGTTATTCTTACTTACATCTTTACACGTACACACTAAAGTAAATTCGTTTGACAAAGATTTACTAATAGTAATATTTATGTAATGACAGTTTTGCATAAATGACAGATTTCCCCTTTGTTGTATCACTGGAGCGACTGAGCGACTGAGCGACTGAGCGACTGCATAAGTTTCGCACAAGTATTCATCTTGATAAGATTTTACTAAACACTTGAGAAAAGTTTTTCAAATACCACTGTTGTTATCCTTTTTTTATATTAAATCTTATCAAGACATTGATAAATATATGATTTACAATTGCAGTTACAAACAGTCATACAACATTGTGTCATCTAATGGGACCTAGTTGTACAGGCGGTCGGTGATGTACAGGTCGTGGGGCGCGTGGGACGCGTGGGGCGCGTGGGGCGCATGGGGCGCGTGGGGCGCGTGGGGCGTGTGGGGCGCGTGGGGCGCGTGCGGGGGCGGCGGCCACCGCGGCGGCGCGGGTCACTGCGCCGGCAGACAGGCGACGGCGCCCACGGCGGGCTTGAACTCGGCGGGCGCCGAGAACTGCTGGAAGGGCGGCGCGTAGCACTGCGGGAAGTACAGCTCGGGCTTGACTACGGCGGCGGGCGGCAGCGGCCGCGGCGTCTTGGCGTCGCGCCGGCCCTTGGCGGCGTGCGGGTTCATGTGGTTGTCGATGTGCTTCTTCACCTCGGGCTCGGTGGCGAAGCGGCGCCGGCAGTTGGGCATGGGGCAGCAGAACGGCCGGTCGCCCTGGTGCGTGCGCGTGTGCTGGTCCAGGATGGCCTTCTGCCGGAAGTCCTTGCCGCACTGCGTGCACTTGTACGGCTTCTCGCCCGTGTGGATGCGCAGGTGCTGGTTGAGTATCGTCCGTTGCCGGAAAAATCGGGGACAATACACGCATCCGTATGGCTTTTCGTTTGTATGAATGCGCAAGTGCTGAGTCAAATGTGACTGCTGGCGGAAACGTTTTCCGCACTCAGGGCAAGGGTACGGCCGCGACTCTATATGTATGCAGCCATGTTGCAAAAGTGTTGACTTCTGCTTGAATTCTTTTTGACAGATGGGGCAACGAACGTACAGAGGCATTGCACGACCACCGAGCACATCGGGTAATTTTCCTCCTTTAAGATATTGAAGCGACAATGATGAACCAAAGACGGCGTGGTTGAGTCCTTTCGTATCTTTGAAGTACGCTGGGTATTGCGCGGTATCGCCCGGTGAAAAACATGATCCTCGCTGCTCGCCGTTTTGCCCATCGGTGTCTCCGAAGGTCGACTGCACCTCTTCTTTGTTCTCGTCCGGCGGAAATGGAACATCTTGCGGCCACAGAGTAGGCGTCGTCCCGTTCTTGAAGATAAGATGCGGAGATACGTCTGTAAAAATTGAACATTTTGGTAAGTCACGAGTCCGATTCATCCGCAAAATAATCGACGAGTGGGTTAATCGAACTTAGGACGGTTACGGGAGCGTCCGGCGATCGGTTCTCGCGAACGCCCATCGCTAAGTGGGCGACGAGGGGACCGAGAATTTGTTTGAAAGGAAGGCCAATGGATGCGAACCGAACGTGTGGGGGGCGGGTGGAGGCGCGCGCGGCGCCAGCACTGCGCCAGGCCAGCGCCGGCGCCGCGCGCGGGGACCGGGGCGGGGCATATAGTTGTGAATAGCGCTCGCCTTGGTGTGTGCGGACGTGCTGGTTCAGGATGGCCTTCTGGCGGAAATGTTTGCCGCACTCGCCGCACGTATATGGCTTCTCACCGGAATGGATGCGGAGGTGCTGGTTGAGGATGGCGCGCTGCCGGAACGAGCGCGGGCAGTACACGCACGCGTACGGTTTCTCGTTCGCGTGGATGCGCAGGTGCTGCGTCAGGTGGGACTGCTGGCGGAACCGCTTGCCGCACTCTGGACACCCGTACGGCCGCGAGTCCGTGTGGATCCGCTCGTGCTGGAGTAATGTTGATTTCTGCTTGAAGTCTTTGCCGCAAGTGAGACATTTGAACAGGCGAAGTTCTGAGTTCGGGTTGTGTTTCCGAGGTTTAGGAGGCTCGGCTTGCACTATATCTGGTAAGTGACGTAAGTCGGGTGTCGCATACTGGTCCAATGGACCTTCAAGTGATAGAACGCCGGACGCATTTTGTTTCAAATAATGCAATGGAAAGCCACCCGTTCCTAGCATGTGACTCGCTGGTCTTGTTTCTTTGAAGTAAGGAGTTGCGTATTGTTGTTGTAAGTCTGGTTGCGGAACAAAGCAAGGAGTTCTGTCGAGATGGTCTTGTGATGAAGGCTGTGATTGATTTTGGAGCTGCTGGTCTACTTGCAAGTGATCGGGAGAAGTTTGTTGTTGTTGCGCTTGTTGTTGCTGCGCCTGTTGCTGGGCTTGTTGCTGAGCTAGCTGCTGGGCGGCCTCATCCGCGGACTGATCAGGAGGAGGTGGGGCTGGCGGGTACGGGGACGGGGCGGGGGAGGCGAGCTGGGGCTCCGGCTGAGGAGAGGGTCCGCCAGGGCTCTGGTGCTGCATGGATTGATATCCTCCGTCCAATACTGCGCCACCCCATTGCGTGCCAGGCGGAGCGCGCTCCACTCCATCTTTATATAGCACGTAAGGCGCTGTCGTGTCTGGAAATAATGAAAAGTATACAGTTAAAACGAGCAGACAAGTAAATTTGGCAAAATATTCGGGATACAGTTGACGTACAGGGTATGGCGGTTAGAGGTGGTAAATCAAACGAAAGCTGTTATAAATCGGCAAAGTATCGCGAGTGTAGCGTGCAGTCGTCGTGATGTCGCGTGCCGCGCGGCTGCAACACTTGCTGCCAAATAAGTAGGAATTTAATAAAATGCCATATTCTATACCGTGGGAGACATGTTTGATGGTTATATTGCTTTATGATAATATATAAATTGACTTTGTAAAAATATAAAAAAAAAAAAAAATTGTTGGTTGTCAAGTTCTCTAATTGCTTCTTTAATCATAAACCATAATGCATTGGAATATCACAGAAGAATAAATTTATTTAAAAAAAAAACATGTATAATTTCTAATGATTTACTTTCTCAATAGATCGAGAACATATAAAAACGCTGTGACCATTTTCGTTTTCCGTCCAAAGGAGAATGCAAATGTAACAGTGCTAGTCCGGCCGTTATCGTGTTCACGCTACCGCGTTGTTACTCGATTAAATTTGAAATATTATGTAAATTCCCATATCTGGAAGAATAAGAACATTGTAACGTCTGTTTTCTTATTCAAATGCTTTTTGAGAATATAAATTATGATCATGAGATCTTTCCACTGTTTTAAATTGTAATTAGGTTTATCTGCTTCATAAACATAATGTACAATAATAATGTATTGTTTTTTTTTATTTATCATTGAGTAACACAGCTTTTCTACAAGTTTTCAATTATATTAAGATTAGTCTTTGATATTCAATAAAGAATAAAGATACAAGCGTGTAACTGTAAACAAGACGGTTGTGGGTACGATCTCATTTGTGGAAATGCAATATTAAATATATTTTAATTTTACCGATCTGGTAACAAGGTTAACGGCGGCGTTAAGCTCCTCCACTCAATATCTACTCACTTAACAATTTGAATATAAATTATATAAGGTATTAGAAGTGTCTTAACACTAAGTTCTCAAGTTGCCTTGGCCTTCTTTGTTGTGCGTGAAGCCAACCAACGGTTCAAACAAACAATACGGGATTGAATCACTGTGTACGGCAAAAGTTGATTTAAAAATATCACCTATAGTATTAACAATCAAAGGACCGGTAAATAGCCTTAACTAACATATAATTATCTATATTTAAATTAATACGGTAATTAATATAATTATAAATGAGGTCTGTCGTGGTGCAGCGGCACAAGTGTGTAACTAGAAACGACAGGTTTTGGGTTCGATCCCCACTCGAGGAGATGAAATATTTAATATTTTCAAATTAAATATATAATGTTTTCATTTCTTCGCTCAGGTGAAAAGGCAAAGCGCGACGTTGAGTCCCATCACTCAACATAAAATGCCCTTAATTAGGCGGTAAGTGGGGAGTGGAAGTAAAAAGGAGTGTCTTAACACTAGGTTCCCAAGTTCCCTCTGCCTACAATCGCATGTGCGGGATAGCATGAAGCTGAGTGAACAATAAACAACTATAATATTCAAGGCTTAAATAACTTCATTATAACAAAAATACAATAAACAAAGCTTCTTTTAAACACGATCATAACAAAAAAATGATCGACCGCCGCGTCCGTCTATCGTTAATAACCCATCGGGTTAAAGGCCGATAAGATCGCGCTACTAAGACTACCATAGTTATCACAGTCCGTATCGATTTGTCGATATCTTGATTCAAGATGATCGTGACCTAACTCCTCGGTATAAAATATCCAATTAGTTTACCAACGTTTAGCCTTTGTACTTGCAAGTATCGGTTGCGCTTGCGATTTATTTTTTATTTGATACAGTATTGTAAGCTTTGAAGCTCAATTTTTGCTTTATTAAGACATTGTGGAGTTTTTTTGTGGAAATATTTTGTGGAAACGGATATGCAAAATGCATGGTGTTGTGACTTTCTAGGAACATTATTTTATATTGATAAACAGCTTCATACTGTATCCCGCATATGGCAGTGTAGGCAGAGGGAACTTGGGAACCTAGTGTTAAGACAATCCGTTCCACTTCCGTTGCTCACTTTCCACCGAATTTGAGGCATTGCGCGAAGAGGCGGAACTCAACGCCGCGTTTTGCCTTTTTATATAAATATGAAGTCTGTCGTGCCGCTGCGCTTTGACAGGCCTCATATTTATATTGAACCTCCTAATATTACTGTTTGTTCATTTAAATATTTTAATAATCTATTTAAACCATCTGAAATCGCATTTTATGTAAATTCGCAATACTTATATATCCATACCGAAACTGACGCAGAAATCTTCAGTACATTACCGTACATCTTTTCATGTGCCATGAGACAAAGATTTATAGTCGAATAACATCTGTTTATAATCTCTCGGATAAATAATACGGGAGGAAACGCGAGTCCAAATGATTCCTTCACTTGACAGCGATGTTTTAATGACGTTGCTCGGCTTTAAATCTTGTATCTTCGGCCGGATGGCTCCACATATGGGGTTGTCACTTCGAATTAGGATTTTTTTGTCTTAACCCTTTTTAAATTATAACGTTCGTGTGACGTACTCGCTCGCTGGCTATGGGAATGCAGCGTCCCTTACGCTTACTCTTATAGTCTTTTTTTTATATTTTTTATACTATTGGATACGTAAAGGCGTTTCGTTTTCACTTGTGACGTTGATGAGGCTGCGTAGCATGTGTACGGCAGTTTACGACGCTTAGTACGCCCTGAGAACTAAGCATTAATTACTTTTAAATTATATTTACGTTTTTATAGCTGGTGAAGAATGAGTAGATGGCGAGGGAGTGAAAATGTTGCATTGTAACATAATTTACGACGAAAGTAAACTTTTAATAAAATATGGGTATATTTTAGTGAGACAAATGGAACTACTGATCAAATAGTATATTAATTAACTAGTGCCTATTCGGTGTATTTTGTCTACTTAACGTTTTAAATTTTCTCTGTAAGTGATTTAAATGTAAATCTTTTGAGATATTTTTAACCGTAATTAGGTAGTACCTACACATACCAAACCTAAAAGCATTTTTTAAAATTAAGAAACTACCATAAGCTTATTAGTTCTAAGTAATAGTTATTTTAGTTATCTACAATGGCATGGCAAAAAATCATGAATGTAGAATGTGGAGGTGCGCGACTCGCGAGGTGATCGAGTGGTGAGCCGTGGCCGTGGCGGGCCAAACTGGTCCGAAACGAACCGCCCCTTCCTGCGTTTGATCCTACACCTTGTAAAGATAGCAAAAAACTAACAAATTACGTTTAATATTTAACAATGACCATAAGAAAACCATTTTGTAAATTGTATTTATTTTTAGTATTTTGTCATTGTTCATACATATATCTATAAGAGTTCATATATTATTTTTAAATTATATATTTATATTGGGACATATAAAACTATGCTTTATAATCAGAGAATATTTTGTATAACATCGCATTATTTTTATGGACTGATTAGAGAAAGTATTTTAATTATGAAAATTACCATTTCTGCTATAGTTTTTACTTCAAACAGCTATATTAACTGTATATATATATATATATATATATATATATATATATATATATATATATATATATATATATATATATAGATATATATATATATATATATATATATATATATATAGATATATATATATATATATATATATATTTAAATGCATACCGTACTCAGGGTTCACGGATGGTCGGACCCGTCACCCGCCGAACGACTCACTGGTTTAAACCACGACAAACATTGTCATACAAAGCTCAAACTAAAATGCCACCCTTATGTCTTAAGAATTAAGACTTTAAATGTATTTCTTTATCGGTATTCAATATTTGCTATAAGATCGAATGGGTAAAATAACATAATCTACACGAGTTCTTGTGGTTTTGTCCACTGGTTTTTGGACAATTATTTTTGATTACCAAATAGTTTGTTTTGTTGGGTGTTGATTTTTTATTGTGGTTACAAAGATATGGCAGGGCGGTAGGCAGAGGTAACCTAGAACCTTCTTTTTTTTTAGCTTCAGCTGTATCCCGCACATGGCAGGGTAGGCAGAGGGAACCGGGAACCTAATGTTAAGACACTCCGTTCCACGTCGGTTCCCCACTTTCCGTCGAATTAGACACTTCGTATATATTTTAATTAATACTGAATCCTGTCGTGGCGCAGGGTTCACCATCATCGCTATAGGTTATGGAGTCGACCAGCACATAAGGAAAATAAAATATTTCATACATAATTTCTTCGTTTCCCTTTCCCAAGTTCATTTTTCGACAATACAAAGTGAAGCTAAAAATATAATGTTTAAGTATTAAGGCAGTGCGTTCGCATCTCATTAATAAATTTACATATGTATGACTTATATGAAGATTTTCAGGGTCGATGGTAGACTAGATGAAATAATATGTATTAATAAATAAAATAAAAAGTTTTAAAACTTTAATATATTGTGTAGAAGAAAGAGATAGATGAAATCTGTCTATATAAAATCTTTATTGTACAAAATAGAAATATCAAATGGAATAAAAAAGAACCAAAAATACATTTATAAAAATATACCTTATCACTATCATAAGAAAATATTTGTATTTTATTCTTATCCCAGTTAGCCAGGCGGAACCTCGGAACCTAGTGTAAGATATTTTGATCCCATTAAGTTCCCAATTTTCCGCTAAATTCTGAGTAGCATTGCTTGTTAAGTGGCGGAATTCAATATAGCATTTTTTTTTTACAGTTGGTTTGAGACCTGTCGTGGCACTGGGGCACAAGCATGTGACTGTAAACGACAGTTTTTTAATATTTTTAATTTAATTATTTAATGTTTTTATATCTCCCCTCTGGTAATAAGGCAAAGCGCGGCTTTGAGTTTCGACACTCTACACGCAATGCCTCAAATTCAGAGAAAAGTGGAGAACAGAACGGAGTGTCTTAACACAAGGTTCACAAGTTCCCTCTACCTACCCTGCCATGTGTGGGTTACAGCGTGAAGCTGAGAGAGAATTATAATCGATTAATGTCGTCAAATATTTCACTAAGCTTTAGAATTTGAGCTTATCAATAAGTTCAACATATTAATACGTATTCAATTTCTTTGCATGACCAGTAGTTATTTTAGCTGGTGATTCATTTGTTAACTTGATCGACAATAAGAGCAGGATGCTGGGATACGCTGACTCACGTTCGTGCATGTGTGTTTTAAGTGTTGTGACGTAAACTAAGTAATATTTAATATATATATAAGGATATTAATGTATAATATAGTTATGTTAGAATTTTTATTGTGGACTTTAATTTGTTCTAATTGTAAAAGTAATGGTTCGATTATCGTAAAGGGGAATCGGTTATTTTAATTTTTCTTCATGTAGTAAAAAGAAAAAGCGCGGCGTTGAGTTCCGCTGCTAAACTGGTAATATGCCAACTGGATTTTACGACCAATTTTTAAGATATTAGTGGGGGATTGTATAAACTTTAAATTACGTCTAAAACCAAAAATACGCATTTAATAAAATATTTATTATTCCACTACTTTTTAATTCAATATTTTAGAGCTTTTCTTTGTATTTAATTGCTTTATATTTGAAAAATAATAACATATCTGTACTAATTAATATAATCATTCTAAATTGCACGAATCATTAAAAAATGTCTGTTAATTAATTAAGCATATTTTATTCATGTTATCCACATTTTGTATTTACAGATAAAAAATAATAATCACCAATGAAAAGAGACGAAGACTTGTTAACATACTGCCACTTATTTAGTTCGCATTGCATACAGATTACAGAAACATATTTAAAACAAAAAGTTTCATTCAAAATTCAAAATGAATAAATACATCGACTTCGTAATCGGGGGAACACCGTTCAATGGAATGAAGATGTTTTATAAAAAGTGGAAGCAAGTGTCAACAGCGCATAAAAAGTGGTACAAGTGTTTAAACGTGCATTACGCGGAAATAAAAAGAGTATTTCGCCCGCCTTCTGTAGTGTAGGCTGAGTATGTGAGTGTAAAGACACAGTAATCTATATGAGTGTGACATAAAATGACAGCTCATTTTGGCGGGAACGCGTTAACTGGGAGGTTCTTTATAGTGTAAATAAATGTTATTGTTATTATTTTATAATTCACAAGTACTTTAAAAATATAGTATAGTAGTTTACAAATAAAGAATTTCTTATTCGTACATTTCAGGGGTTAGGTAGTAAATTATTTCTTGCAACATATTGCTTTACATATTTTTAAATTGTACGGTACAATCCATAAGGATCGTACGTAGTATGAAAATATTTAAGCTTTAAATCACTCTAAGTAAGAGGTAATATTTTGGTAAATTAATGATAAATTACATCACACTGCACTGTTGTGTATTGTATAATAAAAAAACGAAGATTAAAACATGGACATTAAAAATTTAACAATCAATATTACAACCTGTAAATCAATAAATTATACATTTTAATAATCTAAATAAAGAAAAATCGGTGTCTTTATGAGATGTCCCTAATTCCTTATCCGATACATCGGTACCGGTTGTACGCACGCGGCACGACACTGCGTCGCGACAATTTATTTCGGTACAGGGCAATGCACTTCGCACGCAGCCCTGAGATCGTGGCGAATAAACGAGAGTAAACATGAGACGGAGGAAAAAATCAAGGCTATTGAAATTAGTTAGTTGACGCACTTTTGAAATGAAAGCGAACTGTCTTTCCTTGAAAGCTGTTTGTAAACATTTAAAGCTTTTTGATATGTAACGACTTTTAAAGTAATGTCTATATCATGTGCCAAAATTATTGTACATTTGTATTTATGTTTAAATATTTTTTTGAAATTTATTTTCAATGTATCGACGTTAACTTGTGAAATATATTTTATACATGCAGCAGAGCGGAGTACTACTTAAATTTTTCGAAATAAATATAATAAATCTTTTCAAATGGTTTTTGTCGTAATTAACGGTGTGTTCGCACCCGCGCCTAAAGAATGGCACTGAAGGCAATAAAAGTTTAATACAGCCGATGTTACATGGATGCACTTTGTTATTCCTGAAACAAATGGACCGCCCTAAATCGTACGGCGACACGGAAAAGCAATTTAACACATGCTAATTAAAAACGTTCAATATGTGTCGCGATTTTTTTTGAACTTGACGTACGTTAAATGAAAAATGAACTAAAATGAAATGAAACGTACGAGTATGTATATCTACATATATAGTCTGTGCGAGTATGACAGGTGATTTGTCATGTTTCGCGCCAAATGTGATGTCGCACAAATCTTCGTAATGGCGTTTTGGTGCAATTAAAGTGAGGCTTGCAATAACTGGGCATAAAGCAAGCGATGCATTGGTGACGCGGCCGGCTATTTCCGTCCGCCGCCCCTCGACAAATGCTAATGTCCTCTAGGACTCCAGCTTCGTTGATGTCGTGATTGCTGCCGAATGCCGATTATAAACATTTACCTATTTATCTTGTTGCGATGTTATATTATTGCAAATGGATCAATGGTCGGTCATACATATGTTATTATACAGATATACATATATTATACGTATAAACTTTTAAGAGTTTCTTTTTTGTCGATGTACAAGAAAATATCATATTGTAAGATGCCACGCCACGCCATAGGGAAAGCAGAGGAAATCTCTGATGTGATGATGATCTCTTGTGTTTAGACACTCCGTACCAATTAAGACACTAACCACTTTCACGGAATTTCAAAGGTACTGTCGGTCGAATCTCTCTATTCCTGAGCCTGAGAGTATCCTAGAGCAAAGGAATGAAAATAATAAATATTTTATTTTCTAGAGGGATTGAACCCACAACCTGTTGTGTTTACAGTCACATACTTGTGTGATTTTGTTATGTCGATTTAGACTAGTGAGAGCTGTAATAACATATAAAATCATATTAACTCAACTCAGCTTCACGCTGTATCGCGCAAACGGCAGGGTAGGCAGAGGGAACATGGGAACCTAGTGTTAAGACACTCCGATCTACTTCTGTTCCCACTTTTCGCCGAATTTGAGGCAACGCGTGTAACGTGATGAGTGGTGGAACTCAACGCCACGTTTTACCTTGTACCAGAGCGAAGAAATGAAAACACTAAATATTTAAATTAAAATATTAAATATTTCATTTCCTCGAGTGGGGATTGAACCCACAACCTGTCGGTTACAGTCACACGCTTGTGCAGACTGTATGATATGTAAAAGTGAATTCGGAACTTCCTTGGAGATATGCTTCCTTGAAATATAAAAGGTTACTGTTTTACTAAAGTTATATCGAAATAGATTGGTCACGTGGTTTTGCTTGCTTATACAATATAAATATTTGTTTAATATACAAAAAAATCATAGCAGCTTAAGCTATTATAATCAATCAGATATTAATTTCAAATTAAGTTTAGCTTTCATGTTTTAAACAACTAAACATGTCCTCCAAAATATATTTTTAACATATAGTATTTTAATAAAAAATAACTTATGTTCTTTTTAATACCTCTAGAAAAAAGGTGTACAAAGTTTCATGATGATCGATTGAAAAATTTTGGCGTGAAAGCGTGACAAACAAACATATTTTTTAATATAATTAAGATAATCAAGTGAAAATTCAAATATAAAAACAATAATATATTGCAGTCTCTATAAGAAATAAGCCATAAGTAAAGATATTTCATTATCTAAACAACAAAATTAACAGCATCTTAAAGTCCATTACCTAATATCACTAATTTGGTGCAATAACGACGTAATTGGACGTTTTATTAAAAATGACTTAATTATGTAAATGCTGAAAGATCATTTATAAATTTTAAATGTGCCTTCTGTAATATTCAAAAATTGTAAAATATTTAGAAAATACATAACTATTCTACCAAATGAGTAATGTTATTTTGTAATAAACGTATAAGAACTCAACTAAACGTCCACTTAATTTGATAAAAACTTATGGCTTAGTGTGGTTAGAGCGCTTGAACGGCTTCAAAACCGCATATAATTCAAATATCGCTACGTTAATTTTTTTGAACGTTTTCTAAAAAATATTATCAATAAACATATAGAAAAGTCAACAAACAAGGTGATTTCAATAATAATAAAATAATAACTTCAAGGTCTGTCTGAATTATATGGATATGCTATGTTCAGGGTTATCAAAACTAATTTTACTTTAATCAAATTAGTAAACTAAAATGTATATGTAATATATCAATACATGTACAAGAAACTCCATTATTTAATTTTCTAATAATTTCATATATAATTATTAATTATTAAACATAAAAAATGTGAAGCTCTACAACAATTTCAAGTTTGTCAACCCTGAGCTTATACTATATATGTGTGATAGGACAAAGCAAGTTGTGACTCAGTCACGGTCACGATCGTTCTCGGAAGGATAATTCGGTTATAAAACATGGAGTGGTCGGAACACCAATTAATATTAATAATGCGACCAATATCTTATGGAATTGTATTCATTACGGGTACGACCAACCGCAGCTTCTAAGTTGAATAAAGTTGTGTAAAATTAAGAATATTGTGTGACCTGTTGGGACCTGTCACGCCACAGAGGCACAAGCGTGCGAGAAATGTTATATTTTTCATTACCTCGCTGTGCTAAGGAGGAACAACGCGGTGTTAAATTCCGCCTCTAAAATTCGACGGCAATTGGGGAACTAAGTGTTTGTAGAAAACATTTTTATTTAAATAAAGGATTTAAATTAAAAACATTCTTTACTTTATATAATATTTTCAAAAATATTAACTACGAGAAATAAATAAATAATTGTATATATTACTTTTTAATTCTAAAATACCATTGTTCATTTTATAGATCGCGGTCATTGTCCTTACAGTAGTTGCAAGCAATAGTGACAATACATTTTGTAAAATTAACTTCAGAACTGGCTTATGTACTGAATGGTATCTTTATATATCTATTAAATTTGTTAAAAAAAGAGTAAAGTAACATAAAATGATACGTTATTAATTCCTTTTGAAGATTTCTGACTGTAAACGGGTGTTCGATCACTACTCGAGGAAATAAACGTAATGTTTGCAATTCGGGAGAAAGAGAAGAACGGGTGTCGTGATGAAGGGGCACAAGCGTATTACTGTAAACTCGGATTTTAGTTTAGATCGGGTAGTCGGGTGTAGGTTCAATCTCCACTCAAAGAAGTAAAATATTTAAAATTTTCAAATTAAATAATCTATGTTTTAATTATATCGCTCTGGCAACAAAGCAAAGCGCAATGTTAGCTTTCGCTACTAAAAACGATATATCGCAAGTTCAACTAAAAAAGTAGGAAAGGAAGTGTCTTAACACTAGGTTCCCAAGTTCCCTCTGCCTACCTGCTATGTGCGGGATATAGCGTAAATAAAAAAATAAACATATTACAAGCCTACCTATATATAAAGACAGGTTCAGACCTCACATTCAACTTGTTAAATCAATGTTTATTAGGTCTTGGTTGCCAACCAACATAGCAACATATAGTTTGAGTCGAATATGTCAAACATCACATGATTGTTGTGTAATTTATTACTTTCTAAAAGGTTTCTATGTATTACGAGTATATATGATTTTTGGCGGCTCTTCGGCTTCTTAGCGGTACGGAGCTTCAATACAAATGAATAAGAAACGTTAACAAAATATTGTGTTTACCAATAAGTAATACATTGGCTATGTAGTTTACCAACGTTAACTTACTTTATTTTATTATAACACGTCTCTGTAGCTTTTAACATGAAAATCTTTAACAATTTATTAGATATTACTATTTTATACATGTTAGATATAAATTTGATTCAGAAGTACTTGTAAGTCCATTTGATTATAGAATATTTATGCATTTCTCAGTACTTCTTGTATGGTTAGCCAAAATTCGGCGTCTAACAATTGAAATAACAATCAAACAAGTCCAACGTTCAACTACATTTAGAGAAAAGTTATTCCTTACATATTGATTTACTCGATATGAAATACTTTTATAATGAAGAACGAAAGTAATTTGTAATGTGGCAAACTATTGCATCGGAAATATACCTAAGCAATTTTATATCTAGAAATTATGTAAATTACATTCCTAAGAAACAATGTTTGCTAATATATATATTATATATATATATATATATATATATATATATATATATATATATATATATATATATATATATATAATATATAATATATATAATATATATATATATATATTATATATATATATATATATATATATATATATATATATATATATTATATATATATTATATATATTTAAACGGGAAAGTATTATAAATGTTAGTCCCAGGAAAATATTAAAATGCAGTAAGTGATTAATACTTTAATTAAATGGTTTATTCTCTATAGTTTCATGCTTTACCATTTACCAGTGTAGGCTTATGTTAGACATGGCGATCTACATTTTAAATTATTGAATTTAAAGGCCTTGTCTACTAGAGCGCCCAAAATTAAATTTTATAATGTTATTCTCGAAACATCAAACCTACAATCATTGCTTTTTCAGCTTTAAACGACATCCTCAATGGCGTAATCTCAAAATTAAAATAATATTTGTAAATTATATTGCTTAAATTTCATTATAATAACTCCAAATATAATATTTCGTTATTTTTATATTCCAAAGTTAACTTCTTATCTCCATTGTACGAGTATGGTGAATTAAAAACGTACTCCTTTGAGAGTCTTTAGTACAAATGCGATAGTGCTCGGACTTGTTTTTAAATCTATATAACATAAAAATTTTGGTTACTGAGTGACTAATACATAGATAACGACTGTAGTAGACTTCTAAGGTTGAAATTTAGCCTTATATATGTTGGGAAGTGAAGAGGGAAGAGGGAAAGAAACCCTAATGGTTTCTTGAAATCCCTAATGGTATGGAAGAATTGGGATTTTTTCCATTTTTTTTTGTTTGTAGTTTTTTAACTGCAAT
Organism: Eueides isabella; assembly: GCA_019049475.1. Lineage (NCBI taxonomy): Eukaryota > Metazoa > Arthropoda > Insecta > Lepidoptera > Nymphalidae > Eueides > Eueides isabella. Next base: position 2,553,821 of record CM032394.1, on the reverse strand, counting down.
GGAAATAAGTAAATTAAAAGTGTTATATTAACACTTTTTTTTATTTCTTTAGCTTCACACTGTATCCGCAGGGTAGGAAGCAGAGGGAACTTTGATGAAGCTAGTGTTGAGACACTCCGTCTTGTTTCCATGTGAAGTGACAGAATTCAACGCCGGGCGTTGCCTTCTTACCAGAGCAAGGATGTGAAAATATTAAATATTTCATTGGAAAATATTAAATAATTCACTTTATCTAGTGGGGATCAAACCCATCATATGTCGTAAACAATGACACGCTTCTGTCGCTGCGCCACGACAGGTCTCAGAATTACGAGTACATTATATTGTCATCGTTTTGGTTTATAGTAATTTCTCTCTCTTTTATTTCTTTGCATTGCGTTACTTATAATTTTAAAATAATTAAATATTGAAATTGTATTTTAAGTGACCAAGTAATCATTTTTATTACGATTTCTTGTATATAAATTTATTTAATTTATTATACCTAAGGCTATGATGACCAAAATTACAATTGAATCCGTAATTTCCACATGTTTTAATATAATTTTCCTTTCCATACAAATATGTACATGAAAACGCATACACTTTTCACACACAATAAACATAAAAGACTTTTCACGAGACCAGAATGGTTGTCTATGACAAATGTTAGTTTCTTCTTATTCTTAGTTTATATTCGTGTGGTCTTTACGAGGTGTGAGAGGATAGGCGCGACGTACAGACAGTACAACAAGATGGATTTATTTTGGGCTAATTATGAGAAGAACGTTCAGTGGTGGATGTTAAGGTGAATATATCACTGAGCTTGTGGGTTCGATTATTATTATTGTACTATTTATTCCGCACGTGTTAGAGTAGGCAGAGAGAACTTGAGAACCTAGTCTTAAGACAGACTTTTAAGGCTTTTCCATTTTCCACTTTTTTGTGTGTCCAGTGGTAGACCTCAATGCCACGCTGTGCCCTGTTGCCAAAGCGAAGAAATGAAAATAGAGCGAAAAATGTATTAAATTTGAAATATTTCATACTTCATTTCTTTGAGTGGGAAACAACCCACAACCTGTCCCGTTTACAACCGAAACGCCTTGTGCTCCTGCACTTGTTCCATATCTTTACATTCTTCCTATGTCTCAATAAAACGTGACAAACGTTTTATTCAGATATTTAATCTTTTGTTTAATTTAATTACAGATCCTATCTCGATCTCGATCAATCATATATAAATTATTAAATGTTAAACATTCCTAAACCAATAAAAGCAAATGTCCGAAACCATTAAAAATATTTGACAAAACAATAATATTGAAATTCCTTTAAACACCGCAAAGATAGAGTTAGATTGCAAATCCAATTATTTCACAATTGCCAAGTCGCCAAGAGTTTACTTTAACGAGAAATATGAGATTTGTTTATCTTGTTTCTTAACGTTAACAATCTTTACATATTCACCCCTACCAATGTTGTTAGGAAAATTCTGAGCACAAAAAATCCGCTGCATCATTGTATTAGTTATCATGGCTGTATAATAAAGCATCATTCAGACAAAAATAAAAAGCCTGTACAATCTGAGGCGTCCGTGTTTCTTATACATAAGAAAATAGAGTTGACAATAGGTTGGTGTGTATGTCAACATGTGGTGCCGTAGACGACGGCCCTCGACCAGAGACAAGGGGCTCTATTTTTAACAGATTATGCACGGGGACGCCGCTGACGAAGCGTGCTGAAGATTCGCTGGCCACAATGCCTAAGGTTTTTTTATGTGCTTCACTTGTTTGACGGAACGCTACTAATTTAGGTTACTTCGGCCCGTTGAAGATTTCAAAATTTCGTAACAATTTTTATTTTTATAAAATGTTATTTAATTAGACTTTTCTAAATTAAGAGCTTTTGAAAGCGTCCAGACTAGATTTACACTGCACTGCGCTGAGCTTTAGGACTTACAGCCATTGCATGTCCCACGGGCAATAAATTAAAAAGTAAAAGTAATAAATATGGCGGGGATCAACGAACGAATTCGTTTGGCGCCTCACACGCGAACCTTCCGTGCATCGCGGATACAAGATCAATTATGTGCCTTGTAAGAAAAGGGTGGTCTAACGCGTTCCAAACGATTTATGGCTTATAAGATTTTTAAGTTAATGTTATTTCGACATGGTATTGAATGAAGTAATTTACTTTTAATTGTTAATTTGTTTATAAAAACATTGAGACACACACGGTTTTTGTGATTGTAAAAAGGTTTTCACTTAGTTTTATTTGTGTTTGCTATTAATATTTGTACATTGGAGTTATTTTTATATAATTTGATTGGTTAAATAATTGATTAATATCTAGAACACTTACACTGAAAAGAAAAACAATATTATAAAGAACCAAATAAACAAAAAGAAACCTTATAAAAATATTTAAAAAAAAATAAATTATGAGTAAGACCATAATTTTGGAGCAGCATTTCTTACCTACTGTCGTGAGACATCCTCATTTCGCGCTTTAAAAATCCACAATTAAAACAAAGGGTTCCGAGCATTTCTTGTCATTCTTGTCGAATACATTCAGTGTTTTTCAAAAGAAATCCGTCAAAAGAAAACCGATGTGATTTCCTCGAGGCCGTGACGTGTGAAAATGGACCCTACTCCCTCCGTATAGGCCACAAAAGTTTGTAAGAAGTTTATATTACGCAAAGTTTGTGTTGACACTCGTGTTAAAGGATAATAGGCTTTATGATCTTTATAATATGATATGCCAAGGTGCATAATAAGCTTGTAAGACGTCTGGACGGGTGAATGGCCCCTGAAAGCGCGCGTTTCAGAAGTTTGAGACACGCCATCACTTCCTGAAGCTTGGAGTGCTAGAATTTTGTTTTATACTTTTATACAATTTTTATTTATAAGGATGAAGGTTGCAGTGACCTCCCGATGTTAAGTCACTTCCTTCCTCACTTTCTGTCCAATTTTACGGATTTTGCGTAGTGAGTGACGCAACTCAACGCAGCGTCCTTTAACTAGAATACTTAATTAAAATATAGACAGTGACGTCAATTATAGATATTTTTACAAAAATAATTAAAAAAAAAATCTATTGTAAGCAACACTTAAATTAACGCAGATAATCAAGCAATGTATCAATTTTCTGTGTGCTGTGTGACAGAAACAAAAGCGGAAATTAAATTATTTATTCAATGATTGAACAATTTCGATAATAAGAGTTACAGTAGCTACAACTGTCCTTATTTAAGCCAGATGATGCTATAGGTGAAACTGAATTATTTAAAAATATATATTCAGATAAAATTTCATTATTATCATATAATTATTATCACAGTATAAATTAACTAAAAAATGATAAGCTTGTAGCAATAACTAATATACATTTTATACATACACATAAGTAATAACTATTTAAATATAATGAGGCCTGTCGTCCCAGAACCTGTCAACCGACAGGTTCTGGGTTCGATCCCCAGTCGAGGAAATGAAGTATTTAATATTTTCAATTTAAATATTTAATGTTTCATTTCTTCGCTCTGGTAATAAGGCAAAGCGCAGCGTTGAGTTCCGCGGCTCAACACGCAAAGTCTCAAATTCGGTGGAAAGTGGGGAACGGAAGTGGAACGGAGTGTCTTAACACTAGGTTCCCGGGTTCCCTCTGCCTACCCTGCCTCGTGCGGGATACAGCGTGAAGCTAAAAAAATATATTAAATATAAATATTTGTTTAATATTATTAAGGGCTGTGTATTTAATTCAACATTCGAATGAACTATGAAACATCTGTACATATATATGTAAGTACACTATAATCTAACAAACTACTGACCAAGTCGAGACATCCCTAATGCCGTACTCCAACTTTCGTTTTCATGCAAAGTCGAAGTTAAACAATGCCACAACATCGTGTCACCGTTTAAAGTTAACTATTTATACCGCAATCGTTATTAGTTAACTAATTAGAGGTTTAACTGGCGGTTAATTGAACTATATTAGTTATTTCATGCTTATATTTTTTTTTAGTTAATTTATACTAAAGGTACAACATTTTTACATAAATTATAGTCTTTATTTTATTTTGATGTTATAAGCTATATTGATGTTTAGTGCTTTTTGTATAAAAGTAGATCAAATAACCATCTTCACAAACTTTCACATTTATAGTATTATTATTTTTTTTAGCTCAGACAGAGAAAATCTAGTGTTCAGACACTCCAAACAAAAAGTGAAGTGATTTTTTTTTAACACTTGCACTTCTTACATACATGCGTACTGTATACCGTAACCTAACGCCACGTTTTGCCTTTTCAGACTAAAGACGCAAATAAAATAATTTACATTGAAATATTTATTTGACATTGAACAGTTACGCCACTGTCATTTCTAATTATTTTAATATAAGGCGCTTTTATGTTTTTCTATCACAAGATGCCGTGAAGATCGTGTGGGAGATAAACAGATGTCTTTGTTGAGAAAAAGTCAGTGTTGTGATAAGAATCTTTGTCTTACAGATAGAGAGCTAAATTATGGGGTTGCAGCTTTAATTCAGTTATCTTTAGTTTGTTTACTATTGCATACAAAGACGCGGTAGGGACTTTTCCATGATAAGAAGGGTGAAAGATTTTAGTTGATTAATCATATTGTATATCTACTTTATTATATTTAGGAAAATTTAAGAAAATATACGTGAGATATATATCAATCTAGTTTTTTTTTTAACAAAACAACATTTAATAAATTAACGCCATGGACATAATTTAACATGGTTATTTTATTTTTGTAAAAGATCGCAAAATTTTCAAATTTTCTAATTATTGTCATAAAATATTAAATAAAAACTTTATATAATGTCCTTTATAAGTAAAAAATGCAGTCATCGTAAACTCTACGATTGGGGATGCGATTGATAGTGAACTATTTTTGCTTTTCTTTGAGGTAACAACGCAGTAAGTTCCAGTTAAAACACAACTGAGCTGATAACGGAGTGCTTTAACACTAAGTTACCTTTGTCTATAACGTTTAACATTTTTTTCTAAAGGTATATAAATATAACGTGCAATTTAAGAGAGGGTTGTTATAAAACGCCTATCGTGGCGCAGCGGCACAAGCGTGTGTGTTTGCAGTCATAACGATAGATTGTGGGTTCTATGAGATTTCATATTTTTAAATTAAATATGTAATGTTTTTCATTTCTTCGCTCTGGTAATAAGGTAAAGCGCGGCGTTGAGCCCCGCCACTCAACACGCAATGCTTCAAATGCGACGGAAAGTAGGGAACAGAAGGGAACGGAAGTGTCTTAACACTTGCTTTCCAAGTAGGGAACTTGGGAACCAAGTTTTAAGACACCCTGTTCCACTTCTGTTGCCTACCTACCTTGCCATGTGCAGGATAAAGCGTGAAGCTGAGTTGTTATAAAATATATAGAAAATTAATATATCAAATTTAGTTGAACTCTTAAAATAGACAACCCAGCGGCTGTCATATTTGACAGTTTGTCAGTAACATTATATCTACTTCCCACTGAGTAAATATTAAGAATCGAGTTTTGGAATTAAGGCTAATGCATTAGGTTTGTTGAGTTAATCTTAAAAAAAAATTGATTTATATATTTTACTATATATAGATCTGTATGTATGATAAGTGTAGGTTTCCAAATGACATTTTAGTAAACCATTATTTTCGATAAAGTCATTAAGACGTGGCTTGACTCTCTTTAGCACCACAGTATTATATTTAATTCTTTTTTTATCTGAATGGTACATGACTTATTTCGAGCTAAGTGGTGAAAGTTAAAGTCGCGCTTTGTATAAAATAAATACTAAATATTTCATTTCCTCGAGCGGGGATCGAACCCACAATCTAACACGTTTGTACCACGCTTCTGTTTCTGCACTACGACAGTAAAAAGAAAATATTATAGCTATGAAAAAAAATATGTATATATTTTATTTTTTTCATTTAAATTTATAAAATTATGCGACATATACAGTAATAGAAGTTCTCAGCTACATGCACATCATTATGTTGCCATTTCTAAGTAGACACGTTTTATGCATCACCTCTAAGCGGAAATTGGAGAATAGAATGACTTGCGACGGTTCTTGGTTCTACCTTACAAAATCCAAGATGGATAATAATAAAAAACTACATAGAGTTATTAACGAAAATATATTTTGTCATATACATTTTTTATATTCATTTCAGAAATAATAAAAAAATGAAACGCGCAAAAGCACAAACTTTCCCTACACATCACAATTTAATCCACACATTATCATTACCGGGAGCGACAAATTTATTGAAGTGGCAACATCCATATTCATACGACAGGCTGTAACGGCGAAAAACGCTATTTGCTCTGTCCGATGCTGTGCCATTAACTTGCCCGGCCATTTTTCAATTATGATATATGTATACGGCTTTTGTATTGGCGTCTGTATATTATGCCTAATGTATTAATATGTTTAAATACTAATAAAATTTAATAAAATAAGTTTTATTATGTATAAATCTTTACACGTTTGCCTTATCAAGGGTAGTTAGAAAGTAACTAACAATATCTATACTCGAAGAAACGTAGAACGTTTTGATGATTAATAAGATGATTCATCTTTCATTATGTTATTTAACGTTTAAGTAATGTATTTGGACCCTATCGGCTAATTTGACTAAGCCAAAAAAAAAAATTAGCAACGAAAATACATTTTTATGACATCGTATTCCAGACCAACACAGATTGTTGTCGACTCCACCACATCAACGTAGCCGGCCATTAACTTTCCCAGCCATTTTTCAATTATGCCAAATGTATACGGCGTATATAAATCATGTCGGGGCAGTACAGGCACATATGTACATATGTACCCACTGTGCTGTACTGTACCTGCGGGGAGGATGGGCGATAGCGGGGTGTGTTTAATTTGTAAACGGAATGGATCGAAACATTACGATAGCTTATCCGATATCAGTCTGGACTGGGGTGCATGGAGTGATGTGGATGTGAGGTATTTTTTATATTGTGTCATTTTTTTTCATATTTTAAACTTTATTAATGAATAATTTTATACACAGACAGAAAGTTTGGTGAACAGACTTTGTGTTACAAAGATATTAATATATTTAATGATAGTCAGGTTTGAATATGACACATTGCCCAATATTAGCTAGTCATTTTGCGTCTTTGACAGGTGCAATAAAATATTTTATTGAGGTTCAAGTTGTCATATCAATAAAAGTATTTGTTGGGCTATATTGTTTTACCATCCGTCCAACTGGCCTTTCTTATTACGTTGGAGACAAATTAATTATATTCATCAACATTTTCTTAAGTTTAAAATGTAAATTAAAAAAAAAAACAGACGCATAACCTAGAACATAACTAAAATTCCAATTACATTCAACACAGATAATAAGTAAACACAATGAGTAAACAAAAAGCTTTTCCATCAAAGTTCAATTTAAAAGTTGAAAGAAAAAAAGACGAGAAACCATTCGAAATTCAGATCGTCTAGGTGGCCAGTGGCACGTTAATTCCATCGATCATTACTCCCTGCAATCCGCCAATCGAAAAATAAAAACACTGGCAACCCCACCTGCATCCCCCGGTAGGGAGATATGATTTTTTCGAGCGTCAACCCCCCTGTCCGTACCTATTATTATAATGATACTCATATGTAGTCGCTTCCTGTTAATTTGTATGTAACGTTATGTGGAAACGTAACGTTACATACAAATTAACAGGAAGCGACGTACGTATGTTAAAGTAATGTGGAATGAAGATTAAACGTCGCTGTTATTTGATTTTATGTAATAAAATATTTTTATTATTAAAAACATATATTTTAATTTAGTTTTTTATTATTAAAAATAAGCTTTTAATTTAGAATTCCAAATATATATTCAATAGTATGCAGTGAGAAATGAAACAAACTAGAAGTCACTGAGTCAAGTACGTTACACTAATAAGTAAGGAACTGGGTAAACGAGTCGTGTAATGCGTGAGTGCTGCTACGTCTGTAGCGTTGTTCTACAAACCTCTACGAATAGAGACCACAGTTCTGACATACGATCTACTAAATTTTATATGGACATTAAATACACATCATTTACTTTTCATTATATTTCATTTAATTCTTGTTTTTTTTATTTCTCATATATAATGCTTTATTGGATAGCTTTTAAATTATATAAAATTAATGAAGGCCATATTGCCTAATGTAAAATGTAATCATGCCATAAAAGCTTAGTTATCTAACCTAACGATACCCTAATTTGTTATATGTGTTCCTTATAACTGTATATGTGAGCGTGTGTGGGTGCCTGCAGAGGCGAGCTCGGGCTGAGCCTCATCGCGTGCAAAACGCCATGCAAAAATGTGCATTATACATACCTACCACCTATCTGTGACCCCCACCCCTCTCTCGCCGCCTCTACAAATACATCTTTTCGAGGAACTTTTGTTTTATGTACAGACCAGGTTATAGCGGTCAGGGCGAGGGAGCAACCCCTTTATGTGTCATGTAGTTTTAAATTACGAATTATCTGCATGATTGTTTTGAATGCCATTGAGATTTTAAATTTGAATAATGCTCTTTTTGATATATGGCTACTGTTGATGTATCGTTACGTTCAACTGGAATTTGTTTTTTAACTACTTGTAATCCTCTCTGCGTTATCCAACATGGTTTTAGTATAGCACAAGTGCAAGAAATAAAAATATTAAATGGCGATTATGAAGTTCCGTCAAAAGATATCCACGTTCGCTGGCGTATAAAGGATTGTACCTGAGTAAAAGTCCATATAGGTTCACTTTTAAAAATTCTATTCAGTGGGTATTATACTATGTTCTGAAAGTCAATTAAGAAACGTATTTTTAAGCTCCGTTTTCAATTTTAAAACCGTCCTTTCAAAGCGCCTTTTACTTTACTCAGCAAAGTATAGAATTTAACGAAGCCGTAATTATAATGCTCAAAAGAAATTTTCTTTTTTACAGCAATTTAATGAATTGCCTGGTTTTTCTTAAGACTGAATGAGTGGATGTACACATTTACTCATAAATTTAGTAATTGACCAAAAAAAAAAAGTTTTAATTAAAGTCAGCCCATTGTCAGTTGTAAGTTCGAAATTTCTTGAACGGCGGGAAAAGTTCGTTACACACGGCTGAAAGATGCGAAAAAGCTTGAAAAAAGAAAAAAAAAAGAGGCAACAGAAACTGTGTTATGAGGTAAGAAGGAGTGAGGCCACGGGCACGATCGCAATAAAACGATACTGCGTAAGGTCGGCGTCGGAGACCGGAACTTTTTATGTGCACTTTTTTCCCTACAAGTAGGTATATACTGTTGCTGGAAACGTGGAGAAGAAAATCTCCTTAAGTGCGACCAGTGGAATGAACTTGCTTTAGATTTATCTTTTTGATGTATTTATTCTTTAAATGTTGTTACTTTATTTTAACTATAACTTCTTTTAATTTATTTTTTTTAAACAAAAATGATATAATGATCATTAAATCATCATTAATTTTAATACAACAATAGCACTAAGCAGATTTAATGAATAAATTAATAAAAATTAATATAGAAGCTGGTAGCATTAAAACATAAATACTCATATGACAAACACCTACATACATCTTATCCATAACCTACGACAATATGAAGTTGTACAAGTTTTACTAGTTTTTACAGACGCGACGCTAACTGATGAACACGAAACCAGTTCAATTACCGACTCTACCACACTTCGTGCGCTAAGTCCTTCATCTGTTCGTATCGAAAAAGAAAGTGATATTTTCTTAATTTATGTAATTTTGTTTTTACTTGTTATATATTTTCATTTTCTTTTTCTACATAACTATTATACACTGTAGAGCTCTACTAAAATATTATTTAAGCAGGTGCCATTGAAATATTTGTTCTTGTTTCAAAATTTTTGAATAAAGATACTGTAGAATAATTTATTACACTGTCAGACTTTGAGACTTTAAAGTAATAAATGTTACTTTTGTTAATCATAATAATCTAAAAATAATTGAACCAACGCCGTAATATATACAAAATTTGGATTACCAAAACTAGCCACCTGTTACTCTATGATTAACAGAGCGCTAATGTAGATGGTGAAAGGTAGAGAAAGGCGCATTTTGTCTTTTTTGCTTTGCAATATTATGTTATTTCAGTGTCATTTAGTGCATTCTCTTTTTAAGTACAGTCTTGAAGCTACTAGTAATTCCTTTTCCACTATTGTATAATCAAATGTAAATGTTTATTTAATTGCAACAGAACTGTGATTACTGTATCGATTGTAAGTCTAATATAATATTTTAGACAATAATTCTAGATACAAATGTATGTATTTAAATAGGTACCACAGCATATATAGAAGTAGACTAAATTATATATTTAATTCTTTCAATGTTATTAGGAAGTATTTCGTTTCCTACAAAAAAAATATATATTGTAGCAATTTTAATACCTATATTGACTTATGATCGGGCAACTCTAAAACAAGCATTACGACGCACACAACTGCAGCGGCGGGACCTCCCCCACCCCTCCCGAATCGGCGTTTTTATATTTTTGCACATTCAAAAAAAGCGCGGCAGACAAAGATGGACTGATGACGAGATCCCCGGCCCGTATACTGGCAACAATGGCGTGCAAGCGGGACGGAATCACTTCTGACACGGCCGATGCGAAATAAAAATGTGCAAAGCGTTTCTTTTTTAGATGTGATGCTTTTTTACGTTAGTCTGCGTTCGCAATTAGTGATGTGCGGTTGTCGCATTGAGCATTAGGAATATATGCAAATAGAGCACTATAGAATTCGTTAGGGCTCAAAAGCTTTTGTTATGTTTGTACAGGGCTTAGGTTTGCGGAAGCACGATCAAGGTCGGCAGTTTGGGTCCGCTTAGAAATAATAGAGCTGAGCCAATATTATTTATAGATAATTATGCTTGATTCGTTAACAACAATCTGTTCTTTATTCCACCGCAATCCTTTTAACGGAACGAGTTATGGCGATCTCTTGAAGCGAATTTACACAAAAGGCTCGCGATAAAATGTTTTAAATTGTTTCATTTTGTAAAATTGGAGTATAGTTATGCTTTAAACATAATGAGGGTATTGTTTCTTGCCTCGAGAGAAACTGAGAGTAAAATAAAATTCAAACAGTTTCTTAGAATAAGTATTTGCTTTATTTCATAATTATTATGAAAGCGCATTTCGTTGACGGCCATAAAAGATGAATGAATAATGGGTTCTTATTTGTATTCAAATTACATAGGGCTCTCAACAAGTACGCTTTATATATTTATATGGGCATGAAGTCTCTGTCATATCTCTGTAATTGTATGTATTCGAGTACATGGATAACGACCATTGACCACGAGTGCGTCAGCAGCTTAATTGTTCCATTTGTAGTAACCCTAAAAGCCTGGCCGCATCCACTCGACGCCGGGCCTGCGTGAACTCTTCAGGTGCATCCTGCATCCTAATCAAAGGCACGTAACGTCGGGCGGAGCGACTCTACAAATTTTAATGCTAAAATAAAAAACACTGACAAGCCAATGCAACGCGGCCGTGTGTGCGTGGCTCACACACACATCGGCGGGCCGTGTCGGTGCATGCTTTACGCGCGGAAAAAAGTGCTGCGTTATTGATTTTTCTCTACAGCGTCGAGGGGGGTCGGGAGCTCGCCCGCGGCCTGAAAAAGTGTCTGCTGAAAAAACCGAGACGAAAAAGCACCCCACCCTTTTTAATTGGTAACGTAGTGTCAATAGGGCTAATCCTGGGGCCGTAATAGCCTGCTTTTGTCTCACGAATGCATTTTTCAGTGTTGCCAGGCGACGGTTTTGAATCGCGGGTTAGCTCCTTTTGGGCTTTTTAATGAAGAGTTCCCAATTGTAATACTCGGCTGCTTTGTACTGTTGCGGATAGTCTGCCGGGAAATAGTGCTCGGTGCCAAATGAAATATACACACGCCTTTTTCTGATAATTTTCCTAAAGACCAATTTTGTTTTGATATCCTAATTAGCCTTTTTTATCGCTTTGTATCCCGCATATTGCAGGGTAGGCAGAGGGAACTTGGGAACCTGGTGAAAAAAAACTCCGTTCCGTTATCAAGCTTCCGCCGAATTTGAAGCATTACATGTTGAGTGACGGATCTCTACGCCGCGATTTACCTTGCCAGAATAAAGGAAAGAAAATATTAAAGACTATTAGCCTTGTTAATAAAATAAACCCATAAATATATCACATTAGTATAGAAAATAAATAAGAAAACAAATATTTTAAAATACTTTCACAGTTCAACCAAGACTTTGTAGATATAGTGAGATAGTACAAAACGACCTCATTTCTAATACGTAATGCGATAAAAATCTGCACCTGTACTGTTCTTGTACTATTGGCCGTATTTATTTAGAAAGACTTACTTTTTGGAATGATGAAGTCGTAAAACTTATAAGAAGCAATATATATGTATATAGGTATGTGTATATATGTATATGTATATATGTATATGTATATATGTATATGTATATATGTATATATATATATATATACATACATATATATATATATATATATATATATATATATATATATATATATATATATATATATATATATATATATATATATATATATATATATTTGGTAGTGATTGAATAATCTCTTACAAAATAATAAATTAATCTTAAACTTAACGCATAAGAATATGTATGTAATAAACAACATATACTGTCATTACTATACAATTTAAAAAAATACTATTGGGCAAAGTGGTGCAATGGAACTGTATCAGAATGTAAGTGTGATGCTAATAGGTTCGATACATTGTGTAGAGGCAATAAATGAATTTCATTTCTCGTGTCTGGTGAACGAGATCATGACCAGCAATGGGTTCCGCCATGCAACTGAAAATATTAACTCTGGCAAAAAATATGGATATAGTGAAGAGCATAGTGTAAGAAATGATTGATTAAAAAAGGAGATATTGGAAATACTAAATTCTTATTGGTATTATTAAAGCAATAAATTGATTATTCATTGTTAGTGTGAATAAAACTGGTAATGATTGTAAAACAATAATATATTTTCAAGTAAAAGAAAACTTAAGATGAAATAAACTTGTCTATAGAAATATGTCTTGATTAATAAGCTCGTTGTACTTACGAAAAAAGGATTTTATAAAATTTTAAGATCCCTAACAGAATCCCAAGAGACTATCTAAAAGAGAGTGTTGACAGTATATATGTCCAAGGCCTACTTTTTTTATTCATGCATATTTTATAAAGCCTATTATTTATAGGCTTTATAAAATATGTATGAATAAAAAATCCAAAACATATTCAAACTAAGTACAATATACAAATATTTCTATACAAAGAAAGCTTTTGTGAACATCAAATTTGCAACTTCCAAGTTGTGCGTAATTGCAAACGGAAGTGCGTGACGTCACGTCCGTCAATTGAGCCACTTGTAACCATTAGCGAGGTCAGGGTTTGCCAGTTTGATTATTGTGTATTGAAATGTTTGCTTGTATTCCTTTTAGTTACTAACAAAAGTTCAAAGAACTTAAAAAGTTTTCATTTAAGCTTTTTATAATGTAATAAAACTATTTACAAATATATGTATGTATTTGCCACTAATATCATAAACTACGTTTTAGTCGTTATTAATAATATAAGGAGAACATCCTAACACTATGTTCTTTTGCATATTTTGCTTTACTCGGGAGATAATTGACTATAATGATTCAAGCAGCTCAATGACGTTCTCAGGTTTATGTGTATAAAAATTAAAACTTACGTTGCTTCACGCTATATCCTGCACAAGCGTAGGCACAAGGAACCTGGGAACCTAGTGTTAAGACACTACGTTCCCATATTGATTCTTCAGTTTCCTACTTTTCACCCAATTCTTTAGGCAATTACAAGGCCGAACAAATGAAAATATTAAATACGCCATAAGTGATCTCAAACTTAAAAAGTACATAAAGGAAAATTTATGTACTAACATATATATGTATGCAAATGCACAAAACATATATATAAATTCTAAAACACGCACCGGCGGCATTGACCGCGCATTACGCAACTACTTGACATCAATAAAGCGCAGACAGACGGACAGACGGCGACCAAGTTCATGTTATGCGATACTCGAACATTGTTACTATATACATATTTATTATATTTATTATCATGATATGAGCCCTATAGTGGCGCAGGATCGTAAGCGAGTGACTGTAAGCGGCAGGTTGTGAGTTTGATCCACTCTCAAGGTAATTAAATATTAGATTTTTTCATTTCCTCGCTATGGTAATGCGCTAAGGCAAAGCGGCGTTTAGTTCCGCCACTCAACACACAGTGCCTCGAATTTGGAAAGTGGGGAACGGAACGGAGTGTCTTAACACTAGGTTCCTAAATTCCTTCTGTCTACCCTGCCATGTTCGGGATACAACGTGAAGTTGAATTATTATGAGATAATATAGAGATAATACTTGCCATACTAAGGTAATGAAATGAAACCTAGTGTAACGACTCTTCCTATTCTTCGTTCCTCAAGCATAGCCCAATTCGACATAATGTGTGTTGAGAAACGGAGCCCAACGCCGCGCTTTGTCTTTCAATCATGGTAAAGAAACAAAAATAATTCATTCTCTTAAGTCTCAATCAAATCAGTCACACGTTTTACTGTTTTAATTACAGCCTCTGATTCTTATATTGAAAGTTTCTTACAAGAATTAATAATAGGAACAAGTTCAAGTACGACTTTTAATAATAGATATTTTTCTACATTGCTTTAACAAAATAGCGGAGTTGTCCAGAAGGTAAATACCACCATTTCCCTATATTTTCTGCGGAAACATAAAATAATATAGAAAATATTTAAGTTCAGTTACAGCAGTTGATGTAAACAAAAATTTGTTTACATTTTTTATTGCTTTAGTAATATAGTTATCACTTTGTTTTTACCAAGTTTTTTTCTGTAACACATAGTTTTATTTTATGCCACTCCTTGTTAACCTATTCTCAAGGCGTTTGTCTGTCTGCGGTATCGTAGCTCCTGAATGAATTAACCGAGTTGAGAGCGGTTTTTTTTCTCATCGCAGTTATTTTTTTTTTTATATTTATTAGAATTTTTATATTTACTATGACATCATGTTATATGTAATCTTAGTATCTGACCAATATAGTACCCTAATTGATTCCTTAGTATAATAATTATTTACTAATGTAAAATTACATATATAAATTTGTGACAATGCCATTTAATTTATAATATTAAATTAAAGCAAAGGTCGTATATAGTAAAAAAAATACATTATAAAGTAATAAATAATCCTCGCTTCGAAATAGCTTTTTTTGTATTCTGATATCTAAAAATTTAACATTTCATAATCAAACTAACGAAGACAACTGAGTAAATACTACATTAAATGATTTTTTATATTTATTTACAAGTATATATGTATTTATAAGTGTATAGATAACGTATGGCAGAGTTAAACGCTGCTTGATGTAAGTACCTTGTGGAGTATAACCAATATAAAAATACTTAAAATTTGAACCGGAAAGGGAAATAAAAGGATGCCACTAGTCTCACAAAAAGTACATAATGCACAATGACATATAAAATTGAAGCAGTAATTCCATAACGAGTACAAAACGAGTGTAACATCAATCATCAATAAAGCGCAGACAAGGCTCAGACGGCGCGCGGTGAGCGACTTGCGTTATCCGATATGGTGGTATTGTTATCGTCTTTGCGATCTTTACCATTTTATTTGACGTTGTTTTTTTGTTAGCTTTATTCTAGGGAACTTGGGAACCTAGTGTTGAGATACTGTGTCCTGTTCCCCACTTTCTGCTGTATTTGAGGTATTGCGTGTTGAGTGGCGTAATTCAACGCCGCGTACTGCCTTGTTACTAGAGCGAAGAAATAAAACATTAAATATTTAAATTGAAAATGTTGAATATTTAAATTGAAAAAATTAAGTGCTTAATTTCCTCAAGTGGTGATTGAACCCATTACCTGTCACATTAACAATCACATGCTTGTAGCCCTGCGCCACGACAGGCTTAATTTCTTACATTATGTGACCGGATCCTAAAATTAGATTTTTTAACCCAATCGTAGTCAGTAAAAAGGGGCACCATTTTTACTGACTACGATTGGTGTGCGACTTAAATTTAGAAACTAAAATGAATTTTTCTTAAGAACTTTTTGCAAATATAGGTTATGGTACACAATTAATTTATACTATCGATTTATATTTACTATTTTAATAAAATTACATACATTTACAAGGATGAGTGTAAAATCTGTAAAGCCAGCGTCTATCCAACCGCCATAAAACTGCCGATATAAAATCACAAAACTTCAAGAGCTATAACGCGTTATACTTCGCGGAAACTTGTGTGGTTCAAGTGTAGGCGAGTTGCGAGTTGATAGAAATAGGAAGTAAAAGATACTTTGTATTTTAAATAAAAAAAAAGTGTATGCATTTTCTTTTTCTTTTCTATACTTAATAAATATCGAAATTTACTATTAAATATAGTTTATTAAATAAATAACTTCACGCTGTATCCCGCACGAGGCGGGGTAGGCAGAGGGAACCCGTGAACCTAGTGTTAAGTCAAGACACTCCGTTCCACTTCCGTTCTCCACTTTTATTTACTTATCTTTTATATATTTTTATTATATATCTTTTATATATTTTTGATTTATAAATGAATCAAAAGTATGTAAAAGATAATCCATTTTAAATATTATCTGATAAGAAAGCATAAAATTTCAGCTTATAAAAACGTAAGTTTATTCTTTTCAATGAAAAAGATATTGAAACGCAGTCACGTCTTACACCATACGTGGCGTGTTTCAGTGGCTACCCGCGTTCACGCGACGGCATGCCCCATACAACCTAACTATCAAGTTCTTATTCAAACATTACGAATCTTCTACTGTATTGATGTTGTTCGCGTTGCTTACTGTATATTTTATCTTACTTTTACGGATTTTGCATATTATTATATTTATTTTAAGACATTACGTGTTGAGTAGCTCAACCCCGTGCTTTGTCTATAAAAAAAGTCTAAAAATATATCCCCGATTGAATGATATGCCTGTAACTTTATAATTTTTATCAAAATATATAAATTTTCTTAGTAGCTATTTAGTACACTTTGCTTTATGAACGTGACAGACTAAAACTGTAAACGCGGCCCTTTTATAACTTATTTATGCTCTTTTACTACTTTATTTATGTCGATGTCGGATGCTACTTATATGTGTATGCAGAATTAAAGTTAATGATGTCGTTAAAAGGTTAACGTTTCGGTGATCGCTTTGTGACATGTCTTTTAAAGATATGGATGGTTCCTTTTTTATACTTATTATATTTATATATTTTTTTAGTTTTAAGTCTTTGTTTAGAAATGCAGTGCAAGGGAAGATGAAATAGCGAATTTATAACAAACCTGAGTAGCAATATTTTTGTTTAAAATATAAATAATATTCTGCCCATCGAGATCCTAATCTATAATATAATCGGACGAAAAAGTTGTTTTAAACTTCAAAATAGGAAATGAAACTAATTCAGTATATTCAAGTTAGTTAAACGACTTATTCTGCTTCACGCCGTATCCCTCCTTAGGCAGGGTAATTAGAGGGAACTTGGGAACCTTATGTTAAGACTTTAACAAGAAGTAACAACAATAAGCAACAAAGTAATATCTTCTATCTTCTACAATATTTTAAAAGTATTTTTAGGAGAATAATTCTATTTAAATATATTTTACCTACCAAAAGGGTGATTTCGCTCCAATGTATCTAATTCGTAATGCCAACATATTGTGACATGGCTAACTAAACAGAGGGTCTATGTCTATTAGGGTAGACCATACACTATTTGTCTATTCTGATGCCATACATATGTTCTAAGGGATGATATGGTTAACTTCAGCAACCCCAAGTTATTGGCTTATTTCATAGAAAATTAAGAATTTTATTTTAAAAAAGGTATTTAAGAAATCCTTTATAAAGAGAATTGGTTATAAAAGATTCTCAGTTTGTTATTATATATTTTTTTTGAGAATCATTTTACTAAGTCTGTTTTATTGACTCAGCCGTTGTGAATTTACAATTCTCTTAGTTTTAATTACTTTTTTATCTATCTTTTTTAATAAGACAAAAGCTCTAAATAAATAAAATGGCAAAGAAGGCTATATATATATGTATATATATATATATATATATATATATATATATATATATATATATATATATATATATATATATATATATATATATATATATATATATATATATATATATATATATATATATATATATATATATATATATATATATATATATATATATATATATATATATATATATATATATATATATATATATATATATATATATATATATATATATATATATATATATATATATATATATATATATATATACATATATATATTATAAAAAAATGGTAATCACAGAAATTAAAATCTATATCCAAGATTAACTAAACAAGCAAGCGTAAACCAAAAATCTCTTTTCACCCTTCGTTATATTGAGGGTAACGCATATTGGTGCGTATTGACCCGGGGGTTGTCAAGGCCAGGCTCAAGTTCAAGGGCAGGCAGCTTTGCTACAGGTGGACTCCATCAAAGTTGAGCAGTAAACTTTCTTATATTACTTGGCTAAGCCTACGGTTTTGTATGAAACTTTGCCAAAAAGTTTTTGGATTAAGCGCAATATTTTATAAATAAGCTTACACACTTACTTACTTTTTTTCGTTCGATACATTTATTTATTTATTTTTATTTTTTTATTTTTAAGGTTCCCAAGTTCCCTCTGTCTACCTTTCTATGTGCGGGATTCAGCGTGAAACTGACTAGATAGAATAATTGTTTTTGATAAATAATTAATAAATTTATGCGTGTAATAATTTCATATAAGTTGTCGAGGCCAGTCGTGGCGCAGGGGCACTAGAGTGACTGTAAATCGAGTAAATTAAATATATAATATTGTTATTTGTTTGCTTTGGTAAGAAGGGAAAACGCGGCGTTGAGTATCGCTACTCAACACACAATTCCGCTAAGCCGACGGTGACTGAGGAAGTGTTTGAGTGGGAACAGAGTGTTTTAACACCTAGGTTCTCAAAAAACCTAGCCTATCACGTGCGGAATAGAGTGTTAAACGTTTTTTCTAGAATATACATCAATAATAATTTCATTAGGCCAAATATTTAATGATTCCATATAAAAAAAATTCAAGTTCATCACAAAACATAATAATTTTCATTAATGGTGAAGAAATAAAATCGAGTAAGTCAAGTCCAACCGTCGTGTAGAGTTGAAATTGACTTAAACTTTTATGACTAACTTAATACTCTCTTAATGACACTCGAGTTGGTCTTACTTCAAATCTTATCGATTATAATTTCAAAATATGCATCAATATACAATTGGCATATTCTTTATAATATTATATTGATTATTGAAGTACATATTGGATCTAGTCTTATCTAATTAGGAGAAAATGTACAGTTATTATGATACTGCCGTAACTACGCGGCGTAGAACGCTGAAATAGGGCATGTGATTTTTTTGGATGAGCGTAGGCGTAGAGCGTCATTAGAATGTTTATTTAAAACTGAGTTGCAAGTGGTATACTATCAAATTATTAACTTTTATCTTTTTAAAATGTTAATAAATAAAATTTTCAATGGAACAAAATTGTTGTAAGAGCACAACAACAGTATATTTTCAGTTGAAATACAAGAGAACCAGTTTTATTTTGAACTTATAGGAAACTTAGTATCCAACCCAAGTATAAATCTTCAAGCCATAAATCAGACATTCCCAAAGGAGAAGCATTTCGAAGTTTGCACTAGCATGTACCTTACATACATTGTTTATGACAAACCACCCTTATATTGTGGAATAAATAGGGGTAAATTCGTGCGTATTGACCTAAGGGTTGCGAAGGCCGCGTTCAAGTTCAAGGACGGGATCTTATCAACAGGTGTTGGGGTAATGTTGACGTTGTGTAACTCGGATACGCAATTTTGTTACGATTTTTGACCTAATTTTCAGCTTTTAGATTTGAACTTTGGGAAATTAATTTATTTTGGAAGTACAAGACATTAGTGGTTTTGTAAAATAAATATAAATTATATTTTGTACTAATAAAGATATTTTTTTTTACTTGTAGAAAATAATAATATATATACGAGGCCTGTCGTAACTTAGGAAAGCGTATCATTGTAAATGCGACAGGTTGTGTGTTTGTTTCCCACTCGCAGAAATGAAATATTTAATATTTTCATTTGTTCGCTCTGGTGACAAGGCAAAATGCGGTGTTGAGTTCCGCCACTCAACATGGAATATGTGATACAGACTGACTACACTAGGTTACCAATTTTCTTCTGCCTACCCAGCGGAATGCAGCGTGAAGCTGAAAATCATCATAATCATCTTAATAATCCTTAAAAGATATATCAATAATGTTTGTTAAAAAAATAAAAGTTTCAAATATGTAAAAATATTTTCCCATTCAGTAAAATTAAACAGTAGCTAATAAGCTGTAAATTAAGAAGTTAATAGCAAACTGTTATCGCGGCCGGACGTTTGATAATACTAAGTTTGTAAACTCACAGGCGTGATGGGACACGTGATGTTTGTAAACTTTTCTAGTGCGGTGTGGCACGTGATTGTGATTACCTAGAGTGATTAGATGAACTCTATCCCGCAGGGAATCGAGTGTTAAGTTCTGTGACTTGACTAGTTGAGTGGCACAACTTAACTTTTATAATATATATAACCCATAATGAGTTACATTCGTTTGTGCTGCTGCGTCATGGTAGGGATTATGCTTACTTACTTAGTTACTAAAAAAAAGCAAGCATTTGAGCTTTTCCTTTTTATAATTTTTATATTAGATATTTTCCGTTTTGGATAATTTATTAGTAATACATTGTGTTAAATATGTTGTTTGTCTACAATTTAGTTACCAAAATTTATTTATATCTAGTAGTCAATTGAAATTAACTATTCATAAAGAAGCCGTCGTGGCTCAGGGGTAGAATATGTGAGCGTACATTCTATAGTTTTGGGTTCAATCTTCACTAGACTAAATGAATTAATTCAATTTTCTGGTTGTGGTAATAAGTCAGCGCGAGTTAATTTCCACTACTAAACATACATTATCTCTTGCTTCACATTGGATACACATCATGAAGCTATATTTTTTTAATCTAAAATCATAACCACATATCTAACACCTAAAAGCTTCCCATCTTCCTTCTAGCACACGGGAAAAATATCTTTGGGAAAAACTATAGGTGATATGGTCATTTCGCGAATTATACGGTTTCCAATGACTACGTTGGTAATAAATAATTGGGCAGAGCAGTTCGGTGGAAGCGTGAAGTGGCACCATCTGATTACCGCCGTACCGTGAAGCAGAACATTGGCTCTAATCTTTACTGGTTTAGTGTAACCACACTCTAACTGTAGATTTGTGTAAAATAAGTAAAAATAATGTGTATCAGATATTAGTGTTATTGCTTGCGGTTGTGTGAAAATTGCGCTGGCAACTTAAAATATATTGTGAATAATTTTGTGCGTTCCGTAAAATATTTTGTGTTTTGCTAAATATTATATTAAAATTAATATTGCAAAACTGTGATTTAATGCTTATGTCGTAAAAAGGAGTAAAAGAGAGGCCTATCGTGGTGTAGAGTGCAAACAAAATGATAATATCTAATTTATTTTAATTTCCGTTTTCAGTTTCCGCTGAAATTACATATTTAATTTGAAAGTATTAAACATTTCCTTTCCTCGATTGGGCATTGAACCCGCAACCTGTCCCATTTACAGTCTCAAACGTGCGACAGACCAAAGTGATAAGATATAACAGAAAACATATAACAATGTCATATAGTATTATATATATATTTTATTTACTTATACACTCAAGTACTTAAACTTGAAATACCAGGCATGTAATTGATCAAGCTCGTGGAAGTGCTACGAGGGGGATTAGTATTAGGTTTAATTTTAAAAAAAAATGAAGGGCAAATCTCTCATAGTACATATGTATGTACAAATGTGTAAAACAAAGATATGTATATTTGACTGTGTATGTGTACTTAATAGGTTTAATAATATGAACTTTTAAACTAAAATAGAAAACTGTTTAACTTAAACTTTTTAACTTTTTAACTTAAATAGAAAATTCATGTACAAATGTTAATAACATAAAATAATAATATATTGGGTACATCATTGGGTATAGACAAAGTAAATGTAGGTAATAAATATGACATATAAATTTGTACGGAGTAAGAGCAAATATGAGCTAAACAATTTGTAAAGATAATTCATTCTTATAATAACAAATAAGATTTATATAAAAATCTCAATTTCACCACATAAAGGTCCTTTCACTTCTTCTGTTCTACTTTTAAGAAAAACCCTAAAACAAAATATATCTAAATAACTTCAAAACTAGACAGACTAGACTAGTACTAGCCCACTAAAATGCACATGATCCTGGCCTTTCCGCTGGGATGCACATTTACATACAACCGATTGTTTTTTATGTTTATTAGAAAAAAATAATAATAATTGACTTTTAAATTTTAATTTTCTGTACAGTTTGTTTCCTTTGAAAATGAAACAAATAAATAAACCATAAGAGAAAACTAAAGAGTGGCTTTGAAAATATAATTAATTTCATTTATTTTTTATAAAGAACTAACTAATTTTACAGCAAATAGAACAGATAAAAGCAGAAACATAAGTTTCCACTTCCAAGCAAAACCCTACAACAAAATATATAATATATCTCGATAGCTCCATAGCTAGGCAGACTAGCACTAGCACACAAAAGTGCACATTCGCGAACTTGGCGGTACCGCTGGGATGCACCACATTTGAATAAACGTTTTTAAATATATTTACAAACACACAAAAAATATCGTTAGAGATTTCGTTGATTTTTCTATTATGTTATTTTAGTATATATTTGTTAATTTACTTTACTGTTTGCTTCCATTGAAAATAATAATGAATAAAAAAATAAATAAATAAACCAGAAAACAAACACTAAAGGAAAATATTTGAAAAAAAATATTAATTTCATTCCTTTATAACAACTGAACGTAAAAAAAATAACATAACATCCAAATCTCACAGCAAAAAATGCTTTTTTTAAATCCAAAAAATAAAAAAATATATCTACAACAAAATATATCTAAATAACTTCAAAACTAGACAGACTAGCTCTAGCACACTAAAGTGCACATTATCGACCTTGGCCTTTACGTCGGGATGCACCACATTTGCATATAAACGCGGCCGACGGCGATACGATTATCGCGGACCGGACTGGTTGGTTCACGCAACCAGTTTCACGTCTTGGAAAAGTGATAGTACCTACTTATTTGTGGAGAATTTGTGTTTTAATGCAGTGTGGGCTATGTGTGGTAGGATTCACTTTCGGTTTCAATTTTGCTTGTGTGCACGAAAGGTTGTGGGTTCTATTACCAGTGGAGGAAATTAAACATTTAACATTTTCTAATCTTCGATCTGGAAATGGAGAAAAAGTCCAGTTCGCGGCGTTCAGTTCCGCCATACAACACACAATGCCTAAAGAATTCGGTGTGGAAAGTGAGGGATGGAATTTCTTAACTTCATGTTCCCATTTTTTTATAATATACATAATTCCTTATTTATTTTTAGTATATTGACTAAATATATTTAAAACTTTCCTCCTATTTTCCGTGACATAGAAAAAAAAAAATGTTAGCAGCCCATGACGTCCCTTACTACCAACATATTAGTTTTAAGATAATATTCTTTTGAGGAATATAATGTTATATATACTTGATGAACCAGTTACAAATAATTACCGTAAGAAAATTATAACGACAGTTACGAAATTCCTATCCTATGAATATGAGTATATCATGTGATACTTAGAAAAAAAATCGAATTTTATTCAGTTACGCCTTCGGCACAGTCAAGGCTGGGTAGGCAGAAGGATCCTGGGAACCTAGTGTTAAGACACTCCGTTCCGTTCCACACTTTCCGCCGATTTTGCGGCATTGCATAGTGAGTGGTGGAACTTAACGCCGTGTTCTGCCTTATTATCAGAGCAGAGAAATGGAAATATTAATAATTTCATTTCTTCGAGTGGGGCTTGAATCCTCAATCTGACGCGTTTACAGTCGCTTATGCCCCCGCGCCACGACAGGCTCCAAGTCATATTTATTAATATATAAACCCCCCAAATTCAAAAACAGTCTTTGAAAATAACACCTATATATTATTTTTTTTTATTTATTTACTTTTTTTTTTCAAGGGAAACAAACAGTACATTACAAAAAATTAACTAATAACACACTTAAATTAAAACAGAAACCAATAAAGTTTCCACATCTTATTATTATTCAATTTATAAACTAATAATGGTAGTAAAAACTGTGATTAAATAAATGTTATATGGATTTATAGTTATTAGCCAAGTTAGAATAATATAGGCGATAACTAAGAAAAAGTTAAGAAAAGGGCCATACTATGTGAATGAATCTGTAGTGTTTGGTTGTATAAAGTGAAGAAAATATAAAACTATGTCGATGTTTAATATTGGAAGATTTAATTCTGAGTTCAGTATATCTCGCAGTATATCTCGCAGGGATCCAGCGAGACTCACATTGCATCACATTGTATCCCACACATGGCAGGGTAGGCAGAGGGACTTTGGGAACCTAGTGTTAAGACAGTCCGTTCTGCCGAATTTGAGGCATTGCGTGTTGAGTGGCGGAACTCAACGCCACATTTTGCCTATTACCAGAGCGAAGAAATGAAAACATTAAATATTTAAATTGAAAATATTAAATATTTCATCTCCTCGAATGGTGATCGAACCCACAACTTGTTGGTTACAGTCACAAGCTTGTGCCGCTGCTCCACAACAGTATGTAGTTATGCTAAGAAATATAAGGGATTTAAGATTGCCTTTTTTTAAATAAGCAGGAAGAAACAGAATTTTACATATACAATTTTACACCAGTATCTTGATATTTATTTGTAGTTAGAATATCATCGTCTTTTATACTATTTTGTTTTATATTTGAAAGTCTATCAGGTTGGGGGTTCGATTCCAACTTGAAGAAATTAAATATTTACTATTTTAATTTCCTCACTTTGGCAACGAGGTAGAGTGAGGCGCTGAATTTTACTGCTCAAAATTTCCTTATTGCCTTAAATAGGGCAGAAAACTGAGAACTAAACAGTCTATCCTGTTAGGCAACCAACATGGCAATATGTATTAGGCTTAATAATACATGCAAGAATTTCTATACAACATTAAAAAAAGTTTTTTTAAATCTAAATTTAATTAACTTTAATGTCAATAATCTTGACTATTAATTAATAATTGAAAATATAGAATTTTGGATAGCCAAGTAAATGCTAAGCTTACTGCGCGTTTAGTAAGACAATTGACAAGTAGTCACTTTACATAATTATATTTGTATATAAAATATATTAATTTCTTATACAATGTATTGAATAAAAAAATACAGCAACCGTCTTAGAGAAAGTAAGTATAATTTAAAACTTCACTAAACATATAGATCAAGCAAATAATATTCAATTATTATATATACTATTTTTTTAAAATGTGACCGCTCAGTAGGCAGAACTAGAACTTGAGAACCTATTGTTAGGGCACTCCTTTCCGTTTCCCATTTTCCGCTAAAATAAAGGCATTGTGCGTTAAGTGGCGGAACTCAACGCCGCGCTCTGCCTTGTAACCACACAAAAGAAATGAAAATTTCCTCGAGTGGATATATACACACATATATATATATATATATATATATATATATATATATATATATATATATATATATATATATATATATATATATATATATATATATATATATATATATATATACATATATATATATATATATATATATATATATATATATATATATATATATATATATATATATATATATATATATATATATATATATATATAGCTTAATAATTTATTATGATTAATCTAAGCTACTGATCCTACTTTAAGTTACTTTAGGTAACTTAAAGTACTACTACTTTGAAAAATTTATTATTTTAAGCATATAAACATTCGTATTATCTAAATTTCCTCGATTTTATTACAAAATATATTAGGGTCTCATCACTTAACTTATAATGCCTATAAAATCGAAACAAAAAAAAATTAAATATCAAAGCTCGGTGAATTTTTATTATATACTCTGTATCACTTCAGTAATCGCATCATAAGTACGTACTTACTTGTAAAGTCGATTAATGAAATATTTATTAGCAATAAAACGCTTTAGTGTAAAATTAAAAATATATATATACGTATATTTAGTATACAGTTTTGTTTTAGGAGGTCCGCGACATTTTATTGCCGACTGATCGTAAATAAGTTACAAAAAAGCTTTAAAAACGTTGTAATGTTATTGTCGTTCGGCTGAACTTGGCGTATCTGTCCTATATATTTCTTTTATAGTCTGTGCTGTAAAAAGAGCGCGTAATAAAAATTAAGGAGAGTGTCTTGTATGAATTTACATGTTTATGTACTAGAGATTTGTTTTGTATGTTTCTTATTGTTTTGGTTTTTTCATACAAATGCAAAAAAGATTCTTTTTCTATATTTTTATATCATTTCTGAAAAAGATATTAAGTTATCCATTATTTAATTATAAAAATGAAAGACGGTAGCCATTATTAGTTATTTATTGATATGCGTGTGATTTTATTTATTGTTCTACTTTTTGATTTTTATATGAGTGATAGAAATATTATGCTAATTTTTCTAAAAAAAAAATATGGCCTAATTTTTATTACTTATTAATTTTTAATGATATTATTAATTGTCATTATAAAATATATTATAATCTATACCGTTAGTATTATTTATTAAGACATTAAATCAGAAAACGATGCAATTTAATTAGATTATAAGCTTTAATATTTAAATATAATGGCGCCAAAAATCTATAACTATACATAAATGGCGGCATTTTCATATATAGATAAAAAAATTACCTGTATGACAATAATCTTCCAAATAGTGCCTCGCCGCCCGCTGCACAATCGAGTAATACAGGCTCACAGAAGATGCAAGCGCCATCTTACTTCTTCTTCTCGCTACTTCTGTCCGTCCGTCGATATAGTTTACTCCGTGTGTGTTACAGTGTCATTTGAAATGAAATAAACTCAAGTGTAGAAAAACTCAAACCGTTTCAACTGCATTAGTTTGTGATTGGAAATTATACGAAATTAAATGAACGAACCAAAATAAAGAAACCTAGTGTGATAAGTTGCGGTTACCAGGAATTATGCCGAAAATTGTTTTTGTGTACGAAATAGTTTCACGTTGTTCCATTTTTTGGAGGTCCGAAAAGTCACAATTTTTAAAATTTAGCGCACATGACGCGATAAACCGCCGTCCGATACGCGAAATGAAACACGTAAGAATAAAATAAATAACGTGGTGGATGCGGGCGGCGCGCGCCGCGGTGTCAGCGAGACTGCCGCCCGACTCACTTTTTTTTTACTTCCCCTGCCTGGGATGCTGAAACGTACAGCCGATCGCCTTTATTATCGGATTTGTGATTTTTCATATAAATATTGCTTTAAAATATTCGGGAAATTGGAGTTCCTTGTGTTTTCCTTATTGAATATTTAAAATAAAGTCTCATAAGATTTTTTTGTTGGTCCCATTGTAAATGTTTCGAATGTGAATCTTATATCAATAAATAAAAAAAACAGTATAAATTATATTATAATGACACAATTTCGCTAATATATGATTAAATTATATCAAAATAAATTATAAAACATATAAAAAACAAGAATTCAACTTGAACAAATTTACAATATGCATAATATATAAAATATTCTAATCAGATTCGTATTAGCGGAACAATTTGCAAGCGCTGTGGTGAAAAGGCGGGAAAATAAGTTTCCCGCCGACTACTCGAGACATGCGTACAGAAGACGGCCACTTGTAAGGACGTTCCGAATTTGTCTAATAACTTCCAAACAATAATAATATTGTAAATTAAAAAATATATATTATATTTTTCAATAACGTTTGTCTTTATTAAAATTTGTATATAATTTTTAAAGTTAATATTAAACATAAAATATTTACAAAAGTTTCAACAAGTAATTGTTCAGTTCCGTCACGCCATGTTTCCCATATTAACGATACAATTACAGATGTAAGTACGAGTTACATTAAAAAAAAAGATTAATTAAATGTGATTATTATATAACAAAGCAAATAGTCAATTAACATACATCAATTCACAAAGTTCTCATAATGTTATATTATTTAGTAGACAGCTTATCGTCAACATAATCGGATGCTGTGCAATTATGACGAAACCCTTTAAAAACGATTCGCGTAAAAATAAGGAAAAAAATGAGAAAAATGTTCATCAACGCGACACGACACCCCTCGACCCCCTGCGGGGCGGCGGGAGGTGCGACAGAGACGGTGCTACCAACATAGAGCTGTGCCCCTCGGTGCATCGCCGTACAACTTTCATACTAAAACTACCCGCGTCGCGCAGATATGCCTTGATTATTGAAATGTCCTATAAATGTTTAACTCAAATAAATTTTCAACCCAAACTTTATAACTTTAAGGTTTATTTTCTATTAATTTTGGCCCCTGCACATTGCGTGCTGTCCCGCTGAAGTTTTGGACTCGTGCATCTGTGGGCACACCCACACGTAAACGCTAACTTTAGCCCGTGTCCGTACACACTGCACCTACACACACACACGTACAAACTTCCTTGTGAAGTGTCGTTGTGTGTGTGACCATGGCTGTGTGCGTGCAAAAGTTGATATTGAAGTTTTCGGTAGACTTTCTTTGTGTCAGTAATTTTTTTCGTGGAGTTGCGCCAGTGTGCGCGGGTCAGTGTGATTTTTTTCAAGTTTTTCTCTACGCACACATGCGTGGTTTGTTTGTACGCCGCTGTTTGCTTGTGTGGGGAGAACGCCCGTTCTTTGTACCCGGGGATTGTAAAAAATGTCGTATTGGATTCTAGCTGTGCTAATGAATGATAGATACGAATGGTATTGGTACTCCTACACTTGAAAATCTGATGCGGAATATGCAAGTATGTTTTTTTGTGCATACGTCGGTGCTCTTTTTGAATATAGAAATTTGGAATTGAATTTCTGCGTACATTTTTGTCGATGGGAGTGATTACTATTTGAGTGGTGTTTTAATTTGATTAAAAACGGTATACCTTTCATATGGAAATATGGTATTGCTTTGTGGATATGTACATGCATATTGCATACGTTGCCTGTGCTTTAAGTAATGTAGTTTACGATCCCGCGACTATTGGAAACGTTATTCCAGTAATTACATTTTATTTTAATTTTTTTTATCTGACGCACTATTCTGAGAGCTACCGATTTCCCGTTCGTTTCCATTAAAATTGCTTTGGTGAAATGATGAAATTTTCAAACTTTGATATATTCGAAAACACCAGATATAGGATCAATTTCTTTATCTTTCTGCATCTCGTAATTTTGGGGTGCGTAAAGAGAATTTTATCATACGAATACACTGTGATTCATTTTTCTTCCTCGATGTGTATTAATATCGAAAACCTATTCGGTTAGTGTTTTTTCTCTCATATAGCAGAGTAATATAGTGTCAAGACTTTCTATTTCTCATTTCCCCCCTAACTTTGGACAGGCGATAGTCAACACCACCCCTTTTCTACCAGAGAAAATGGAAATATATAATATTTCATTAAATGAACGGGAATTAAACGCACAACCGTCGCGTTTCTCGCCTGTGTACCTTCGTTAGTAATCTCTAATACTTAATTTCTGCATATTTTAAATAAATTGTAAGTTCAAATAATATATATAGGTATATATATATATATATATATATATATATATATATATATATATATATATATATATATATATATATATATATATATATATATATATATATATATATATATATATATATATATATATATATATATATATATATATATATATACCTATATATAACAAAGTGTAAAATAGGTTGTGGGATCCCCACTCGAGGAAATGAAATATTTAATGTTTTCATTTTTTCGCTCTGGTACAAGGCAAAACGCGGCGTTGAATCCCGCCACTAAACACGAAACGCCTCAAACTCGGCGGAAAGTGGGGAACGAAAGTGGAACGCAGTGTCTTAACACTAGGTTCCCAATTTTCCTCTGCCTACCCTGCCTTGTGCGGGATACAGCGTGAAGCTGAGTGAGTGAGTGAGTAATAAAATAACAGGAACATATCAAACCTAGTCAGTCAGCTATTTTACCATACACACTTGTAATACCTCATACCTCAATTATAAATATAACTTGGTTAAATGTCAGGGCTACATGTAGCAAATTAAAACATAATTCTTTATTATGTTTGGTGAAAATTAATTGGCGATACATATTTAATATCGATATTGATTTTGTTAATTTATCTGACCAAATTACTATTTATATTTTTTCTTGGTTTTAAAGCCATACCGAGGAGGGAGAGGGGAGAAAGAAAATTTAGTGTGAAAACACTCCGTTCTTCTCTTTCCTTCGGATTTTGAAATATTGCATGAACAAAAGAAATTATACCTTAGAGTGGGTATCGAACTTATTACACAGGGATTCAGAGTCAAACGATATTCCATTACGTCTTGATGGTAATAAATTAAAAGTTATTATGACATAGTCCCTACACGACAATCGAATGGATCATGTACATCAAAATGGAAATAAAAACTTTGGTATTTTCGAGATTTGACCAAAAAAATTAGACTTTCTCATTTTAATAAAATCTTTTTTTTGCTATCAATCCTAAATGGTTTAAATAAGTAAACAAAATGCCGTTTTTATAAAAATAAATATAATTACTTCTTATAACTTATTACATTTACAAATACTTACATAAATATATGTATGTAGTTTAAATTGAGCTTAATAGTAACCTTCGAATATGCACTTCCTCAATTCTCCACTCTCTTTACTTGATATAATCGCGCATTACATAAATTTTGTCTATGGTTCGGAATCACAGAACAATTTAATTATTATTTATATATAGTTTGATTATTGTCTTTGGTTCGAGTAAAATTTTGGTAATATTTGCTCTATTTAAAGTTGGTAAATTATTTTATATTTAGAAAATTTTGTTTATCTTGATTCAATTATTTCAAACTAAAATGAACATTAACATATTTTTTCTCAAAAATTTTAAAATAAGTAAGAAAACTATACAATTTTATGATTTATAATGATCAGCAATTGGAAATTATTATACAATATCACACTTACTTAACTAGATATTTCTATAATTTAATTAAATAAATTATATAAAAACTAATATTTCAAATACTTCATACTACCTATAGACAATATATAACAAAAATATAATCTTGAATAAGAAATATTCATAATAATTTTTAACGTCATGCCATATCTAAGAGACCGTATATTCTGTAACCACAGAGCAAATCACGAGAGCTCTACATTCGACCACATTATTTACATTTCACTTTTATCAACCAGTGTTGTCTGGCACTTCACAGTTTAAACTGTCTTAATTTTATTATTTTTATGTAACTAACTTAACGGAAGTTCTTAGAAGTAAAAAAAAGATTATGGATTCGTTTTTGTGAGGCCTGTAGTGGCACAGCTGTATAAGCGTGTGACTTCAAACGCGACTTTGTAGTTTCGAATCCCACCCGAGGAATTGAAATATTTAATATTTTCAAATTAAATATTTAATATGTTGATTTCTTAGCTCTGATAACAAGGCAAAGCGCAGTTCCGCCAATCAACACGCAATGTCTTAACTTCAGCGGCAAGTATGGAACGTAACGGAGTGTCTTATCACTAGGTTCCCAAGTGCCCTCTGCCTATCATGTGCGGATTTCCGCGCGAAGCTAAAAGATGTTAACGAGTTAATATGTTGTTAGTACTATTTGAAATAAATGTTTGTTTGCTGAAAAATTAGGATGAAAAATGGAAAATAGTGTTATTTTCTGTTACTATAAGTGTTTAGCATTTTCCTAACTTATATTTTTCTCAGGTCATCACGTCGAGAACGTCCTGTTCCTGAACTTAGGCCTCATGTAAGGCCAAAAATCTTGTCTCGATCAGCTAGCATCCATTCTCTGTCAGCTAACTTCTTCAAATCGCCTGTCCAAGCTGTACAGCGTTCTATACCACGCTTGCCTAAATCGGACTACACTCCAACACGTGTCGGCTCCATTGACCGTGGTTACGCCTGGCTATGACCGGCCCAGTTCCACTTCAGCGAGCTTATTCTTTGCTTATTATCGTTGATTTTGGTCTAGCTTACACCTCAAGTATCAATTTTTTAAGGCCAATAGTTAAAGTGAGTAGTAAAAGAGAGAGAGAGAGGCATTAACAAGAAACACAATATCTACGATACTGGAAGAAGATCACGTAAAAAGACTTCGTGAAAAGGGGGAATGTGTGGAGAGATTGATGACAGTAGAAATTAAGAAGTCAGAATTGGTTTAAGCAGCATTTGGTGCTCCGTGCTTTCTGGCTACCTCCCTAGGGAGTCCAGTCACTCAGTAATAGAATAGAAATAAAAGTTTTATATGCAGCGATTAAGTTGATACAAATATACATACATACATAAATCCAATACATACTTCTTAACTATGTTTTTTAGTATTTTTTGTTGATTTTAGCTAATTTTAAACTAATTTATATGCAACTTTTTCCTAACAAAAAACTATATATCTATTAATATAGTCTAGTCTTTTGTATGATTACTTTTATTGAGTTTATTTTGAGCTTCACGTTGTATTTCACACATGCTGGCTAAGCTAAGGGAACCTGGGAACCTTACAACTAGTTAAGACACTGGTTACGTATTACGCATAAATATACTTCCTTTCCTCAATTATTGAGGCATTGCGTGTCGAGCGGTACGTCCTGACGGACTTATATGATTTTTTAAGTTTAAAATTAGGTATCTATTATGCCTTATTATTTTCAGACCACATAACAACTAATGCTATTATATATGTTGAGATATAGTGCTTATAGAAGCGGTAGATTGTTTAATTAAATAATATCTTACCGTGGTGTACTGGAATGGCAACCTACCCAACTTACGTAAACACAACAATCGTGGATTCGATTCCCGTTTGATTAACTCTATATATCCCGCTATTTGCGGGAAACAATATGAAGTTCAACTTCACGTTGTATCCTGTACGTGGCAGGTTAAGCAGTGGTAATTTGGAAAATCTAGTGTTAAGACACTCCGTTCCGTTGCCCACTTACCGCCGAATCAGAGTCATTGCGAGCTATGTGACGAAATTCAACGCCAGGCCTTGTCTTGCTACCAGAGCAAAGGCAGTGAAAACATTAAATGTTCACTTAAAAGTATGAAATATTTTCATTTCGTCGAGTGGGAATTGAACCAGTCGTGTTGACAGTCACATTCTTGTGCCCTTGCGCCACTGCAGGCCTTAATGTATGTCATTATGATGTTAAAAGACTTTTTTTAAACATAAATTGTAACTTTTAAGTTTCACATTTGGTACTATTAATTTGTATAAATAAAATATAATGGCATACATTTTATAAACTTACATATCTATTACTGTACAATTATTTAATATTTGAATAATTTCAAAGCGTTTTTTACATAAAGGTTATATTTAAACAAT
This sequence comes from Eueides isabella, assembly GCA_019049475.1. Taxonomy (NCBI): domain Eukaryota; kingdom Metazoa; phylum Arthropoda; class Insecta; order Lepidoptera; family Nymphalidae; genus Eueides; species Eueides isabella. Next base: position 2,520,030 of record CM032394.1, on the reverse strand, counting down.
TTCAGCATGCACTTTACTCTAGCGCATACTTTTAAAAAAATTAAACACGCTGTTTTTAGAGTAATTGAAATTTTAAAGAGTGAGGTTGCAAAAATATTGCGGAAAGATTACATACAGCCTTTATGATGTTAGCGTATTGCTTAAACAGATTGCATGTAGCGATGTAAGTATTTGGAATTGTAATTACTTTTAAATCATTTTTGTGGGGAAAGCTCTCGTGGTGCAGCACAAGCGTGTGACGTGAAAGCGAAACGTCGGTTGCGGCTTCTATTTCTACTTGGGAAATGAGTTGATTCATTCAACAGTTGAAAATTAAGGAGTGTCTTAGTACAAAGTCCCTTTTGCCTTTTATGTTATGCAGAAAACAAGATGAAATTACTTGTTTATTTTTAACTTACTTAGCTTCACGCTATATACCTAGCGGAGTAGGCAGAGTACGGTACGGTCTCGGCAATCCTCTTTCGCCTCGTCCATTCCATACTTGCTCTTCGATGGGTCCTCATGCTTTTCAGGTGAATTTCCTCCAGTATCCTCGATACTGTGTTTTCAAAGGTCAACCGAGGTCTCCCCCTCCCTCTCTTTCCACTCACTTCTCACTTTTATTTTTAATATAGAAATAAATGGTACTTTTAATGCGCTTTCGTTTTGTTGATTATAATGATTAGTGTTTATTTTATTTACCTTTTCATTATCTAAGTCTGAATTTGCTATTTCTAATGAATGTTCTCATGTAAACATCTATTTAATTAATCTTTTAAGCAACAAGTACATATATTTGAAGTTTCAATACTTTTACGATAATCTATGTGTGTAAATAGTAACTAGTGATATATATGATCAACTGTAACAACTGATTAGTAACAACTAATTTCTAACAACTTATTATTAGATATAAAAATTGATTAAAATGTGTAATTGAGGCCTGTCGTGGCGCAGCGGCACAAGAGTGTGACTGTAACCGACAGGTTCTGGGTTCGACCCCCGGTCGAGGAAATGAAATATTTAATATTTTCAATTTAAATATTTAATGTTTCATTTCTTCGCTCTGGTAATAAGGCGAAGCGCGACGTTGAGTTCCGCCACACAACACGCAATGCCTCAAATTCGGCGGAAAGTGGGAATCGGAAGTGGAACGGAGTGTCATAACACTAGGTTTCACTTCCGTTTCCTCTGCCTACCCTGCCTAGTGCAGGATACAGCGTGAAGATGAAAAAAAAAATAAAAAATAAAATGTGAACCTTACACATTAGAAGATACGCAGAAAAATTTATAATATATCTGAACGGATAACGGGAAATTCGGATGACGGACGGACAAATTTGTAAATACCAAATATGTTTAGAATACATACATTGTAGATAAAATCATTATATTTTTCATTTCTTTCCTGCTATTAATTAAGGCTGCTTATTTATTATTTTATATGGTAGTTCGATCTGAATAAAACAAGTTATAAACTGCAACCAACGTATTCAGCAGTTAGTGGAGAAAACCCAATATTAAGACACTGTTCTTCTGTTCTTTTTTTGTTACTCTTCACGCTATATCCCGCATATGGCAGGGTAAGCAGAGGGAACTTGGGAACCTAGTGCTGAGATACTCCATACCACTCTCCATTTTCCGCCAAATTCGAGACATTATATGTTGAGTTGCTTTACTTAACACCGCGCTTAGCCTTGTTAACAGTGCAAATAAATGAATCATTAAATAATTAATTTAAAAATATTCAATGATTCTTTTCTTCGCTCTCGAACTCACAGCCCGTCGCGTTTATAGTAACACGCTAATATCTCTGCCCCATTCAGACGTCATTTCTACTACATTTATTTCACAATTCTATATATTGACATAATCCAAAAACTTAACAAGCAAGATCAATCTACGCTGGCGCAAGTGGCTGAGCTATCAACGTTCGCGTAAGACAGACCACTCTAACTAATGATATGCATTAGTGTTCGTATATTAATCTTCCGAATACCACGTTATTAGATGGCAAAAAACGGAAAAAGTATAAAAGAGGTCAGTAACTGGACCGAGAGTATAGTTGTTGACGGTACAGTCGCAGAAGCTTGTTGTTCTTCGTTTCTTTGTTTATTTTCACGCTGTTTGCCGTATAAAAGGGCTGCGTGAAGAGAGATTAGTGTCAAAACACTCAGTTTTTCGTATTTTTTTGATTTTAAAGAAATAAAGATATTTTGGATTGCGTCGCTAAACGGGTGCGGAACTAAACGCTGCGATTTTTCTTCTCTTCATGTACGAAGTTTTTTAAAGCTTGATTTATTAATACCTTTTTATTTTATTTCGTTTAAAACAGTTATAATAATATCATTTATGTTCACAAGTTCGTATATAAATAATATTTTTTTATTACTTCTTGCTACAATCATTCTTAATACAAGTGAAATAAATAAAAAAAAACATTTTTTTTCACTTCATGTAATTAAAATGTTTACAATTCATAAAATTGTTATATTTTTAACGTCAATAAAAGTTAAAAACGACGGGAAATAACAATTATTTACAATGACTACAAATATATAACAAAAACAAAATCCTTATGTCCTTATCTTGCTGACGTAGAAATACACCGTTTCCTAGTATCAGTTCCTTTCAAGGCTCAAGAAAAATCACAACTTCTAAATACTAGTGAGTACTAGAGTCTTATTTTTTTGTTCAGATGTAATTACATTATTAGCTTCAAGTTGTATTCCCTATAATATATATAGCGGGAAAGCCAGAGGGCACTTAGTTAACGATATTTCTTGCCTTACTATCTTAGTAAAACTCTACTCACTTATTCAGCTTCACGCTGTGTTCTGCACATGGTAGGGTAGGCAGAGGGAACTTGGGAACCTAGTGTTAAGACACTCCGTTCTGCTCCAACTTTCCGCCGAATTTTAAATATTTCATTTCATCGAGTGGGGATCGAACAACCTGCTACGTTCACAGTCACACGCTTGAGCCCCTGCGCCATGACAGGTATCCTCTAGAACGATCAAAACAAAACAAGTTCAAGTGGGCATCAAACCTACAATCGTCATGCTGCAATCCAACTGCAATAATGTAATTTTATTATTATATAATATATTTCAATAGCTCTAGTTTTTAAAATATACATTTTACAATAATATGATTTAGTTTTTTTATATGAAACCGTATTAAAAGTGTACCCAGCGGGTGTACCATATATGTATGTAAACAGCACACTCTAGGCTCGGACCATGCAAGTTTTGCCTTAGTGTGGATATTACCAAAATTTTATAGACAAATATTTATTTTTTTAAAACTTTGAAAATATTTAAAATTTTACTTTTAAACTATTAAACAGTTTATGGTCATGATTATTTATTCTTCTAAATTTATATGAATATACAATAAAAAAATAAAGTAATTTTTACATTTTTTAAATGACACAGAAGATTGTATAGGTAACGAATCCGCACCCATTAGCCATTCGAATCCCGTCTAATTCTTTAAACGTTATCGTAAATTTACGTTATATTACTGTGAACATAAGTGATATTATCATATTATTACGTTATGTAAAAAAAAAGTATCGTAATTTTATTTTAGTTCAATATATACTTTATGAAAAACAAAAAAAAAGTTAAATTTAAATATATACGAACACTTTCCCTACTATGGAAATTTGATAACGATCACAAACATGAAATATAATGATCATATCCATATAACTATTAACAAGATGAGATAAGAAACGCAAGATGATTGTAATTATCTGTACAAAGTTCCAAAAAGCCCAATTATAAGTCGCTTCAGTACGTCGGTACTCGGTAGCAGCTGTTTGAGCGTTGCGTTAGTGTGAAGATACCTTTACTGTAATTGACATGTAATGTACTTTACAGTACATATTTTATCTGCATTACCATATTTTTTGAATTCATATAATTTCTTGCAGGGTAGGCAGAGAAAAAAGAGTGAATAAACACTCCGTTTCTCGATTTACTCTTGAGCCAGACGTCACAGTTACGTTACGAGAGCATCAAATATGTCAAAATACTATTACCAGTATATAAAAGGGTATATAATAAAATATTTAACAATCATTGTTTTACACTTTCCATTTAATTTTAAGATGTTTAGATAGAATGGTTCTTTGTCCCGCTTGTATCTCTGAGTAGAGAGATAGAACAGAGAAGCACTGTTATCTCTGAGTAGAGAGATAGAAAAGAGAAGCACTGTTCAATTGTGCCTATTTAACTATAACTATACAAATAGAAAAAATAAATAAACTACATATTACAATCTCCTTTTTTTCAACTTCACTCTCTTGTGGCAAGGTAAAATGGGTGTAAGGTGAAAGCGGAATTAGGAAACTTAGTGTCAATACACGTTCGAGTTTGATGCTTAAATGAATGATGTCAGAATTAAACATCATATTTTATTAACTACATCAAAGAAATTTAATTATCAAATATTTTCTATACTAAATTTATCTGACTCCTACCTAGCCTTTACTAAATAGTAAAAATAATAAGAAAAAGTTTTGACATGAAACATGCCTCATTCTAAGTGCTGTATCAGATGCAGTGGTCTACATTGAAAGAAAACGAATTTGATCTTGGATAACTAAAGACTCACAAGCGTGCGACCATAGATGCGACAGGTTGTCCCACTCGACAAAATGAAATATTTATTAAATTTCTTCCCTTTGAAAATAAAAATTTTGCGGCGTTAAATTCAACCTTTCAACACGTTAACTTCAAATTTGGTGAAAAGTAGCGAACGGAAGTGTCATAACGGAAACGTAGGTTACCAAAATCCTTCAGCCTACCTTGCTATGTCCGGGATACAGCGTGGAGCTGAAAAAAAGACAAATGTTTCTTAAGATCAGCCGTGTTCAAACTGTTCAATTTTATAATATGCGAATTGATATAGATTTAAACTATATTTCTTAAAATTAACTCGTCTAGTGAGAACAATTAAAAAAAGTATTAAAAATTTTTATTAATGTTCTTATCAAATTTATGACCAGTTACAGTTTAACTTTATCTCGATATTGCCTCACTATCTCTCATAAATGTCTTTTATTTCTGGAGCTTTCAAAACATATCTTTTTTATATTTTTCTCGAATAGGAAGTACTAGATTTTGTTATTGCGTTAATTTTTATAACCTTTTTGTTAATAATTAAGCGAGTTTTAAGAACAAGATACCTTATAAATTATAACTTCAGGCCACTTATGGCGTAGGACCACGACAACAACCACAACTACTTTTTAATGTTTATATATTGTCGACCCTGTGTTTATATACGAGTATATTTATAACCGAAGAATATCATGATCTAATCGTAGGCAACAACTTTTTATGCTTAGATGATGATTGATTAAGATGGATTTGATAGATCTAACCTAACCCACCGCTTGGCCGCAGCTTTTGAAAGCAAGGTAGAAGGCCTGGCAGTTAGTTTGGACATGGAGAGGTTTAATCGATTGTGCGCTGTTGAAGTTGCGTCCAGCATCAGTATAATGGACCTTAGCGTTTCAAGTGACTGTCAGTATCGCGATCATCTGGTAAGCAAAACCAAATTGGCCTAAAAGAAACTGGGGGATGATCGCCAGAGAGAGACAGTCATCACGAGAAAACTGCGATTGTTTGACCTCATATGGAGTATTATTCTCACTACTGAGCTCGTGTACTCAAGTACCAGCATGAAGCATTTGATCGCATACAACGTATAGCCGTTCGAATTGTTGAGAATGGAAAATGGAGGAAAATACTTTGCCGCAATAAATTGAGGAGAATTATTTACCCCTCTATGGGCGAAGGTGATCACTTCCATCAGGTTACCAGTACGCTTGTACGTACTTTGTCTTTTCCATAAAAAAAATACATACAGCCTCCACTTCCTATGTTAGTGATGTAGCAACAAATAAAATTTCAGCGTTTAAAATCCTGTGGTTTTGTCTATGTGTTACATGTATGTCACTTAGTGATGGAAAAATTTTATTAAACCTATTATATATTAAAGGAATTAACAAATTTATTATCTCCTTCGAGTGGCCTCCATATTCACGCCATGTTCGTGGTCTCTAATTCCATTCGATTTATGAATAACGTTTATTATTTGTTTCCACGGTCACGATTAGACGAAGCACAGTGTTAAGTTACGTGGTCTAGAGAGTATACTGTCTCGCTTCAACATAAAGTGTACTCAGTAGTTGTATAAAGATAACTAAAGCACCTCGCGTTATACATTATGTAACTTGTTACTATCTTCTCATAGTAAGGCTTCTTATACTCCAGTGCCTCAGAGACGATAAGCCGCCGATCTTGGTTTTAATCTCAAATTTCATCAAAACTCGTAATCGTCGACGAGAATAGATCGGTCGATGTGATTCCTTTAATTCTCTAGAAATAATCATGTCTTTCACATGGTTTTTTTCCTCAGTCTCTTACTGAATCCTGCTAAAGGCAGGGTGGACAGAAAAAAATGGAAAACTTATGTTAGTTTTAACAAGTGTTTTAATAACTGACTTCAACTTTAAATTATCACGTTTGATTTACTCTTGGCTAGTATGTCAAATAATAATAATAAAAAAGTAGACTTTATTGCACAGTAAAGAAATCACAACACACATAAAAAATGTACTCGTAGTATACACATTATTAACATATATTATGCATTTATATTATTTTCATACAAGCGCATAAAATTTCAATGTATCTCGATTAGAACTGATAGTTTAATTGGTATTGGTACTTGAGCGGTTTCCAAAAGGCGCAGGTTCGAATACGCCTACGTCGTATTTTCCTTTCGTTTTTATTTAATTAGTTTAATTACTTTGAATAATGTTGAAACGTCTAAAGAGATTTTTATTTCTCTGGTTGTAGAAATTTAAGATTAAAGGAGTAATTTAAAATTATATATCACTAGTATAGTAATATATAAATTTGACTAGACTCTAGCTATATTAGAATACGCGGGATACAGCGTGAAGCGTGAGTGTCGGAACTCAACACCGCGCTTTGCCTTGTTGCCAGAGCAAAAAAAAAAATAATAATAATAAATATTTTGTTTCCTCGAGTAGGGATCAAAGCTTGAACTTTTTACGTTCACGCTTGTGACTCCACGGTTACGGCTCTTTTAATATTTTAAAATTTACAGTGTAAGTAAGACATATTAATGAATATGTACATAAAAATAAAAATCCAACGAATTTATCCAACGTCATATTTATAAAGTTCCGTATATATTTAACAAAAATAAAATATGAACCACAGATATGGTAAAATTTATTTAGTTGTCCAAAGCTTGCAACATGCTCAATCAATGTAGCTTTTAAATATGCTTTACACTTCCGCTTTTGAGCTTTATACTGGTATTTATTTTTGTATAAACTTTTTAAATTATTTGTGTTGGATATATTTTTATTTGTATGATAGAATGTAATGAGTTATTACTGCTCGTGTGCATAGTGGTGCAGTGGTACTGAATCTGACCATAACTGCAGTGGTTGCGGATTCGGTCCAGACCTGGAGAAAAATATTTAAACTTTACCGCTCAACATTCAATGTCTTTATATGAAAAATGGAGGCGGAGTGTTTCGACATTTCTGTCTGTCTACGCTGTACGTCTACATGTATGCGGGATAAAGCATGCAATTATAAAAAAAAAACACTTTTATTTTACTTCATTAAGGAATGTCATTCAAATTAAGGTTATTTATTTCAATTAAAAACCATTCAATTCCATGCAGAAAAATTAAATATCTCACTCACTACACAATGTCCCGAAAAGTAAATGGGATTTGTCACTTATTCTCCACGAAGTGAATGTACTACGTATCTTATGTTTACCCGGTTTTATGCATGGTTTGCGTGAAGCTAAAAAAATATTCTTAATATTTTAAATGAAACATTTTTAACCGGATTAATCGCGTATATTGATTGTTAAACATGTTTTTTGGAAACCCGGCGTTTCCAACATTTTACAGTAGTCCGTGGTCACGGGTAGACTCAGTCTACACTAAATACTAAAAGTGTTTCATTTAAAATGTGTAATAATCGCGCAAATCAAAGACATTATTATATTCTTAATTTTTTTTTTCAGTTTCACACTGTATCCCGCACTTGGTACAGTAGACAGACGGGAACTTGGGAACCAAGTGTTAAAATACTCCTTTCGATTCCCGCCTTTCTGCTGAACTGGAGACGTTGTCTGTTGGGTGGCGGAACTCAACGCCGCGCATTGCCTTGTTACCAGACCGAAGAAATGATAACATTAAACATTTTAAATTACCATAAAACTCTCAAAATATGAAATATTTCATTTCCTCGAGTTTTTTACCGTACCTACAACCTGATACTTTTACAATCACATGCATGATAATTTATATTAAGAAATATATTTTATCATTTAGTACTATTATGCATTTATAAAGCTTTAGAACCCTTCCACAGCTATAGCGTTAAGGTAGAAAACGAGAGTGGTCACAAGGACGACCAGTCTAGCTCCTCTGTTTAATACTTAGTGAAACGATATAAATATAATAGGATGATGTTGACTGACTGACTGACTTGACTGTAAGCGATAACGGTTGTGGGCTCGATTCTTATTCTGAAGTATGATATGTTTAATATTTTCATTTCTTCTTGCTGTACGAGGCATAGTGCGTAGTTGAGTTCCGCCGTTCAACACGCAATGTCTTCAGAATTTGACAGAATGGGAAATAGAATGTCTTAATGGCGAAGTGACTTAACACTAGCTTCCCATGAATCCTCTGCGTACCTTGGTTTCATAAAAAATATTTATAAATATATAAAAAAACACGTAACTGTACCTGTATGTGCGCCTCTTTAAAGTTCTGAATTAGGCTTTGCTACTAAAACAATATGTCCTTAAGACATAGGAGATAAAATTTAAAGTTTTAATATTATATGTTCTTACAGGACAGGTTCTTCTTATTAAAAACATGTCTCAAACGAATGATAACAGATTTTTTTTACATGCGGGTTCCAGAACGTGTTACAGATAAATCGTATATATGAAAATGCTAATTAATCAGTTTCACGTCTTAACCCGTCTTCCAGGGTAGAAACTGGGAACATAATATTAAACACTCTGCTTCCCATTTTCCGCCTAATTTTGGACATATCGTGTATTTCATGGCGGAAGTTAAGGCAGCAATTTCCTGATTTCTATATTTTACTTTCTTCGACTGAGGATTGAATCCACAACCTGACGTGTATGCAACGCGCGACAGTCAACTGAGTAATTATTGTAGAACAATCTATTAAAACATAATAAAAGACAATTTCCAAGAAAAACCCTTTAGTACAATAGTTTATATTTGTCATATTAGTTAGCACGCCGTAGGACTTAGAAAGCTGCTCTATTGAAAAGCTAGGGATGAAACCGAGAGTGGCCGCAAGGACGCCCAGTCCATCTGACGCGTGGTGCAAGTGTATACGCGCTAAAATATGTATATATATATATATATATATATATATATATATATATATATATATATATATATATATATATATATATATATATATACATATATGTATATATGAGTGAGGCTTAAGACGGTCTTGCGTGTTCTCCAGTTTGTGGTGCTCAACGCCGAACGTGTTTTTAGACATGGACAAGAACATTTTTTTTTTCAAATTAGTAGAAAAAAATAAATTTGTATAATATTATTACTGTAAGTGGCTTATCGTAAATTTTCCAACATAAAGTTACAATCCATATGATAAGGCCTTTCGTGGCGCAGGGGCACATGGGCACAAATATTTAAAATATTCAAATTAAATATTTAATGCTTTCATCTCTTCGCTCTGGCTCGTCGTATAGTTTCGTCACTCAACACGCAATGGCTCAAATTCGGCGGAAAGTAAAGAACGAAACGGAGTGTCTATCAGGTTCCGAAGTTTCCAGTGCGTACCCTGCTAGCTACGAGTGGGATACAGCGTGAAGCAGAGTAAAAATATTGTATATTTTTTTTTATTATAATATAATTTTAATTACTACCTGTAATAGGCTAATTATAAATAAATATACAGAAAATTATCATTTATTACAAAAGATATCCTTGAATTTTTACACATAGCAGAGTATGGCTGATCTTAATGTTAATTTTTTAACTCTCGTTTTCCCGTTTGCATAGAATCGAGACATTTAAACGTGAGAAACAAAGAAAGATGTAGTGTGTAAATAACTTTAATATTAAAACCAAAACAAAAATACCTATTTACTATGACAAACCTAAGATTGCAAATATATTTATGAAATAAAACATCTTTCCTCTTATTTGAATTCAAGGTACTCGTAAATAATAAATAAGTTATCAATTTAAATTTAAAGCTATAAATTGAGACCATTCAAAAGGACATTCCGCAGGTACGTAGATAGTGCAGGTAAAAACCGGTCAGTACGTAAGCGCTTCTACCGACAGGCTTGTTCAATGTTCATTATAGCAATATAATAAAATGTCTAGGTTTTATTATAAAATTGAAACTTTGGTTAATCGTGCTAATCTCCGTAACTTTCGGTTCGGATACAAACAAATCGTTTTATTATATGATATATATATATATATATATATATATATATATATATATATATATATATATATATATATATATATATATATATATATATATATATATATATATATATATATATATATATATTTTTTTTTTTTTTTTTTTTTTCAGCTTCACGCTGTATCCCGCACTAGGCAGGGTAGGCAGAGGGAACGGAAGTGAAACCTAGTGTTATGACACTTCGTTCCACTTCCGTTCCCCAGTTTCCGCCGAATTTGAGGCATTGCGTGTTAAGTGGCGAAACACAACGCCGCGCTTTGCCTTATTACCAGAGCGAAGAAATGAAACATTAAATATTTAAATTGAAAATATTAAATATTTCATTTCCTCGACTGGGGATCGAACCCAGAACCTGTCAGTCACAGTCACACTCTTGTGCCGCTGCGCCACGACAGGCCTCATATATATATATATATATATATATATATATATATATATATATATATATATATATATATATATATATATATATATATATATATATATATATATATATATATATATATATATATATATATATATATATATACATATTTAATTATTTTATTGCCGCATTGAGGTCCGGCAAGTTAGGAACGGAACGGAAGTCTAGATGGGAACAGAGTGTTTCAACACTAGGTTGCTACGTCCCTTTTGCCTATCCTGCTATGTGAGGATACAGCGTGAAGCTAAAGTACTCTTTTTTATTTAAAAACATGTACGTTTTAAAATACAGATTAAGACATAATTATGGTTTCAAGTGCAATCTTTACTTTAAAAACAAACTAAACAAATATATTGACAAGTAAGTAAATTTACCAAGGATACTTTTTACATGGATCGTGAACTGTCAGTGAGGTGTGACATTTCGAGTTGCACAAGTTGAAAGTTGATCGACATCGCTTGTAGATGTTTTTTAGGCAAAGACAACTTGGTGTTACGTCACTGGATTCTCGACTGATTCTTTGCTTTTTGATACAATATATGGTGAGAAAATTACATTTCCAAGTGGTTGATTGTGGAAATTATACATTTTACACTATTTTTCTTTCTCTCGATCAACTTTTATGGAGAATTTATACATATTAAGCAAGTATGATAGTGAGATTATTCGATAATGATTATTGTACTGTCGTTTTATAATTATTATAAGGCTCCTTTGCGATTCGCACGTCAGAATGTAGGTAATTAAGTCATTAGGACTAGGTAATGTATTTTTTTATATTAATTTTTCATAAATACATGTACCTATAAAAAGAAATATTTAAATATTTTTTGATATTATAGTTCACAAAAAGAAATTATCAGCTTCACGCTGTATCCCGCACGAGGCAGGGAACCTAGTGTTAAGACACTCCGTTCCACTTCCGTTCTCCACTTTCCGCCGAATTTGAGGCATTGTGTGTTGAGTGGCGACACTCAACGCCGCGCTTTGCCTTATTACCAGAGCGAAGAAATGAAACATTAAATATTTTAATTTGAAAATATTAAATATTTCATTTCCTCGACTGGGGATCAAACCCAGAACGTGTCAATCACAGTCCCACGCTTGTGCCGCTGCGCCACGACAGGCCTCAGTATCGTACATGTAAATATTATTGTTACATCAGCTTCTATGACTTAGACCAAGTATCTAGATCTCGCTCGTTTTCTTTCAACTTTTTCTCTTCTTGCCGTTAGCACAACAGTTCACATGCTTATTAGAATATTTCCACTCACTGTACCGTCTTAATTAAGTCACTAGCCAAGCCAAGCCATTATAAAAATACGTATTATTAAGTTCCTTGGAGTTTTAATCCGACTATGTTGAAAAAAAAAATATTCTAAGTCTGGAATCACGCTTTAATATCACTTCGACATTAATGGTGTTTCCGCATATCTCAGGAGAGTAGTGGCCGGTAAGTATTCTAATTTTAAGACACTCTTTAAATTTTTGAGACATTGTTGTTTTTAGATGGCGGAATTAGCGCCGCATATTGTCTTGTTCCCAGAGCGAAATGAAAATATATATCTTTCAGAAACAATTAATGGTAACATTTTAAAATGTTAAAACCATTTAATTCTTTTTTTCAGCTTCACGCTATATCCCGCCCGAGGCAGGGTAGGCAGAGGGAACCCGGGAACCTAGCGTTAAGACATTGCGATTCACTCCTGTTCCCCACTTTCCGCAGAATTTGAGGCATTGCTTGTTGAGTGGCGGAACTCAACGTCGCGCTTTGCCTTGTTACCAGAGCGAAGAAATGAAACATTAAATATTAAAATAAATAAATAAATTAATAATTCATTTCCTCGACCGGGGATCGAACCCAGACCCTGTTGGTTGCAGTCACACGCTCGTGCCGCTGCGCCGCGATAGCGCTCTGACCATTTAATCACGCTATTTTGTAAAATCTTTATGAAGTCTAATTAGATTAATTGACGTGTTAATGGTTTATGGACAGTAGTGTTTCGACAAATTAAGCTGCTTTAAGACGGTTAATATGTTAACTGTCTTCTTAATTTTATATCTGTTTAACTCGATGCTGATTTTGTATTTTAAATGGAAACAAAAAAAGAATTAAACAAATTAAAGATTATTTTTTACTATTTTTTTAAGTGTTATTACAATTCCGTAAGAATTTCGAGAAATTCCCTCTTAGTTCTCCTTTACGCTCTTTAATCTAATAATAAAATAATGTACGTAGGTAAAATAAAATCTAGTTTTAGGTAGGTAAAGTAAAATCTACTTTATCTCTCTCAGCTTCACGCTGTATCCCGGACGAGGCAGAGGGAACCCGGGAACCTTGTGTTAAGACACTCCGTTCCACTTCCGTTCCCCACTTTCCGCCGAATTTGAGGCATTGTGTGTTGAGTGGTGGAAATCAACGCCGCATTTTGCCTTTTACCAGAGCGAAGAAGTATTATATATTTAATTTACTCTAGTGGGCATCGAACCCACAACCTGTCGGTTACGGTCACACGCTTGTGCTGCTGTGCCACGACTCTACTCACTCACTACGGTCTCAATCTACTTTTTAAGTCCACTATCTTTGAACTTGTTACCACTGGCAGAGTAAATCGTAAGAAATAATTAAACTCATTTTTTGCAAAGTTTGTTTGGCAGTCAACTAGAACTAAATGTGCTTTATGATATAATTAGAACTATTAAATAAAAATAAAAGATATGCATGCAATTTTTAAAATTGAGTAAGATAAATTTCACTATCGTAATTATATTTGAGAAAATTAAATGAAATCAATTCTTTAATTTTTTTTTTTCATCAGCATCATGCTATATCCTGCACATGGCTGGGAAAGGGAATAATGTTAAGTCACTCTGTTCCACTTTTGTTTCCACTTTCTGATGAATTTGACATACTGCGTGTTCAGCGGCGGAACTCAACGCCGTGCTTGGCCTTGTTACCAGGGCGAAGAAATGAAAACATAAAATATTTAATTTTAAAATATTCAGTATTTTCTCGAGTGTGAATCGAACCCACCTACAGTGACGACACACGCTTGTGCCCACGCCACAACAGGCCTCAAATAAAATAACCATTGTTATTTTAGAGTTTGATATTCTAAAGGGTCTTCAAAATCTACTTTATATATTACTTTATACATTATTATGACTTTTAAGTACAAATTATATGACCCCTAAGATTTATAAATATGCTTTTAAATAGAATTAAGAGAGATTAACTACATCACTACAGTAATTGGCGTAAATTTAAGAAATTTGATAGGCTGGATCCTTTTTGGAATATTTATGAGAAGATTTCCCGTGATCCCTACAGCATCAGAAATAAATGGAATTTTCCAATTTGGACCAAAACTACTTTAGTAAATAACAAATAAATGTATTAATACGTAACGAATAACTCCACAATTTCCACAGTTCCAGTAATACCTGAGTCTCGCTCTCCACCCACAGCACAACGCATGCAATCTAAGATTTATCAGATTTATTTTCGATTAATCAACCGATTCTAAACTTAGGTCTAATTTCCAAGTTAATTATCCTTTATCCTTTCTCAGTCATCTCATTCAACTGCTAAGGAGAAGCCATCCATCTTCGTCACGGTCCAGACGCGGTGCATTAGCCAACAATTTGAAAGATGTACACATATTGCGTCGTCCGTCTCGCTCTTTTCTATGAAAAATACGGTAGACGCGTTTTTTCTCTCTGTCCGCCTCTGAAATGATTCAGCGACTTACAAAGAATGCATGTTAGATCGTTGTTAATGTATTTTAAGTTATATTGCTATTGGGATAAGGTTAAATTTTCTTTGGTTATACAATTTCGAATTGAATTTCCGAAGCAAGTGTTAATACTGAGTGCAACAATCTTTTTCTCTACAATATCTGAAATTGGATGGCGTAATTTACTAATCTATTTTTGAATTCCCATCATATGTACATGTGTTTATTTATATTCATAGGCATATATATATATATATATATATATATATATATATATATATATATATATATATATATATATATATATATATATATATATATATATATATATATATATATATATATATATATATATATATATATATATATATATATATATATATATATATATATATATATATATATATATATATATATATATATATATATCAGTTAGCTAGTTTTTTTTTCTTTGTATTTTTTATCTTCTTGTACTTAATTAATTATTGTTATATTGTTATTATTTTTTTCATGAATAAACGATGTATTATTATTATAACAAAAAATTAAATCCTGTCGATATGTTTTCATTTCTTTGCTCTGACAATTAAAGTGCGGTGTGACAATTTATATTTACTTCCATACTTATTATCATTATAAAACTTACAGTATGTTTGGTTAATTTTACAAATGGAAGTATAATCTTTATTTCCATTGCAAATTCCATTTATCGAAGAAGGTCAAGCTTATATTAAATCACTAACGCACTCTCACTCAGCTTCACGCTGTATCCCGCACATGGCCGTGTAGGCAGAGGGAACTTGCGAGCTTAGTGTTAAGACACTCTGTTCCACTTCCGTTCCTTACTTTCTGACGAGTTTGAGGCATTACGTGTTGAGTGGCGGAACTCAACGCCGCTTTTTGGCTTCTACCAGGGTTAAGAAATGAAAACATTAAATATTTAAATTGAAAATATTAAATATTTCATTACCTCGAGTTGTGATCCGACCCACAACCTGTCAGTTACAGTCACACGCTTATATTATATCACTAGCAAATTTTAAAGTGTATACAGTTTGAAATTTGTATTTGTACGGTTTCCAAGATCACGTTAATCATTTCGATATTAACCTCTCAAAGTTACTTCAAACCCCAGTTATTGGTAACAACTGGTAAGAACGACGCATGTTATTTTAAAAAAGTTTTTCAAAATTCTGAATTAAAAATCGTTGACCAAATTTCAATTTTCTAACATTAAAAAAGAGATTAATTATCAAATGGACGTTTTAAGTAATTCCTAAATGTATTATGGTAGTAGAATAGTCATAGTTAAGGGATCGATGCTCAAGATGTAATCCATCTACTTCAGTGCAGCTCGATGGGAGGAACGAGTAAGGCGGTGTACGTCGATAGTGCTAGAGAGATAAGCATTAAACTAGAAAATTATAAATATTTTACTTTTATGTGAACGTATTTATAATTGTAATTAATTAAAAAGGCCTGTCGTGGCACAAGCGTGTGACTGAAAAAATAAGGAAATGATATGAAATATTTAATATTTTCAATTTAAATATTTATTGTTTTCATTTCTTCGCTCTGGTACAAGGAAAAACGTGGCGTTGAGATCCGCCACTCAACACGCAATCTTCAAATTTGGCGGAAAGTGGGGAACGGATGTGGAACGGAGTGTCTTAACACTAGGTTCCCAAGTGCCCTCCACCTACCCTACCATGTGCGGGATACAGCGTGAACCTGAGAGTATTTATAATTTTAATTAATTTAAAGTAATCGCTAGTGTAATAACAAGAATAATAAAAATATTTTAATGAAAGTATTATATAAGTTATCATTATTTTTGAGGCCTGTCGCAGAGCGGAGGCACAAGCTTGTGACTGTAAATGTAAGAGGTTGTGAGTACAAAATGACATGTTTAGTATTTTTAAATTAAATATTTTATGTTTATTATTTTTAAATTAAATATATATGTAATATTTTCAAATTAAATATTTAATGTTTCTATTTCTAGGCTCTGGCAGAGCAAAGCGCGGCGTTGATATCCCCCATTCAAAATGCAATGTCTCAAATACGGCGAAAACTGGTGATTGGAACGGAGTGTCTTAACACTACAATCCCAAGCTCCCTCTGATTACCCTGCGATGTGCGGGATATAGCGTGAAATTGTAAAAAAAACATGATCAGAAAATAAAATTAAATCTTTAACGCCTGGGTACCGAACCCATAATCGTATACCCTTTTGCCAGGCCTGTCTAATCTTTTTTTTTTTTCAGCTTCACGCTGTATCCCGCACTAGGCAGGGTAAGCAGAGGGAACGGAAGTGGAACATAGTGTTATGACACTCCGTTCCACTTCCTTTCCCCACTTTCCGCCGAATTTGAGGCATTGCGTGTTGAGGGGCGGAACTCAACGCCGCGCTTTGCCTTATTACCAGAGCGAAGAAATGAAACATTAAATATTTTAAATTGAAAATATTAAATATTTCATTTCCTCGACTGGGGATCGAACCCAGAACCTGTCGGTTACAGTCACACTCTTCTGCCGCTGCGCCACGACAGGCCTTTTTATGGAAATGACAACGCAAACTAGCATAGCGTAGTGATCACCGTCGCCCACGGCCCCGTGAAACACCAGGGGAGCTACAGGGGCGTAGCCGTAGCCTTTGAGGTAGAGGTAGACGCGCTTTTTGAAGTACTCCTGGAAATACAGCTGCGGGTAGGCCGTTCCAAAGATGTATGGCACATGGAAGAAAATTCCTACGAAACCGCACAGTAATACTACACTTATTCTTATATATATATATATATTTTCTTATTAGAAATTATATGAGAATACAAACCGCTCTCACTAAGGACTCTCATTGGACATGATGCATTAATCTATGTTCCCGCGAACTTTAATATATGATCGCGGTTCGACTCGGTCACGCTGACTTCGGACGACTTCAACTTGTACGCGCATTTGTCTATTATTAGCTCTGTAGATCTTTACCTGACCTTAAGAAATGTGTATTGATTTGATAGAATTTCATAATTTAATTTATATTAAAATATTATCGCTTTTATAAAAATAGCACATTCTCTAATAGAATGATTATTATTTAGGTTGTCTCTGTTTTATAAAAATCGTCCCATAGAAATGCTAACAAAAACACTAGTAAGAAATGTGAAATGATTCATCAATGAGAACTAAAACCTATTAACACAGCTTTATACATTAAAAGCTTTTTATTATGGTAGTATTTCATCAATTTCTGTTAGAGTAACCACAAAAAGAAATAAATAAATAATTAAATAAATAAATATATAATAATAAAAATCGTAATATAAGCCTTTATTATATTATTATTATTGTTATTTTTAAATATATATATTTTTTAGAGCTTCACGCTATATCCCGAACGAGGCAGGGTAGATAGAGGGAACCCGGGAACCTAGTGTTGAGACACTCCGTTCCACTTCAGTTCCCCACTTTCCACCGAATTTGACTGCAGCACTGCGGTGCAGTGGCGGAACTCAACGCCGCGCTTTGCCTTATGACCAGAGCGAAGAAATGTAACATTAAGCATTTAAATGAAAAATATGAAATATTTCATTTCCTCGAGTGGGGATCGAACCCAAAACCTGTCGGTTACAGTCATACGCTTGTGCCGCTGCGCCACGACAGGCCTCAGTTATTTATAATATAGTTATTATATTAAATTAATGTTTATACGAATAATAAATAAACATATATACTTTATAAACTCACTTTGTACTACAATTAATGTATAAAATATTTTATTACCTAGAACACACCTTCAATTAGGCTGTGTAACGTATTCGTATATGAGGGCTCCGAAAGAAAAAAATGTGTAATATTTATTAGAGAACTTTATTTTCAACACTTTCGAAGCATAAACTGTAAAACGATTAGTTTGAGTTCGATCCCCAGTCAGGGGACTCTGATAAGATCAAACACAGCGTTGAGTTACGACACGTAACACGCAATATCTTAAATTGAAATACTTTTGCTCTGTAATGCGTATTGTATATAAGATAAAAATGAAAAAAAAAAACAATTAAAATATCAATATTCTACTACAAAATTAAAATGAAATCATCAATATCTTTTAAATAAAATAATATATTATTATATTATAAGGATTGCCTTATTAATTAATTGTATACAGATAAGAATTACCTTTTGCAGCAAGTTCATTTGCATGGAGACTCGAGTCAAGTCGAGTCATTAGTCATTTGTCAAATATGCTTCCAACCGATAACATCTTAACGAAATATGTATAATTAATATGCTAATTTTAATAATATTTAAAGTAACATTTCTTTTTCAGCTTTATGCCGTCCCGTATATGGCAGGGAAGGCAGAGGGCACATGGGAACCCAGTGTTAAAACACTCCGTTTTCTATTTACATACATCTGTTCCCCACTTTCCGCCAATTTATGAAGCATTTCGAGTTGAATGTTCCAACGCCGCGTTTTGCCGCGTCATCTGAGTGAAAAAATAATACCATAAAGTATTATGTATAACTTAAAAATCATTTCCTCGAGTAAATTTCGAAAACACAACTGGTCGTGCGCCTGGCGTTGAATGCCAGAACTCAACATGCAACACCTCAAATTCGACGAAAAGTGGGGAACGAAGTGTCTTAACACTAGGTTAACGCTAGGCTAGGGTAGGTTAGGGTAGGCTTAGAATAAAATCACCCTGGTGCTGATGGTGTCGTAAGAGGCGACTAAAGTACGTGTGGGAGCGTTCCGCTGTCAGCATTGGCATTAGGCATGGGCAGACTCGACCGGAATATTACCACTCCGGCATTTAAGACCGGCGTTAAGTAGTGACTTCGGCCACTGCGTTTAGTATTGGGTAATGCCGGGCCCGGTGCCCATCCACCTAATACATCGGCAACGCTCCTGTAGCTTCTCTGGTGCTACACAGAGCCGTGGGCGACGGTGATCACTTACCATCAGGAGACCCGTACGCTCGTTTGCCGTGTCTTTCCATAAAAAAATTAGATTCCCAAGTTCCCTCTGCCTGTCATCAGCCTGATACAGCGTGAAGCTAAGTGAAGTAATGCATTTGTTGTTACAATTGAAATGACATTGAAAGATTTAAGTATGTCTGTATGTACATATACGTTGTATAGGCAGCTGTGGGTGCAATCGCATAGATTTGCAGCGCACGACCTCGAGGCGTCCTTCTAAGTTTGATCTTTCGTAGGTCCTAATGAATATGTATCGTGCCACCTCGTATACTGAGAACTTGTAATCTGTGATATAATATATTAAAAAAAGGTTAAATATCTATATATATAAATATGTTGACACAGAGGCAAATTAAATTAGTATATATTTTTTTTCAGCTTTACACTGTATTACGTTCATAACAAGGGCAATCAATAATGTTAATGCTGACGACAGTTTTGTTTCCTTTTCGACTATTTCTGATGGATTGAGCAGTAATGACAGTTTTCTCAGCATTCCTACGCTAAGTGAAACATTAGATTTTACTTTCTCACATATGTTGAAAAATTTTAATATAATTCATTTGAACGCACAGAGTATTCCTGCACACTTTCCTGATTTCTTGTCTTCTTTTAGTAATAAAAATGTCGATGCCATTTTAGTGTCGGAGACTTGGTTGAAGCCTTGTCTGCCTTCGGTTTCTTATTCTCTTCCAGGGTTTCACTTGATCCTTAACGATCGCATAGGCCGAGTGGGAGGTGGCGTTGCCATTTACCTACGCTCACATATTCCTTATAGATTAGTAGACTTTTCTAAAAGTGATCTAAGCACAGGAGCAGAATACCTTTTTATTGAGGTCTGTTTTACTAATACCAAAATCCTTCTTGGTGTTTTTTATAATCCTAGCCTTGCGATCGATTACTTCTTATCATTTGAGACCTTGTTAGAGAATTATAAGCCTTTCTACGATCACACTATTATAATGGGCGACTTTAACACTTGTATTTTGAAAAACAATCACCGTTCGTCCCGCTTAAAGGCTTTAGTAAACGGTGCTAATTTACATATACTTCCCCTATCCGCTACTCATAATTTCCCGAATTGCGTTCCCTCGTTACTTGACCTTATGATCGTTTCTTCCATTGATCTTGTTGAAAAGCATGGTCAGTGTCCTGCCTTAGCATTCTCTTACCATGACCTTATATATGTATCTTATAAAATGAAACCCCCTAAAGCTAAATCAAGAATCCTTCTGCAGCGAAATTTTAATGTATAGATCTAAATAGTCTGCGCGAGGAAGCGGTCACTATCGACTGGTCGAGTGTGCTAAGCTGTACTGACGCTGATGATAAGCTGTCTCTTTTTAATTCACACGTAATAAAATTATACGACCAACATGCTCCATTGCGCCCTGTGCGATTGAAGCATTTTCCTGCTCCTTGGCTTACTGATGACATTAAAAAGTTACAACATAAAAAGATT
Source organism: Eueides isabella (assembly GCA_019049475.1). NCBI lineage: Eukaryota > Metazoa > Arthropoda > Insecta > Lepidoptera > Nymphalidae > Eueides > Eueides isabella. Next base: position 2,498,854 of record CM032394.1, on the reverse strand, counting down.
GTTGCGAAAATGAAATTCAAAAAGAACCCTAATGATGATACTTTTCGGCTTAATTACAATAAGGCGCGCAATCGCTGCAATATGATGTGTAGAGATAATCAACGTCGCCATATACATAAATCTGTAATTGAGGAAAAAGACTCATACAAAGTTTGGAATTTTTTAAAATCTATTGGAGTTGGCAAAGCGCAACAAATAGTAAATCCTAAAAATATTAATTTAAATCAACTCAATAGTCATTTCTCTACTTCCAGTGTTATTGATAACACAACAAAATTATCTACTATTCACCATCTCAATGCGCTTTCCACTCCTAATATTCCTTATTTCTTCTTAAGTCTATTTGCAGAAAGTGATGTTAAGAAGACCATTTTAGCCATCAGCTCTGATGCCATAGGCGCTGACGGCATTAGTCGTAAAATGATCATCCCTATCCTAGACATTATTTTACCTGTGATCACATGTTTATTTAATCATTCTATAATATCTAAGCAATTTCCTTCAGCATGGAAAGACGCTCAAACAATTCCGCTACCTAAAAAACGTAACCCAGTTGATTACTCTGATTATCGTCCTATTTCTATCCTCCCTTTCTTGTCCAAAGTCCTTGAGCGCTTAGTACAAAATCAACTCACTCAGTTCCTTTACCACCATAACCTTATGAATCCTTTGCAATCTGGTTTCCGTCCTGGTCATAGCACGACTACAGCTTTAGTTAAAATTACTGACGATATTCGCAGGGGCTTGGATTCACAACAAGTTACAATTTTAGCGTTGCTGGATTTTAGCAATGCCTTTGGCTCTGTTGACTTTGATGTCATGCTGGCTACCTTAAGGTCACTTAACATATCTCCTGATGCGATTGACTGGTTTCGTGAATACCTGTCCGGGCGCCGGCAACGCTTACGAATAAAAGATTCATATTCGGACTGGTCTCCTGTTGTTGCTGGTGTGCCGCTTGGTGGCGTGTTGTCTCCGTTATTATTTTCTGTGTTTATAAATACTATTTCTGGTTCCTTATCTTCTCTCTACCATTTATATGCTGATGATTTGCAGATTTACAACCAAGCTAAAATTGCAGACCTGCCTACCGCAGTCTTGAATATGAACAAAAGCTTAGAAAGTATATCTTCTTGGTGTAAATCATTTGGTCTGTATCTTAACTCAAAAAAAACCCAACTTATTTTAATTGGTAGCACTAAAATTATAGCAAAAATTGATGCATCGACTTTACCCTCAGTATTCCTTAATAACGACATCATTCCATACAGCAATTCAATAAAGGACCTTGGGATTACTCTAGATCGTGATATGTCTTGGAATTCTCAGATAAGTGAGGTAAGTAGAAAGGCCCTTGCATCTTTAGGGTCTCTCAAACGTTTGCGTAATTTTCTTCCTATTCCAACTAAGATTTCGCTAGCAATACTCTCCTTTTACCGATTCTTGATTATGCTGACTCTTGTTATTTAGACTTAAGGGAGGAGCAATTTAATAAACTTGAGCGTCTTCAAAACTTATGTATTCGATTCATTTTTGATTTGCGCAAATTTGAACACATTTCCGACTTCCGTAAAAAACTCAAGTGGCTCCCGATCCGCCTTCGCAGGAATACTCACATACTTCATCTTCTGTATCGTATTCTGTTCAGTCCAATCTCCCCTCCTTACCTTAAAGAACGATTCCAGTTTCTGGACGAATCACATTCCCGATCTCTTCGCTCTAAGCACAACCTAACTCTAAAAATTCCTTCCCATAATACTTCCTTTTACAGTAACTCATTTACGATAACGGCCTGTCGGTTGTGGAATTCCTTACCCTTGGAAATTAGAAATGCTAAGCTTTTTCTAACTTTTAAACGTCGTTTAAAGATATACTTCTTGTCAATTTAAGTCTTATTATTATTGTAATTAATTTGTGTTTTTTTTTTTTTTGTTCTTTCTCGTTTTATTTTATTTTTTCGCTTTCCATACTTTCTCTATCATTTTATTTATGTAGTTCTAGATGTATATTTGTATGTCTGCATTTTTGTCTGAATGTGTATCTATATATGTAGGTATGTATGTATGTATGTATGTATGTATGTATGTATGTATGTATGTATATGTATGTATGTATGTATGTATGTATGTATATATGTAGGTATGTATGTATTTGTATATGTATGAATATTTGTATGTATATATTATTTGGATACAGTATAATATTACGAGAACATCATATGGTATGTATATAACGGTTTTTATTTATTTTATAACCTATACATTTGGCACCCTATCCCGATCTTAATTTGCTATTTCCTTTGCCTAAAGGTTGCCTGGCAGAAATTGCTATTAAGCAATAAGGCCGCCTTTTGTACAGTTTTTTTTTTTTCTCTTGTATTTCGGTGATGTTTTTTTTTTTTTTTACTCTGGGTGTACAATAAAGAATTATTATTATTATTATTATTACGTTCATAACAAGGGACTCGGAAACCTAGTGTTCTTTCCAATTGAGACACTTACGAGTACATTCTCTATTTTCCCAAGAATTTTAAAGGCATGCTTATTGACAGAACGTGAAGTGTTTCGAAAAATTAATATATTAAATATTTCTTTTGCTCAAGTGGGAATCGAATCCACAACCTTTCGCATTTCTTTTTATATTATTGCATAGGTGGAAAAAAATATATGTACGCTGGTGTTTGTTTTGACGGGCACAGCCGGCACAGTGGTATAGCGACTGTAAACGCATTGATTCTATGTTAGATACCCAATCAGGAGAATAACGATATTGGAATGATATTTAACCATGCTCTCGTAGACAAAACGCATGGTTGTGTTCCGCCACTCAACAAGAAATGATTCGGAAAGGAAAATGTGAAACTGAGTGTCTTAACACTACAAGTAAGTTCCTTGCCTTGCTATGCAGAAAAAGCACATGCTATTTTTATATCAACATATTCCTACTATATTTAATATAAAAACAAAACATGCTCGTATTGTAGTTATATATTAGTTCGGCCACCCTTACGTCTCATTTCTATCAGACCACTCAAACAATACCCGCATTTCATCATTCAGCGTAGTGAGCAATTACATGCTCTTGAGACAATAGAGCTCTTCAGTTTTTTCATAGAAACATATGTTAATATATTTTTTGGCTTGACGCCTTATCTTATATATATATATATATATATATATATATATATATATATATATATATATATATATATATATATATATATATATATATATATATATATATATATACATATATATATATATATATATGTATATATATATATATATATATATATATATATATATATATATATATATATATATATATATATATATATATATATATATATATATATATATATATATATATATATATATATATATTTGTATAATAGGATACTATAGGACAGAGGAAACTTGGGAACCTAGTTTTAAGATGTTCTGTTGTTTAATGGAAATCAACGCTGCGTTTTCCCTCGTTACCAGAATAAAGAAATGAATATTTAAAATATTATTTTACTTTTAGTAGAAATCTAACCCAACATCGCCATGTGGCACGTTTGTGCCCTGCGCCGCGACGGCTTCTTTCAATATTAAAATATGTACATACTTATCAATTTTTTTTAAAAGCTGTGGTAGTATAGTCACTTTCAGTGTAAATGTATCGATCGTTGATAGAATTTTAATTAAGTGGAAAGATTTATGTTATTTTAATTATATTTATTTCTCTTCATTGATAGAAAATGATTGATACGAGGTATTCTAATAAATACTAAGATTGGCAAGATCTGCATATTCTGCTTTTTCTTAACGCAGTAAGTAGACCGAGAACATTATACACTAAAATACTTCTATACAATAAGAATCATATTGATTAATTATGTAAATAAATTGCTAAATATTTAAAAATTACATATTAAAATTATTTATTTCTACAAATTAAATTAAGCACTATTTAATGTTATATATAACTGTAATAAATTCGATTTCCACTTGCGGGAGCTTTAAAAATGAAAATGTTGAAGAATAACAAAGTAAAAAAAAAAACAAGTTAAATTCTGCCACTTAACGTGTTCTCTGTTTAGGCAGAAGTGATGTAGTACAATGTCATGTCTACAGAGTAATTTACATATGTAAGACGGTACGATTAATAATTATATATTTTCAATATTTTTAAGTTTATATTAAAAATTACAATATATGGTACAATTAGTCATTTATTTGCTATTACAATCTTCCTAAGTTCTGGAATGTATGTTTTTCACATTTTTAAAGTAGTAACTTTTTCCAGTTTGGAAACACAATCGACATTTATTTCAATACTTAAGTGGAAAGTGAATCATTGATGGTACTAAATCATAAGTATTTAAAAATATTGCTTTTAATCTCATTGAATTCTCATTGAATAGAAATAAGCAAAATTTTACAAGAATAAGCATTTAGCTTATAAAATTTGATTCAGGCCTGTCGTTGCGCAGAGGCACACGCATGTCCCACTCGAGGAAATTAAATTTTTAATAACATATATTATTTTTATTTTTTTTATACCTCCATTCAATATACAACGCCACAAACCTTGGCGGAAAGTTGGGAACGGAGTGTATTAACATTAATTTCTCTAATTCCTTCTGTCTACCCCGCTATGTGCAGGATACAGCGTGAAGCTGAGTAGAGTTGCACTGCCACATAATACAGAAAAAAAATATGTACAATAATAAAACAATATTATTATTTATTAGATAAATCAGCTCAAGTTCAAAGTTTGCCATGTCTTTTTATTATTATGCTAGGACATTCGATGACCTCAGCGTCCGCAAAGATAATTGCATCATTTACACAAAATGTCTCCGCGTGGTCGAAAACAACATATAGCGTTTATCAACAATTTGCATATTAGCGATGCACTGATTTATCATTTGTATTTGTTTTTATTTATTTATAACTTTAATGTGACCTTGAGGGCCAAAGTAGATAACGATTTAAGTATTTTAAATTCCTCGCTCTGGTAAGTAGAGTAACGTAGCGTAGAGTTCAGCCACTGTCAATGTACAATGTCTCGGAAATTAGGCAGGATGTGGATACGATGTCTTAATATCAGTTTCGCAAGTTTCCTCTAAGTTTTACCCACAATATGCAGAATACTATGTGAAGCTAAAGATAGCTATCTTTAATCGTCCAAGAGGCGCAGGTTCAAATCCAGCTACGATGAAATTTTTATACATTTTCAAAATTTGTATTTTTCTTTCCTAAGTGTCGAATAATACTTTAAAAATAGTAAAAATCACATCAATCATTTGTATATAACAAAGTCGCGATGAATCTGGGTTCCATGCCCACTTGTGGAAATAATTTATTTTCATTTCTTCGCTTCTAACAGCAGTGTTAAACTCCGCAGCTCAATATATAATGTCTCAAGTAATACGCAAAAAAATAGTAAACGGAGTGCCTCAACACTATGTTCTTCTGCCTTCCCTTCTATATGTTGCATAAAAAATTGTCTAAGGCCATCATTCGCTCTTCTTATTGCACTTAACGAGTTTACTTACCCCTGAGCCGGTGACTGTCGAGTATTTAACATTTTTATTGAATATGCAGATATGCAGCCTTTGCTTTGACTGAATACTTAATTATCACGAAAAATACGATTCAATACTATAGTAGTTATGCCGTGGCTGAAGTAGCTCTCTTTTTTTAATTCTATCATTCATATTGCATATTGCTGTAGTAGGGTAGGTAGAGGAGAGACTTAGTCTGTATCAAACAATACTCTTTTTCTTAGAAAATTGGACTTTTCTTGATAATAAAATAAAATAGTTTTTTTATTAGCTTCCTTCTTAATCCCGATAGCAAGCATATAGCAGGGAGAACTTGGAAATCTTGTGTAAAGACGCTCTATATACTACCGAAGCTAGAAAAAAAAATATTGATGATATTAATATATTGATGATTTTTTGTTAATAAATAAATAAATAAATTTCGAGATGAGATCGAACTCTCTCTACTTTTTCTCTCTCTTAGCTTAACACTGTATCCCGCACATAGCAGGGTAGGCAGAGAGAACTTGGGAACCTAGTGTAGCCTGCCGTATTTAAAGTGGCACACGTGGGCGCACGTGTCTCAAATTACCTTAATAACAAAATACATAGTACATATTTAAAATAAATCCAAGTTCAAAATGTCTCAAGTTTTCTTTCCGCTCAAATTTAAATAGTATTTTAGTAGCAGAAAACAATGCTGCTTATAAAAAAAGATAGTTCTCTCAAAAAGTGATCGAATTGATAATCATTACGTTGGCAGTGTCAGTCAGTCAGCCCTACTACGCCACGATGACCTCTCACGATGTCCAATCGGAATATATTTTATATTTGTATGTTTTTTCTTTCGAATTTTAGGATACAAGTATTCATAACTAATCAATAAGTAACTTTTTGCCTTGCTATTTTTGTTCAACTTAGGAAAGCCATACTTTACCTGACAAGTTAAAATATACATGTATATCAAAATTTTATTCATTTAAAAGAAATGAATACAAGAAGTTCATTTTACTATACTGTTATGAACAAATAATAGTTTTTTTTTTTTATTTATAAAAACAGAAGCATATAAAAAAATGCCTTTGAAATTTATGATTTAAAACTATAACCACGCGGCTTTTAAAAGGCAATTGAATAAAATGTGAATTTTATATAAAGAAATGAAATAATACTTGCAACTATATGGGGTATATTTCAATAGCACAGTATGTATGGTGCACGGTGTATCGCACCATTGGAAATCGTAGGCGTGTTGATTTTGTCGATTAAGCGCAATGCGGACCGATGGTCGGATCGGAGTTCCGTTTTGTATGGTAATTCATGATTATATGAAGTTAATTAAATGATATTTAATTATATTAAATGTAATTTTATTTTTAATTAGGTTAAATGAAATTTTGTTTTTAGTTGTGTTAAATGAAGTATTTTTTTTAACTTTACCCTGTATCCGCACGCATGGATGGGTAGGCAGAGGGAACTTGGGTTAAGATATCCTTGTGTTAAGATATTCCATACGAGACCACGGTGAATTAACTTTGTGATTGTCTTATACAATAATAAGTAAGCAAATAAAAATAACATTGATAAATAAAATTATAAATTAAATTTAATTGAGGCGTGTCGTGGCGCAGCGGAACAAGCATATGACTGGAATCAAAGAAATTGAATATTTAATATTTTCAAATGAAATATTTAATATTTAAATTTCTTCACTCTGGTAACAAGGCAAAGCGTGGCGATATTTCCTGCCACTCAACACAAAATGCCTCAAATTTGGCGGAAAGTGGGGAACGGAAGTGTAACGGAGTGTCTTAACACTGGGTTCCCATGTTCCCTATGCCTACCTTGCCATGTTCGAGATACAGCGTGAAGTTGAGTATTTTTTTAGCTTTAGAGGCAGAGTGGATCTAGTATACATGGGAATCTGGTGTTAAGACACCCTGTTCGTTATTCCACTCATTCTTTCTCTCTTTATTACTTCGAGTAGGGATCGAACCCACAACCTGTCGTTTACATTCATACGCTTGTGCCGTTGCGCCACGACAGGCCTCAATTGTATTAACATAATTATTAAGAACCAAATAAAATTAAATACAACTCGGCCTGGCCGTATGCAGTAATTTTTTTCGGCAATTGATTGGCGTTCGCAAACAGAACAAATGAAGTCGGATTGAATTTGTGATGAGCTCCACCAATTTATTCCTCATATGCTTTACTGGTTCACAAAGCGGGTAACTGCGCTATAGTGTAGGTACGAACGTACACTTTTATCAATAGTTTTTATGTAACGAAAGTTGTAGTGTAATGAAATCTACTGGATTGGTAGATACATATATAGTTTGTTCATCAGTCACATTTTTATCCATTAAATCTCATTAGATCTCAAAAAGGAGATTTCCTTTTTGTCTTTTTACCAGTACAGAGCGAGAAAAAAATATGACTTTGTACTCCATATATACATACTTGTAGCAAGAAAATAGAGAGTATTTACATTATATTGATTGTGGTTGTGATTTCTGGTCAAAAAAATATTATTTTTTTGTTTTACCATTTAAAAATATATTGACTCTATAATTAACTTAAAACTGTTTACGAATATGATAGCAGTTTCCTTCTGCCTTCCTTGCTATATATAGGAATATAATATAATATTTAAAGTACTTCCAAAATAACTGAAAATACAAAATTTTATGTAGTATTAGGCATTTTCAAGAACCTTGTGACAAAATGAAATTTACGTACGCAGAAATTTATACCTTATTTTCTTAATGGTAAGACGTAGGGTCTTTATATAAAATAACTAAGTTGTATTTTTCAGAAACTTACGTTGCAGTTTTTGTAAGCTCTCCGCAACTTGCATCATTCGTCTTTGTACGGTGCATAGGAAAACTTAGTGACAGATCACTACACTGCCGGTCACAAATATGTATACACGATTTATTTTATTATATTTTTAAATAGTATATACATACTAAACTTAAATTTAAAAAGCCTATAAAAATTTTGAACGAAGCAGGATTTGAACCCGCGCCTCTGGAATACCGTTCCAGCGCTCTGACCAACTAAGCCATTCGTTCTCACCAAGCTCCGTCGAAATTCTTATACGCTTGTTACAACTTATTTATGTTGTTAGCATCTCTGTACGGAGATTTTTACAAATTTCCGCTACCCAAAGACAACTCGTAAGAATTATCGTTTGGCAAGAGAGAATACTATTTGTTTTAATATTTTTACTATGTTTTAAAGTGTTATTCCACACTTAGGACAGAAAATACTAAACTTAAATTTAAAAAGCATATAAAAATTTTGAACGAAGTAAGATTTGAACCCGCGCCTCTGGAATATTATTCCAGCGCTCTGACCAACTAAGCCATTCGTTCTCACCGATCTTCGTCGATATTTTAATACGCTTTTTACAACTTATTTATGTTGTTAGCATCTCTGTAGGGAGATTTTTACAAATTTCCGCTACCCAAAGACAACTCGTAAGAATTATCGTTTGGCAAGAGAGAATACTATTTACTTTAATATTTTTACTATGTTTTAAAGTGTTATTCCACACTTAGGACAGAAAATACTAAACTTAAATTTAAAAAGCGTATAAAAATTTTGAACGAAGCAGTATTTGAACCCGAGCCTCTGGAATACCGTTCCAGCGCTCTGACCAACTAAGCCATTCGTTCTCACCGAGCTCCGTCGAAATTCTTATACGCTTGTTACAACTTATTTATGTTGTTAGCATCTCTGTAGGGAGATTTTTACAAATTTCCGCTACCCAAAGACAACTCGTAAGAATTATCGTTTGGCAAGAGAGAATACTATTTACTTTAATATTTTTACTATGTTTTAAAGTGTTATTCCACACTTAGGACAGAAAATACTAAACTTAAATTTAAAAAGCGTATAAAAATTTTGAACGAAGCAGGATTTGAACCCGCGCCTCTGGAATACCGTTCCAGCGCTCTGACCAACTAAGCCATTCGTTCTCACCGAGCTCCGTCGAAATTCTTATACGCTTGTTACAACTTATTTATGTTGTTAGCATCTCTGTAGGGAGATTTTTACAAATTTCCGCTACCCAAAGACAACTCGTAAGAATTATCGTTTGGCAAGAGAGAATACTATTTATTTTAATATTTTTACTATGTTTTAAAGTGTTATTCCACACTTAGGACAGAAAATACTAAACTTAAATTTAAAAAGCGTATAAAAATTTTGAACGAAGCAGTATTTGAACCCGCGCCTCTGGAATACCGTTCCAGCGCTCTGACCAACTAAGCCATTCGTTCTCACCGAGCTCCTAAGTTAAATAAGTTGTAACAAGCGTATAAGAATTTCGACGGAGCTCGGTGAGAACGAATGGCTTAGTTGGTCAGAGCGCTGGAACGGTATTCCAGAGGCGCGGGTTCAAATCCTGCTTCGTTCAAAATTTTTATACGCTTTTTAAATTTAAGTTTAGTATTTTCTGTCCTAAGTGTGGAATAACACTTTAAAACATAGTAAAAATATTAAAACAAATAGTATTCTTTCTTGCCAAACGATAATTCTTACGAGTTGTCTTTGGGTAGCGGAAATTTGTAAAAATCTCCCTACAGAGATGCTAACAACATAAATAAATTGTAATAAGTGTATAAGAATTTCAACGGAGCTCGGTGAGAACGAATGGCTTAGTTGGTCAGAGCGCTGGAACGGTATTCCAGAGGCGCGGGTTCAAATCCTGCTTCGTTCAAAATTTTTATACGCTTTTTAAATTTAAGTTTAGTATTTTCTGTCCTAAGTGTGGAATAACACTTTAAAACATAGTAAAAATAGTATGTACATATTTATACAGAAGTAGATAAATTATTATAGAAATAGATTGGAAAATGTAGCGCTGGATTTTTTTACTCAAGACAACGATGTTAGTAAGCAGTTGGAAAAATGAAAATTAAAGATAGAGTGAAATTGTATACTTATCGCTTCTTTTTCCGTGCTATATTAATATGAAATTTGTATGTGTCTTAAGACACTTTAAGACCTCGGATTTCATGTATATATATATATATATATATATATATATATATATATATATATATATATATATATATATATATATATATATATATATATATATATATATATATATATATATATATATATATATATATATATATATATATATATATATATATATATATATATATATATATATATATATATATATATATATATATATATATATATATATATATATATATATATATATATATATATATCTATATATATATATATATATATATATATATATATATATATATATATATATATATATATATATATATATATATATATATATATATATATATATATATAAAATACATAAATAAATAGGTACAAAATTATGTGTATACCTTTGGCTGGCGATGTTCAGTCTACGTAGCGGCACCGACGGCCGCTAATTTATGGAAATCTCTGAAAGTCACCGCTCCCAGTACCGCAGTTGCAAGTGTTTGTAGATATAGAAATAAATGAAGAAAAAATTTTTGGACACCTAAATTATAAAAATATAAACACACAATACTTCTTATTGTCTAAAAACGGTAGGTTTCCAGAGGTTCGTAGAGCGTGAAGCAAAAATAAAGGATTAAAATAAAAATATTTTCCCGTAAGTCCTAAACTAAAAATATTTATTTATTTATTTATTTAACACTTTATTACACCAAAAAAAAAGGATATACAAGTATAAGGAAAGTAAAACAAAATTTTGGTGTAAAGGCGGCCTTATCACCATGGGTGATCTCTTCCAGGCAACCTTTACCGTAAAATAATCTGAGAACATAATTATATTAAAATTGATAGGCGTACAAATGTTCAACAAAAAAAATTCTCATTATTTTAGTACCTATAATAAACTTACTTGAAAATGTACATCCTATATATAAATACATACTATTTTACATAAATATAACGAATAAATAATAACATAATATACGAACATCTATACATATTCAAATTATAAATACATATTCATATTATAACCTACATAAAATTCATTACATACATACATATTTATTTACAGTGATATTCACATACATACATACATATTTATTTACAGTGATAAGAAATAGCTTTTAACTCGCCGCTTGAAAATATGAAGCGATTTAGACTGATGCAATTCACGCGGGAGTGCGTTCCATAGGACCGCAGCCTTAATCGTAAAAGAATCACCATAGGCTTGTGTACGACTCAGTGGCGATTCTAGTTTATTGTCGTCCTGTGATCTGAAGTTAAGAGAGTGGTTGGAGCCAAGGAAGGTAAATCTTGTTTTAAGGTATTCAGGAGTGTGAGGATGGAAGAGAACAGTATAAAGGAGTGTGAGGATATGGAGATTACGTCGCTGTCTGATTATGTTGTAATAGTAAACACTCAATGTATATTATAGTTTTTCTGAACGTTACTTTAGTTATAGATTATTGACACATGTGGCGCTGGTGTGTTTTTTACTCTAAGTTGTCTATTGTTAACTTTACTTTTGCTAATAAAACCGCATTGTTAAAACTATCATCTTGTCTCGTTCATTATCCCTCAACAGGTTATGGGCCCAGGTCGTATACCTAATAGATTGAAAGTTTAATTTTTATTAGCATAAAGTATAATTCAGTATTTAATATTTCGTAATTTCATTGAATATCGCCCCGAGTAATATGGCTATGTCTAACCTGCAAATTGAGAAGTTAGCCGGGCGGGAAAATTATTCGACGTGGAAGTTTGCGGTAAAATCATACCTTGAACATGAAGATTTGTGGGAATGTATCGATCCCGGCACCGATGTCGATTTAAAAAAGGATGTAAAAGCCAAGTCTAAAATCATTTTGTTGGTGGAACCAATAAATTACGTCCATATTGAAAATGCACAGTCATCTCGAGAAGTATGGATAAACTTACAAAATGCTTTCCAGGACTCCGGGCTATCTAGAAAAGTCGGCTTATTGCGAGATTTAATCAATACAACACTGGATAATTGCACAAGCGTCGAAGAATATGTAAATAAAATTATGATTACTGCATATAAATTACGAAATATCGGTTTTCAAGTTGATGACGAATGGTTGGGAACACTCATGCTGGCAGGTTTATCTGATACCTATAAACCAATGATCATGGGTCTGGAAAGTTCCGGCGTTAAAATTTCATCAGATTTTGTCAAGACAAAACTATTACAGGAAGTAAAAGTTTCCGAGTCTTCAGCGCTATATACAAAACACAAAAATGTCTCTAAACATAATGCCAAATCGCAAGGAAAAGGCCCACGCTGCTTTAATTGTAATAAATATGGACATTTTAAAAATCAATGCACAATAAAGAAATCTAATCAAAACAGCTTTTCAGCAGTTTTTTCAGCTTACAGTAATGTGGACAAAGATGATTGGTATATTGATTCAGGTGCCACAATGCACATGTCTAGACGTTCCGACTGGATGTATGATATGCAAGCATCTCCGATTCAGCAAATTAAGGTGGCTAATAATGATGCTGTGTCCGTGCATAATATGGGTAAAGTAAATATTCAAACTACTTTTTGCAAAGATGAATGTCCAATCCAGGTGAGAAATGTTTTATATATTCCTGAGCTAAGTGTGAATTTGTTATCGGTCAGTCAATTGGTCAAAAATGGTTGCAAAGTAGAATTTACTGATTTGGGTTGCAATATATATAATCATGATAAGATTCTTATAGCCAATGCAAGACTAACCAATAGCATGTATAAACTAAACACTATTACTGCAAATGCTTATGCTATTGCCTGTGACAGTAAGACAGATATTATTACATGGCATAAGAGAATGGGGCATTTAAACTTGGCTGATGTAAAGAAGTTAGAGTCCTGTGCTGAGGGTATAACTATTACTAATAAAAAAAATGTTGATAGCGTCTGTATATCATGCTGTGAAGCAAAACAAACTCGCTTTCCATTTCCACATTCTGGTTCAAGAGCAAAAACATTACTAGAAGTAGTACATACAGATCTGTGTGGTCCGATGGAGACATCATCTGCTGGTGGTGCGAAATATTTCATAACTTTCATAGATGACTACTCCCGTAAAGTGTATGTTTATTTTCTCAAGAACAAAATGGATATTAAGTCAGTGTTTCAGAAATTTAAACTAGAAGTTGAAAATGAGTTAGAAAAGAAAATAAAAGTAGTACGAAGTGACAATGGAAAAGAATATTGTAATAAAGAATTCTGTGATTTTCTAGCAGCTTCCGGGATCAAACATCAGACCAGCACCCCATATACACCCGAGCAGAATGGCTTAGCGGAGCGTATGAATCGGTCATTGGTGGAGCGTGCAAAATGCATGCTATTTGAAGCAAAGCTGCATAAACAGTTGTGGGCAGAGGCAGTCACTGCTGCCGCCTATGTCATTAACAGATCTCCGTCACAGGCTTTGGCTGAGGTAACCCCTTTTGAAAAGTGGACTGGTAAGAAACCAAATCTTTCTAATTTAAAGATTTTTGGTTCTAAGGCCATGGTACACATTCCAAAGCAAAACCGCTTGAAATGGGATCGTAAGTCAAGGGAATTAATTTTTGTGGGATATTGTGACAATACCAAAGGCTATAGGCTGTATGATCCTGTAAATAAAAAGATCATCATAAGCAGGGATGTCATATTTATTGAAAAAATATTAAATAATGATCATCATCAGCCTGTACTCACCAAAGAGCTTGTGGATGCTCCTCTGAGTGAAGGAAATAATCAAGTAATGTCTGATGATGATACAATGCAAAGTGAGAGTCAAGATGATACAATGTCACACTCATGTACTGACACATCTTTCGATAGTTGTGTGGCAAATAATAGAACAACTGATGAAACATATTATCCCAGTTCCAATGATGATAGCAGTGATGATAATTTTACAAGAAATATCACTCTAAGATCTCATCAGAAGCACAATAATTTCATGTGTGTTCAACAGATTTCAGATCCAGAAACTGTTGAAGAAGCCTTGTCCGGCTCTGATGCTGAACATTGGAAAACAGCAATGGATGAGGAATTTCAGTCATTATTAGAGAATAATACCTGGGACATTACCACTCTTCCAGACAACAAACGTCCCATACCATGCAAATGGGTTTTTAAGAGGAAGACTGATGAAAATGGTGAAGTAATTAAATATAAAGCACGGCTTGTAATTAAAGGTTGTTCACAAAGACCTGGTGTGGACTACACAGAAGTATTTTCACCAGTAGTAAGGTATACTTCTTTAAGATACTTGTTTGCCTTAGCAGCTAAATTTAATTTAGACATTTGTCAAATGGATGCTGTATCAGCATTTTTACAAGGTGACATAGAGGAGGAGATATACATGATGCAGGCACCACTGTATGAAAGTGGTAATCAAGTATGTCGTTTAAAAAAATCATTGTATGGATTAAAACAGGCAAGTCGACAATGGAACAAAAAACTAAGTTGTACACTTAAAAAAATAGGTCTGTCACAGAACAGGTTAGATCCTTGTATTTATTATAATATAGTAGACAATAATAACATGATTTTTCTAACTACTTATGTTGATGATTTAATTTTATTCACAAACAATATGGAGTCTAAAAAATATATTAAAGAAGAATTAAGGAAACAATTTAAAATAAAAGATTTAGGTGACATAAACTATTGTATTGGCATAAATGTTAAAAGAGAAAGGAAGAAAGGAGTCATATATTTAGATCAAAAAAAATATATAAAAGAGGTACTAAGTAAATATGGCATGGCTGACTGCAAAAGTGTTAAGATTCCAATTGACACAAATACTAAATTAAAAGGGATATCTGAAGAACCAAGTACCTTGAATGAAGTCCCTTACCAAGAAATTATTGGAAGTTTATTGTATATTTCGCAAATTACTCGCCCAGATATTAGCTATGTAATAAACATGTTGAGTAAGTACAATCAAAAACCTGAAATGACACATTGGATGTCATTGAAACGAGTTATGAGGTATTTAAAAGGTACTCTAGATTACAGACTGAGTTTTAAACAAAACCCAGACGAAGATATGATTCATGGTTTTTGTGATGCAGACTGGGCTAGCTCAGAGGATGACCGGCGTTCCTGCACTGGGTACGCATTTTTGTTTCAGGGAGGAGCAATTAGCTGGAATTCTAAACGCCAGCCAACTGTTGCTCTATCTACAACCGAAGCAGAGTACATGTCCTTATCATCCTGTGTTCAAGAGGCGATGTGGCTAGAACAGCTTCAAGAAACGTTTTGGCCTCAACTAAAGGATAAGACAATGACTATTTACAGCAATAACCAGAGTTCAATTAAACTTTCAGATTCTGATGGCTATCATTCAAGGACAAAACATATTGATGTTAGACACCATTATGTACGTGACAAAGTTACTGAAGGGGCCATTGATGTGCAGTATATTCAGACAGACTTGATGGTAGCTGATGCATTAACCAAAGCGACGTCACATTCAAAACTAGCATACTGTGTTTCAAAGATGGGATTGATTTGTGTTTAAGGGAGGATGTTGTAATAGTAAACACTCAATGTATATTATAGTTTTTCTGAACGTTACTTTAGTTATAGATTATTGACACATGTGGCGCTGGTGTGTTTTTTACTCTAAGTTGTCTATTGTTAACTTTACTTTTGCTAATAAAACCGCATTGTTAAAACTATCATCTTGTCTCGTTCATTATCCCTCAACAGATTATAAGCCATTTAAGTTGGGTCCTATATTCAGAAATATGATCGTATTTTTTTTACCCAAGTATGAACCGAATAGCCATATTTTGTAGGTGATCTAACTTATTAAGAAGAATTTGCGGCAGATCACAGTAGCATGCATCGGCGTAATCAATAAGAGGAAGAAGAAGAGTATGAGAAAGGGAAATTTTAGTTTTAATAGGAAGGAGGTTTTCCAACGTCTCAAACGACAAAATCACCGCAACAAATTTTCTACTTACCTCTGATATATGGGGTAACTACAAAACCTGTTGTCCATTATGAGACCTAAATTTTTAATGCTCTTGTAAAACTCTAACTTAGCTCCACCAAACACCACAGTAGAAAGAGAAGGTAAAAGGATTTTGGATACCTGCTGACGACTACCAGAGAGAGCGACTTGCGATTTAGAAGTGTTTATTGACAACCCAAATGATTTACTCCACGCAATAGCACTGTGGAGATCATCAATGGGCGCCGTGACATAAATTTGTAAGTCGTCAGCATATAAATGAAAAGGTAAGGTAAGGGATTTTGTGATGGAGTTAATAAAAATAGAAAAGAGAAGAGGAGATAGGATTCCACCTTGGGGAACACTAGCTCGAAGGTAAGAATAAGAAGAATATTTATTATTATATCGAATACACTGAACGCGGTCATAAAGATAAGAACGAAACCAACCGATAACTCAGGAGGAAATTGTCGATACCGTATCTAATATCGTCACAAATCTTTATCAGTGCAGTAGTAGTGCTATGTCCCAAGCGGAATCCGGATTGGAATGGACTAAGGAATTGGTATTTAGAGAGATGAGATGAGAGTTGACTATAAATCACACGCGCAATCACTTTTTAAAGGAAGGGAAGAATTGAAATAGGTCGATGGTGAGAAAAGGATGTAGGATTTGTACTTTTAGGAATAGGAATAACATGGGCCATTCGCCAGCAATTTGGAAATGAACCAGAGGAAAGAGAATAATTAATTATATGGTTAAGTATAGTCAGAATTCCGTCAAGAGATAACCAAATCATTTTTCGACTAACGCCATCTTCACCGATCGCTCCAGAAGTAACAGCAGATATATGATTTTTAATTTCCTTACAAGACACATGTGTGAAGTTGAATATTTCTAAATTGAAATTCAGGGTAGATGTAAGGGAATTAATAGTGTTTGATTTTATGTTGGTATCTAATAATGGGTCTGTACTAAAATGTATATTTAAAGAATCTATGTCAACATCACTAGCAATCGAGGTGGTTTGACGATCGCGACCAATACCCATAGAATTTAAGAATTTCCAAGTTTTAGGAGAGTTACCGTTATTAATGCGAATAAGACGAAGGTTCTGGTATTTGAAAGAAATGAAGAAAGAACAGTTTGCAAGGTCAGTGTAAATGATAAGATATTAGAACAAGTGAATGAGGTAGTATATCTGGGAAGTATGTTTAGCGTCTATGGAAAATTGTATTCCACGCGAGCACCTTCTAAAAGTTTGGCTAAAGATCCCAGAGCCGAGCTTACCCGACGTTATACTGAGAATATCCCGGACGTCAGTCTGTGCGAGATTAGTATGGCTCTTGAACAACTTAAAAACAACAAGGCGGCTGGCAACGACGGAATCACTACAGAACTTCTGAGAGCGGGCGGTAGGCCGATACTTAAAGTCCTCCAGAGACTGTTTAATTCCGTCATTCTCGAAGGCAAAACGCCAAAAGCGTGGAGTGGGGGAGACGTTGTTCTGTTTTTCAAAAAGGGTGATAAAACACTCTTGAAGAATTACAGACCAATCTCTCTCCTAAGCCATGTCTATAAGTTGTTTTCGAGAGTCATCACAAATCGTCTCGCCTGCAGGTTCGACGACTTCCAACCTCCCGAACAAGCCGGTTTCCGAAAAGGCTTTAGTACCATAGACCACATACATACGCTGCGGCAAGTTATACAGAAGTCTGAAGAGTATAATTTGCCACTTTGCTTGGCGTTTGTGGACTATGAAAAAGCCTTCGATTCGATTGAGACCTGGGCAGTGCTGCAGTCTCTCCAAAGGTGCCAAGTAGACTACAGGTATATCGAAGTGCTAAGGTATCTCTACGAACACGCCACTATGTCGGTCCGAGTACAAAACCAGAGCTCTAATCCTATCCAATTGCAACGAGGTGTGAGACAGGGAGATGTAATTTCTCCGAAACTTTTCACTACGGCATTGGAGGATATTTTCAAGCTTCTGGAATGGAAAAGGTACGGCATCAACATAAATGGCGAGTACCTTACTCACCTTCGCTTTGCCGATGATGTAGTTCTACTGGCTGAGACCTTAGAAGATCTGAACACTATGCTTGAAAATCTCAGTAGTGTGTCTCAAAGAGCAGGACTAAAGCTAAACATGGATAAGACGAAAATTATGTCGAACGCCCATGTAGTACCTGCTCCAGTTACTATTGGGAACACTACCCTCGAAG